>CM046032.1:8700939-9277164 GCA_025215565.1 Flaveria ramosissima
ATTTGTTCTGCTTCACTTCCGTATACGCATCTTCGAATGAGTTGGTCTGCACTGATTCTGAACAGATACGGTTCCTCCCAATAGTAATGTTTGATATCAGTAAAGAACTTCTTCTTTTGCTGATAAGTCATTACTTTGAGAAGGATTCCGCTTGCTAAGTAATTTGCAAAATCGGCGAACCAAGGATGTTCATCGATTGAGGATTGAATGTGCATAAGGAATTCGTGAGGAAAATTGTCGTTTATTGTGGCTTCCTCAGCTTGTGAAGGACTTGAATCCTCAAGACGCAAGAGATGATTAACCGCTAGATTTTCCGCTCCTTTCTTATCACGAATTTTGATGTTAAACTCTTGAAGCAGAAGAATCCAACGAATCAATCTCGGCTTTGTATCTTGTTTGTTGAACAAATAACGAAGGGCTGCATGATCGGTGTAAATAATTGTTTTTGAAAGGATTAGATAAGAGCGTAATTTGTCAAATACGAAAACTACCGCAAGAAGTTATTTTTCGGTGGTGGTGTAGTTTTCTTGTGCGTCGTTTAGAGTTTTGCTCGCATAATGAATTGGGTGAAATTGCTTGTCTTTCCTCTGTCCTAATACGGCTCCTACCGCGAAATCGCTTGCGTCGCACATGAGTTCAAATGGTAGCGTCCAATCTGGGGAAACCATGATCGAAGCGGTTACCAGTCTCTCCTTAAGCAATTTGAATGCACTAATGCATTCGTCAGAAAATATGAATTGAGCGTCTTTCTCAAGAAGTTGAGTCATTGGTCGAGCGATTTTTGAGAAATCTTTGGTGAAACGACGATAGAATCCTGCATGTCCTAGTGTTACTAGGATCTGTGACAATTGGTAATGGACATTCACGTTTAAAATGTCCTAATTGTTTACAATTAAAGCACCTCAATTTTGACTTATCAAATCCCAGTTTTGAGGTAGATGATTGACCACCAAAGTTCTTTCGTCCTGTTCTTTCCATGAATCTCCGGGCTCTTAAAGTTAACATCGCCATTTGCCATTGAATGTCAGTTTCTTCTAAATCATCAGGATCAACCTGATACATATCCTCCATAGTCATTCCTTTACCTTTCAATTCTCCAGCAACAAGAGCTTCATAGCTCTGAACAAACATTCCAAAAAGAACCATTGTTTCAGATGGAATTGAAGTTTCAGCATTGACCTTAGAATTTCCAAATTCTTTTCCAACATGACTATTACCACTCGAGAAATTACTTGTATTGCTCCCTCCTTGAATTGGATTTTGAATGTGAGAGTTTGCAGTGGATGACAACAAAACAGCATTTTGAGAAAAACCAGATGTGGGCATCATAGTTTGGTTAAATTCTCTTCTTTTCATATCCAACTCAAAAGATTTCAACTTGTTAATGATATCCATCAGCTTGTAATCTGTAAAATCTCTTTCTTGTTTAAGCATTCTCACTTGAAGACTCCACTGTGGTGGAAGAGAATCGAGAAGCCTATTAACTTGTTCACTGTTGGAGAGCCTTTCATCATACTTCTTTAGAGTGCTTGAGATGGTTAAGAAACAGTTTGTAAGATCTGTCAAACTTTCATTCTTGTATCCTACAAATGAATTGAACTCCTTTTCAGCCTGAATACTCTTGTCTTTTACCAAATCTGCATTCCCATCATAGAATTCACAGAGAGCATCGTAAAGGGATTTAGCATTTTTATACTCTGCAAAACGGTTGTAGATGTCTGGAGCCAAACAGAGAGTTAGAGCACCAAAAGCCTTTTGATCACGATCAATCAATTTCAGATCTCTTTCAGTATAGGAAGATGGGTCTTTGTTCTGAGAAACAACATCACCAACAATAAACGTAGGTATGTGAGGACCTGAAATAATTGATTCCCATTGATTATGATCAGTGTAGAAGAAGAAAGCTTTGAGACATCTCTTCCAATCTTCAAAATTATCTCCATTAATGAGTCTTGGAGGTCTATTAGGAGCAACACTTTCAAGATTAGCAAGTGTAAGAGTAGTTAATTTCGACATGATAGTTTTGGCAGAAATGTTTATAATTTCGCTGACAAATTCGCAGAAAAAGGTGACTTGGATAACAATTTCGCTGAAACAGTACTTTCGCTGACAATTTCGCAAAAGCTGACACTTTCGCTAGCAATTTCAGCAGCACTTTCGCCTGAACAGAGACACCACTTTCTTAGTTTCGCTGCTAACTTCGCACGAAACAAGCTTGAACTTTCGTTCAAAAATAAATTCGGCAGCAATTTCGCTTGTTGACTGGTCACAAGCACTAATGAACTTTCGTTCAAGTAATTAGTTTCGCAGAAACTCTAGAAAACAACTTCTGATCCAAGATAACTCATAATTTCGCTGAAAGATGATGACAGTTTCGCTGTAAGAACAATAGTTTCGCTGGTCGATCTCAAAACCCTTTTTCACCTCAAAATCAATCTGAAATCATCCAAAACTCAATGAATTTGAGATCTGATGATTGTAGAATCTTCCTCAATCAAAAACAAGCATAATTCAATCAATTTCCATGCCAAAAAAAGCTGATAATCCAATGAAAATTGATTGAAACTAGATATTGACCAAAACCACAAAAACTCAACAAATCAAGAGCACTAAGGCTCTGATACCATATTGTTGGTCCATGTGATCGATAAACAGTACAATTGAAGTGATGAATTTGCTCAATATCAAACGTTCATGCTAAACAACAACAATTGAGAAGATAGAAGAGAATTCTAACACATATTTGATACTCAAATGAACAATAGCAATCAAAAACATCAAGCACAATAGTATTTCAGTGAGAAACTGCTTAGAATTGGTAGCTTGCAACAATGATCCACGATTAGGGTTTTGCAAGCTTACCTTACAAAGTGAATTGACAAAAGTATATATAGCAGTCATAGTTTCGCTGACAGTTTCGCTACAGGCGTAACTGTCATGCCGAAACTATAGTTTCGCCTGGCAGAACACAAGTTCGCCGGGTAAACCAAAACAGCAAACTGTGAGCGAATGTATAAATTCGCTCACAGTTTCGCTGGACTGCCAAAACTGCTAATTACTAAGAACATACAAAAGGAAACTAGCAAAAGTCTTATTACAATGTAAAGTAAACAACTATACTAAAGTGAGTCCAACCTAACATGATCGTCACTTAGTATAAAACATAAAACTTACTAGATCCCTATTTGATCTGTTAAGTGTTCTAAAGCTCTCTCCTTATTGTGTTGTTGTGTTGTATGTGACCAGCCCTTAAGCGGTCCTGTAATTGGTATCAGAGCATTCCAGGCTCTTGATTATAAGATCTCACAATCTTAAGATCCCTCACACACACACAAGATACTTAACATCTCAAATGAAAGCTATTACTAAGGCTGATATGGAAACTGGAACAATGACAAAGTCCCCGCTGATCACTCCTGAAGACCTTGATACTTGGTGTCAAAGACTGGAAGGCTTTATCAAGTCTTAAGACTCCATGATGTAGGAACCTGTTGTCTCCGGACCTTACATACCAAGCATCTCTTCAGGTGCTGCTGGAGGTGGTATGATTCCAAAGGTTGTGGCCGACTATTATGATGAAGATAGAAAAAGAGATTGATCAGAAAGCCATGACAGCCCTTCAAACTGCTCTTCCAAACTTCATACACAGGGGCTTCAAGAAGTGCAAAACTGCCAAACAACTATGGGAGGCACTGAAGCTCATGTATGAGGGGTCCAGTGAATCCAAGGAGAACAAGAAGGACCTCTTGAAGCAGCAGTTTGAAAACTTCACCTTCAAAGCAGATGAAACCATGACTCAACAATATTTCAAGTATGTTGAGATTGTGGATACTCTAATGGATGTTGGAGTTACTCTTGAAAACAGGGAAATTGTAAGGAAGTTTATGTCCTCTATTCCTAGACAATGGACACACTACTGTGTTGTTATCAAGAGAACTAAAAACCTTAAGACTCTCATATTGAAAGAGTTGTATGGTATTCTTAGTGGGTACCAGATGGAGATGAATATGCAAAATTCATCTGGTAACTCTAGCAATCAGCAGAGTTCAGCCCTCCATACGGTTGAAAGGGATAGCATTAAACCACAACATCATCTTATATGCTACCCTGACAACTCACAAAAGGGTCCTTTCATCACCTTCCTGAAGACACCAAGAGAAAGCTACACTCAAGTCTATTCCAAGAGACAAGCTCTTCCCATGCCTTTGTGGAAGTTGTGAAGATGAGCTTCCCCTTATAGACCCCATGACTGAAGAGGATGAAGAGGAGATGGTGAAGAATGTCTTTGAGAAGAGTAAAGAAGAGCATTCTAAGAAGGGTCACCTTTCCTTTGAGGAGAGTAAGAGAGTTGGGATGACCAAGTCTAGAAGAAAGAACTTGATCTGGAAGACCAAGAGGAAGTCAAAAAAGGCTCAAGAGATCAAGGCCACCTTTACTCTGTACAGAAACAAGTCTTTATTTCTGCAGGATTTGAGGTGGTTACGGCTGAAGACAAAAACTTGAACTCCAGTAACAAGAGTTCTAGTTCATGTCCAAATCATCCCATCATCAAGAAGAAGGCTAATCTGTTATGTACCACTATTGCACAACCTGAACCATCTAGCTCCAAAGGTAGTTCTCTCCCCAAGAGGATTGCCATAGCATCTGCAAAGATGAAGATGGAGAAGGAAAATGATCAATTTCAGCCTTGTTCACAAAAGAAAACACTTAGAAAGAAGAAGATGGACTGTGCCTTGTGTGGGAGTATCTCTTATCTTGCTAAAGATTGTTTCTACAATCCAAAGAGTACTGTCAACATGACTAAGAAAGAAACCTCTAAGAGTTTGGAGAAGAAGAAGCAAGCTTTGGAAGGGAAAACGTTTCCTTTCGGAAGCTCCAAAATGAAGAAGAAGACAAGTGGAAACTTGCTTTCGGAAAAAATTTGGTCTCGGAAGAATGGAATACTTCCAAAGTACTGAAGCCTGCTGCAGTGAAAGCAAGATCTTCCGAAGGTCCAGTCATCAAAACTTCCGAAGTGTTAAAGGTCAAGTCTAAGCTTCCAAAGGTGGTGTGGAAGACAAAGAAAGACCAAGTGGCGAAAGTTCTTCAATAACATCAACAAATGATCCTCAAAACATGACAATAGGATCAATTACTGTTGCATTGTCTTCAACTTCTTTTGATGAGCGCAAGACGAATAAGGCTTTGGTTTCCAAATGTAACTAACCATCTCTTTTATGCAGAAACAACTCAAGACAAATAGAAATGTATGGATCATTGATAGTGGTTGTTCCAGGCACATGACAGACAACAGGTCACTACTCTAAAATTTTGAAATAATTGATGGAGGACAATTTCTTTTGGAGGAGATGCTAGAGGTTACATAACTGGAAGGGGCAGGGTCACAAATGGTAAGCTCAACATTGAAAAGGTAAAGTTTACCAAGGAGCTTGGATACAATCTTTTGAGTGTATCTCAATATTTGTGATCAGAGTCATAACATGCTCTTTACTGAGCATGAGTGCATTATTCTCAGGCTCGGGGTGGTCATTCCTCATGAGCATATCCTGATTAGAGCCCCCAGGAAAGGGAACATGTACAAAATGGATTTTCAAGAAACATCTCCCTCAGAGGAAGTTTCATGCTTTCTATCTAAAGCCTATAGTGATGAGTCTTTCCTCTGGCATAAAAGAATATGCCATGTAAACTTTAAAAACATGAATAAATTAATAAAGAATGATTTGGTAACTAGAATGCCAAAGAAAGAGTTTACAATTGATGACCATGGTGTTGCATGCCTCAAAAGGAAGCAAAATAAGGTATCTCACAAGCCAAAGGAGAGAAACTCCATCACTACACACTCCACTATACTTATACTTGTTACATATGGATCTCTTTGGGCCCACCAGTGTAATGAGTCTAGTAAGGACCTCTTATTGTTTGGTGATCACAGATGACTTTACAAGATTCACTTGGGTCTTATTTCTTAGAACTAAGGATGAGACCCCTAGGATCTGAATAATTTCATCTTAAAGATTGAGAATCAATGTGATCACAAGGTCAAAACCATAAGATGTGATCAAGGAACTGAATTTAAGAACCAAACCCTTGATACATTTTATGTTGAAAAGGGTATTACAAGACAATATAGTACCCTAGGACTCCTTAGCAAAATGGTGTTGCTGAAAGGAGAAACAGGACACTAATTGAAGCTGCAAGAACTATGTTGTCTGACTCTAATTTGCCCATCACCGTCTAGGAAGAGGTAGTGAACACTGCTTGCTATGTGCAAAACAGAGTTTTAGTAGTTAAGACACATGGTAAGACTCCTTATGAACTTTAGCATAAGAGGAAACCTTTCATTGGTTTTCTCAGGTCATTTGGATGTCCTTGCACCATCTTGAATATCAAAGATCAAATTGCCAAGTTTGATGAGAAATCATATGATGGAAATGTTATTGGATACTCTTTCCAAGCTAAGGCTTATAGAGTATACAATCTCAAAACTAGAGTAGTTGAGGAGTCAGCCAATGTGACTTTCAATGAGTACACTCCCAGTATGAAAGGTTCTGATTGGTTGTTTGATCTTGATTTAGTTACCAACTATTTTAACTAGTCTTGTGAGCATGTTTTAGGATCCACAGATATACTACCTACAAGTGATTCTGACCCAAGATTTGAGCTGAGAAGAACTTCAAGATACACAACTTCAGCTCTAGTGTTAACTAACCCTGCAAATGGAGTTTCTATCAGCATAACAATGACAAATCCAGTTGATACTTTAGGGTGCCTTCAAATTCCAGCTTAGAGACACAAAACTCAGATGAAGGAGCTTCAAATGTAGGAGGAAATGATGGTGGTGAAAGTGATCAAGAATTTCTTGATGATGACAACCACTCCATTGAAGACAACATAAATGATGTCATACACTCATTGGATCAAGTCACTATTGATAAGTGTGCTGATGTGGAGGGTGAATCTTCAATGCCAAATCAAAATTTCTCTAATTTAGATCTTTCTAAGAAACTTGTTGTGATCCCTCAACTAAGGATCCACAAGTCTCATCCTATTACAAACATCATTGAACATGTTGATTCAGGGGTAAGAACAAGAGGACAAACCCATGATGCAAATGTTTGTCTTCACTCTTGTTTTTTATCCCAGATAGAGCCAAAGAAAGTTGATGAGGCTTTAAAGGATGAAAGTTGGGTTGAAGCTATGCAAGAGGAGCTACTTCAATTCAAAAGTCATAAGGTTTGGAACCTATATCCTCTTCCTTATAGGAATACTACAATAGGAACCAAATGGGTGTTCAGGAATAAGAAGGATGATAGAGGACTTGTCATCAAGAATAAGGCAAGACTAGTTGTTCAAGGATACACTCAAGAAGAAGGAATTGACTAGACAGATGTATTTGCTCCTGTAGCAAGACTTGTAGCTGTCAGGATATTCCTAGCTTTTGCGGGAACCAAGAATTTCAAGGTCTACCAACTTGATGTCAAGTGTGTTTTTATCTGTGGGGTGATTGATGAAGAAGTGTATTTCAGACAACCATCTGGGTTTGCAGATCCTGATCATCCTGATTATGTCTGCAATCTTGATAAAGCTCTTTATAGGCTGCACCAAGCACCAAGGAAGTGGTATGAGACTCTATCTCAGTATCTCTGTCAACATGGATACAAAAGGGGTACTATAGTGGAACTCTCTTCATCAAAGGAACAGGAAATGACATAATGCTAGTTCAAGTATATGTAGATGACATTATCTTTGGGTCAACTAATCCAAAGCTTTGGAAAAAATTTGAGAAGCAGACAAAGGATAGATTTGAAGTGAGTGCGATGGGGGAACCCAATTTCTTTCTAGGAATTCAAGTGAAGCAAGTTGAAAATGACATCTTCATAAGTCATGCAAAGTATGTACAAGACATACTTAAAAGATTCAACATGACTGATTGTAAGGTGGCTAAGACACCCATAGCCAGAAACCACTCCATTGGACCTGATCTTAGGGGGAGTGTGTGGATGAACATCTTTACAGGGCTATGATTGGGTATCATATGTACCTCACGGCTAGCAGGCTTGATATAATATTTACCACATGTATTTGTGCAAGATATCAAGCCAACCCCAAGATGTCACACCTGGTCACTGTCAAGAGGATATTAAGATATCTCAAAGGTGCTCCAACACTTGGCCTTTGGTACCCAAAGAATTCTGACTTCAATCTGTATGCTTATACAGATAGTGATTATGGTGCCTGCAACATGACTGCAAAGACTACATCAGGGGGATGTCAATTTCTTAGTGGAAGGATAGTCTCTTGGAAATGCAAGAAACAATCCTGTGTGCCTGCATCCACTGCTGAGGCTGAATACATTACTGCTGCAAGCTGCTGTGCTCAAATGCTTTGGATTTAGAATCAGATGCTGGACTATGGATTCAACTTCAAAGAGACTCGCATCCACATAGACAACAATAGTGCTATCTCTATCATAGAGAATCATGTGCAACACTCAAGGACAAAGCACATCACTATCAGGTATCATTTAATTAGTGATAACTTTGAAAAGGGATCAATCAAACTAGTCAAAGTTAACACAATTGAACAAAATGCTGATCTGTTCACCAAAGCTTTTGATGAACAAAGATTTAAATATCTTGCATCAACTATTGGAATGATTAACTTTGTGTAGCTTTTCTTAAAACTTAATCATATTATTTCTAAAACCTGTGTGTCCTAAGTTGTCTATTTTATCACCTTCATATGCCCTTGTTTACTATGGAAGAAAAATCTTTTTGAAAGACATTCCTTAGATTTTTGAGAATTTGATCGTTTTATCCTTCGGAAGATATGAAATTACCTTCAGAAGAAACTTATGTCTTAGAAAACAAATAACTACTTCAATAGATTTACCTTTGGAAGTAATTTTCAAAATATCTTCTGAAACTTAAAATTAACTTAAGTAACTATATGTTTTTGAAGAACAATTTTCTTCTAAAGCAATTTAGTCTCGGAAGATTTATTCTTCTAAGAATAAAATTCTCTAAGTATAAATCTCTTCCAAAGCAAAATTTTCTTAACTCTTTGGAATATCTTCCGAAGTCATTTTGGCTTCAGAAGCTTTTCATCAAACCTTCCGAAGCAAAATAACCTTCGGAAGATTTTTAGACTTCCAAGAAAACTACTTTTTGGGCAAAAGCAAACTACTTTTTCAGAGGTGGGACCGACATCCAGATTTGAAAGTTTATCCTCTTTCATTAACTTTGTCTTAAATCCATTTCCTATATATACCCAACGGTTCCCCCCTCTTTCACTATCTTCTTCATCTGAACTATTCACAAAACCTAAAATCACCCACAAACTGCCTTTGTTCTTCACTTTCTTTGTCCTTAAGCTTTCTGAAATGGCCAACCTAAACCACAGAAACAACCTTGATTTCTCCATGCAATTTCACAGACAGCACAATTAGGTTGCCCTATTGAACTCTGAGAAAGACGCTAGTTTCTCAAAGGTTTGCCATTTTCTGGCTTTGTCAAACTACTTCACCTCCCTGACCATTGATCCTACTCTCTATGAGGATCCTCTGCTTGAGTTCTGGAAGACCTGTCAAGAGGTCATCATGGACGGGGAGAAGGCACTGTCTGCCACAGTACAGGGGAGGATAATCTTCATCATTCCGGCCATCATCAATACTCATCTTCACTCTAGCTGATGATGAAGAAGGTGAGTTCTTCTTTCCTAAGGAAGCAGTCAATCATTCCTTTGAGCAGATGGGCTATGAGGGATATTTCTCTCTGTAAAGACCTTCAGGAAAGGAAAGGTCTCATCCCAGTGGAAGTACCTGCTTCATGTGGTCATCCACAGCTTGTCCAACAAGCATGGGGGGTGTGACCAGATTCCCGAGGATCTCTCCTTCATAGTGCATGGAATGGTTCAAGGGGTCAAGTTTAGGTACTCTCAGTTTGTCTACATAAATTTACTTGCAAACTTGGACTACCTTACATCCTTGAACCAATAACCATCTTCTCCATAGAGTATTACATGTTTCCTAGATATGTTCAATACATTCTTAATTGTGAACTGGGCTCACAGTTGAGGGAAACATGTAATATTCTTAAATTGGGACAGATGAAGCTTGGCATCTTTAAATTAATGAAGAAGCCAACTGCAGGCTTCTCTGGGGTGGAAATAGCCCTTGTCCCAAAAACATTAAAGCTCATTGCTCAAGGTGACAACCTAGCAACACAAGCTAGTGTTGAACCCACACCTTCTACCTCTCAGCCACTAAAACAGCCTCAAATCACCCTCACCTACCAACGAAAATCCAAACGAATCCCTGCTCAAGCTATTGAGCTTGTGTAGACCCCCATATCACTACTGATACAGGAGGAAGTGGACACTAGAGCTCCCACTTCTCCTGAGGAGCAAACCACTCCCATCTCTTCAAGAATCAGGGCTGAGGTTCCTCATGCTTGGTCTGATGAGCTCATTAGCGCATCAATCTTAAGCCTTCATTTTGAGTCTCAACACTCAAGTGAACAACCTTCAGGGAAAGTTACCATCCCCAGCCTTTAGATCTAAACCAACCCATACCCACCCTAGAATTCTATGTTGATGAAGACTTAGGATTCAGGGAGTACCATGAGTCTCTCTACACCTCCCTACTTAAAGAGAGATGAGTTCTTGTGTTTCTCCTATGTCTAGCCCACATCATTCACCCATTACTGAGGTGGATCTCCCTGAACCTGTTTAGGAGGTCCATATGGAAGAGGCTCTCACTTTTGCAAGTGATTACATCATTCAGACCTCAACCATGGCAACTCAGCCCATTAACACTTCAACTGAAGCTGTCAGTGAGCAGGGGAAATCTGGCAGTGAGGACTTTGGTCCAATTCTCTCATCCCCCTATGATTCTTCTAATGAAGATAAGGGAATATGAGACTAAAGGTATAAAAATTTTCAAAAACCTGCACCTATCTAGTCTCTAAGGTTAGTCACCTTGAATCTCAGGCGACTACCTTACAAAATAGGGTCAATGATCAGTAACTTGATATATCTTATCTCAGGTAACACTAGCTTGGAGACCTTTAAGGAGAGCTCATCCAGGAACACAAGAACTTGTGGATGTGATTGACCTAACTCCTAGCTCACCTATGTAACAGGGTGATGCTACCAAAAAAGGGGAGAAAGTCATAGCAATCACATAACCTGGGAGTTCTTCAGAGAGTATGGACATTGAGGACTCACCATCCTCACTTGCAATTGTTCATACTCGGCAACTTCCTCAAGTTCACTTTGATGTGGACTCTCTAGACTCTCTCATTCGGAGTCTATTTGAGGAAGGTATTCCAAGGGCTATGTCATCCCCACCCCAAGGAACTCCAAACTATATAATTGGGTGGATGTATGATGCTGAAAGAAGAGCCCTTATTCTTTAAAGAGTTGAAGAGCAGCAAAAAGTCTTCAACTTTCAGACCTTGGACTACTATGAAGGTCTTGAACTAATAAACATATGCAACTTGTCAATCCAAGCCAATCTTGGCAAGCTGGGTAGGCTGGCCCAAGGATTCAAGACAGATTACTGAAGATTCAGCCTAAGAAGACCACAAATGCAATCAGGTAATGTCATTGGTCAAGTGGATGTTAAGGCAGACCCTGATATTAGCTTCAAAGGGAAAACCTTGACTGAAGGCCCAGTGATAGAGCCTGAGAGCCCTGTCACACCTACAACTACTTCAGCAATTCATCCCCTTAG
This sequence comes from Flaveria ramosissima, assembly GCA_025215565.1. Lineage (NCBI taxonomy): Eukaryota > Viridiplantae > Streptophyta > Magnoliopsida > Asterales > Asteraceae > Flaveria > Flaveria ramosissima. Next base: position 8,712,674 of record CM046032.1, read on the forward strand.
TGACACACCTGCTGGTGAAGGTGTATCACAGCCTCCCTCTAGCCAGAGCATGGATGCTACTCCAAGCAATGAAGGCCAAAGCTCTCTCCACCCTATGTCACAAAGGTCTGTGAGTGACAAAGGAAAAAGGAAAATGACTCCTGAGGAGATTGAGGAGAAGGAGAGAGAGAGAGAGTGGAAGAGGAAGCTAAGGGGAGATAGTTCCATTGGGTCTTCAAGCTGTTATCAGGGCTGCCCCCAAATTAAATACTCAAAATGATGAGTTAAGGGCAGTTAGGATTACTTACTTACAGACCAGGAACTATGATATTGATCAAATCATTTATCTCGCCTCAGAGGAACTAAATGAACTGGCTGACATGGAAGTGTCAAGAGAGAGAAAGGAAGCAGAGGATGCAAGGTTGCTCCTTCAGATCAAAAAAGAAAGAAGAAAGAAAAAATTGGACAAACATATTCCTACTCTCTCTCTAGTTCAAGAAAGCCTTGTGCAAGAGACTGTGGTACCACAAGAACCTCAGGTAGACAAAGAAAATGACAGACAAAACATGATCAACTACCTGAGTGCCACAGGTCTCTACCAGGCAGCTGTACTTCTTCCCTTGCCCTTTGAGTATATTGAATTTGAGTACCTCAAACAACAAGAACTTTAAGTACTCAAAGAGCAAAAGGCTACAAAGAGAAAAATGAGGGAAGAAGCAGCCAAAACAAGAGTCATCATCCTGAAAAGTCAAAAGGAGTCTACTGTTATACAGAGGATGATGAGCTTCTTGAAGCTGTATGGATTCTCCGGAAGGAGACTTGGCCCAATGTCTCTATCCACAATGGATGAGCACATTAGGGTAATCAAGCAGAAGGTTAAGAGAGGAAAGCTCATTGACTTACACTCCCCACCAAGTCAAGTCCCTCCTGAAGTGGAGGTTAAGGTTGAAGAATTTGAGACAACACAGCCTAGACCTCCTGCTAAGTCTTGACAAGCTTCATCTTGTGATCCACAGCAGGGTCAAACACCCTCTCCTTCTGAACCTGTCAGGGAGGTAGACCCAACTGAGAAAGACAAAACTGACTAACACGGTGCTGCAGGCTAGTCATCTCAGTTAAAGTTTCCAAAGAGGAGGAAAAGGATGACCTCTAGACCCAAGCCAAAGAAGAAGAAGAAGTCAGAGTCATTCACCTCCAGACCTCGGAATGAATCAGATCATCCTGAGAGAGTGCATGAAGAGGCAGCTCAATCAACTCCAATTCAAGTAGCTCCTCTTGCATCAGAAAGACCCATCTTATCCTAGACCTTCACTACTAATCCAGAAAGATGGCGTGTAATTAGAGATCAATGTGGTGAAGATGGCTACACATGGTAAGACATGTTCAACCTACCTCTACATGATCTTTTTGACATGAGAAGATACTTTGAGAGTTTGAGTGATCCTGATCATCTAATGAAGAAAGGTATGATCAACATCATGATGAGGACTGTCAACATCTAAGGTCTTCATATGTTTTGGTAGCATCAGGCTAGGGGGAGTTTGTAAGGTTTCATATAAGGCTGATGCACCCAAAACATTCAAAGTCTTTCCTACATGCATGCACTGAAGTACAGAGTAGAGATGCTTCGGAAGTTTTATAGCATGCACTAGAAATATTCCAAGTGTAAAATCTTTCGGAGCCAAGACCAATGTCTTCCGAAGCCAAAAGTGAAGCCTTCCAAAGCTTCAAAGCCAAAGTCTTCCGAAGCCAAGAAGTGAAGATAGATTTCTTTCGAAGACTTTTGAACACATGTTTTATCTGATGTACTTTACCATAAAGCTGGACCACTTTCCGCTGCAACTCTGTTTACTCACCAACTTTCACAAGTTGGTGAAAAGGTCCATGCTTTTGGTAGCTATACATTGAGGTCTTGAGTCTGTGCTTTCTACTTTATGTACTTTTATCCTTTTTGTAATATATTAGGATGTGAGCTATGGCATGTCATAGTCACTAGTCAAAAGGCAATCTGCCTTTTGACTCTACATATGATTTTGTTGTCTAGTTCAAATGTTTCTAGCTGGCCTTCTAAGTATGGCCGGCTGTAGGATATAGTATAAAGTATCTCATGTCCTTGTAACTTTCTTTCATGCTTTGTAATACTTGTAATAGAACTTGAGAGCAATATACAGCATTCTTGTAAACCACATACTTGTGTTGTTTGCTTCTTGTTCTGTCTCACATTTTTCTTGTGTTCTTAGTATCAAACATATAAGTTACTAGATCTCTATTTGATCTGTTGAGTGTTCTAAAGCTCTCTCCTCATTGTGTTGTTGTGTTGTATTTGACCAGCCCTTAAACGGTCCTGCAGGTTCTGTACCAATGGCCATGTCATCACCATCCAATCCTGCTGCAAATCCAATCATAGGAGGGAGGTATGACATTGATAGAAGCTCCTTGGTGCTTTCTAGATTCCAGGATCAACAAGAAATTTTCAACATCTACTACCTAGTATTCTATGGAAGTTTCCCTCTTGCAATCATGCCACTTGTCAACCCAAGTCAAAATAGACATGCTGACAGGTTTGCAGAGAGGATTCAAATAAGGATGTATGAGGAATTCAAAAGAAGAATAAGCATGTATAGACAAAGGCTAGCAGGAAAACGATTGGTCAATTGGATACTGAGTTGGACCCTAAGATTTGATTCGAATGGGAAACCTCAGTTAAAGGCCTAGCTGTGGACTCTGTGACCCTTGAGATTTATGCTCCTTCAGCACCAACCAATCTAAGTGAGATGACTGTTGGTGAAGGTGTCTCACAGCCTCTACCAAACCAAAGCTCAAATGAAGAACAAGTTCAAGAAGGCCAAAGTTCTCTCCTCCTTGAGTCATAAACGCCAACGATTGACAAGGGAAAGAAAGTTCTATCTGAAGAGGATATTGAGGAGGAGAAAAGGGAGAGGAAGAGGAAAGCAAGGGAAGAAGGACAAAGAGAGACTCCTAGTTTCATACAGGCTGTAATCAGGGCTGCTCATAGGCCAAACACTCAAGAAGATGAGTTAAGGGCAGCTAGATTGAACTATTTGGGAGCTAGGAACTAGAATATTGATAATCTAATCTCTTTTCCCTTGGATGTGTTAACTGAACTAGCAGATGCAGAGGTGTCTAGAGAGAGGAAGGAGGCTGAGGATGGTGCTTTGCTCCTCAAAACCAAAGAAGAAAGAAAGAGAAGAAAATTATATCAAGCTCCTATCATCTCCCTAGTTCAAGAGATGCCTGAGGTAGAAACTATTGTTGTAGAGGAAGAAACTCAAGTAGATAAAGAAAAAGATAGACAGAACATGATCAACTACTTGTGCCACAGGTTTTTACCAGGTAAAAGCTTTACTCCCTCTATCTTATGATTATATAGAGTATGAGTATCTTAAGCGGCTGGACCAAGAAGCCATTAAAGAAAGAAAAGCTGCTAAGAGAAAGATGAGGGAGGAAGCTCAAAAATCAAGGGCCACCATCAAAGCTAACAAGAAGAAGTCTGAAGATAGACAAAACATGGTGGGCTTTTTGAAGGTGTATGGGTTCTCCAGAAGGAGGCTTGGTCCCATGTCTCTATCCATAATGGATGAGCACATCAAAGTGATCAAGCAAAATATCAAGAAGGGTGAGCTTTAAGACTTGCATTCTCTACCAAGTCAAGCTGCACCTGAAGCTGAGGTCAAGGTTAAACCCAACCAGACAACAAAACCAAGACCTACTGCGATCCACAACCAGCTTCATCTTCTGACCCACAGCAAGGTCTTGAACCTTCTTCTGAATATGTGAAGGGGAAGGACCAAACTAAGAAGGAAAAATAAAGAATAGGTGATCAAGACCAACCTTTTCAGTTAAAGCATAGAAAGAGGAAAAAGATGGCCATTAGAAGAGACTTGAAGATAGAGAAGAAGAAGAAGTCTAAGGCATCCACCTCTACACCTCAGGATAAGTCAGAACATCTTGAGGGTCATCCAAAAGAGGCTACTCAACCAACTCCCTTCGTTGTAGAGCCTCTAGCTGCTGAGAGACTCATCATGTCTTGGATGTATTCTACAAACCCAGATAGATGGTATGTCATAAGAGATCAAGAAGGTCAATAAGTATTCTTCTGGTAGAACATAATTGACCTGCCTTAGCATGATCTCTTGGACATAAAGAGATATTATGAAAGCCTGAATATTCTAGACCAACTAATGAAGAGAGGAATTGCTCTGATTCTAATGGCTCCAACCAAGTAGAAGATCAAACTTCATAGTATTCTTCAAGTTTTGGTAGCATCAACCTAGGAGAGTTTGTAAGATCAAGATGATTATCTTAGAGGCTGATGCTAACCAAAGATCTCTCAGCATGCACTAAAGTACAAAGAAGTACTTCGGAAGATTTGACAATGTACAAAGAAAAATATCATCTGGCCTGTTAAGTTGTCTTGGTCCTGCTTCAAGAGACACCCTATGTCTTTACATATCATCTTCCATGGTTTAGGATCCTCTTATGCAAACAATCATCTGGCCTGTTGAGTCATTTCTTGAAGGAGTCTCTTGCTGGCTGTTTAAGTAGTTGCATCATCAGCTGATTAATTCAGCTCTTCTGCAGCTTTCGATTGCACTTTAAGTAGTGGAGCTTCTTTCTCAGCAGATAACCTTGGAGTGGCTTCAAGACTATATTACTAATTATCTTTTGATGGTATCTCATCAGTCATGTTTCTTTTAAGAGAGTAAGAAGAAGTACCAGTTATTTTAAGCTCAACCGTCCTTTTCTTTCCAAGTTGAACTTTTTCGTTCAGTCTTTTCATTAATCTTCTAAATTCTATTTTCTTTTCCTCTGAGCGATCATACATGTCTATCTAGTAGATTATTAAGCTTGAATTTAGCTTCAGACAGAGTTTCATAATCTTCATTCCATCTTGAAGAAAATAGAATTGGCTGTGAGATATTTACAACTTGATTAGTCATATACAAGAAGATATCAGCAGCTTCTTTGGACTCATCTTCCCTTTTTTAGTAGAATCATCTGAGATTCCAAATGACAATATGAGGGTGGAGGAAGGCACATCCAAAGGTTCTTTTGGTGCTGAAGAGACTTGGAGGCTTTAGATGATTGATTGTTGAAGCCTAATGGTTTGTTGAAGGGATTCAACCTTAGATTCAAAGTCGATTACCCTAGTAGCTAACATTTGAAGAATGCTTAATTGAGATTCCAATATAGCAACTCTTGCAGGTTTTTCTTGTAGAGCCTTGAGCTGAGCCTCTACCTCAATAACTCTATCTGTAGACGCTCTCAACAAGTAGTTTTCAAATTTGAGGACTGTGGCCCTTTCAGCTACAATCTTGCATTTTCCACTCGTAAGGTAGTTAGTCTCTGGACAAGATCGAGGTTATGAGCATTCACTTCATGAATTTGTTCCATACTTCCCTCAACCATAGATGTGGAATCCTGGGAACTTGATAAGGTCCCAGGCCGAGCCTCTACTCCCTCACCACCAGATGTGGTTTCTTGGCGCCCTAGATTCTTCTTTTTAAGGAATGACTATGTAGAGAGCACCCTTAAAGTGAGTTTCCATGGTTGAGGTCCTAATTATGTTGCCTCTATCCTTCTTATCAGTTGATGGATCAACAGTAGAGACAACCTCTTCCATATTGACCTTTTCTCCCCTAGGTTCAATATCTTTTGATGTAAGATGTGGGTCAGATGTTTCTACATACACATAATTCTTCACTATCTATAGGATATGGAAAGGGAAGATAGTAGGTCAAGCTTAATAGTAGTAGTCCACATCTTGAGTAGGATACATATGAATGAAAGTTTGAGTAGATAAGTCTAATGGCCCGGGATGTGAACCAGTTCCTAATGAGACTTCATCCTCAAAAGTTGTCCCAATCATGTGGGAATCCTTTTATGGTTTCCCAAAAGAGTGTTAGGACTCTAATTGATGGCTAATAGGTTTTGTTTGGGTCTGCTAAAAAGAAGGAAGAGAAACCTTCTTTTTTGAGCTTGGTTTTGGTGGGGGCTTAACCTTGTCTTAGCTAGGACCTAAGTTTCCAACCTTGCTTTATTTGATGGGGGAAATTTAGGAGCCTGCATCTTCTCAGTAGATGATGCAGGGGTTCACTTCTTTGTTGTCATTTTGGGCTTTAAAGTGAAGGGGGCATGATCAGTAGTGGTGGGTGTAAGCACTTTGTCACCCTAAGGCTCAGTGACCTCCAACATATGGCCAAATAAATTAGTCATTTTGCCCAAAAATGATTTTGGTGTAGCCTTGAACTTTGTAAAAATAGCTTTGTTTAAAGTTCCTAAGGCATGCGTATCTCATTCAAGTTTTGGTTTATTACCTAGTTCATCATTTGAGACTTCTTGAATAAATCTTGGGTACATCAGAATTTTAAACTAGTCAGCAGTAATTACATTTTTACATAGATTTTGAAATATAAAGTTTAAAAATTTGTAATTCTACTATTTTACAAGTCTATGTACAGCCCCTTCTAAATCCAATGGAACTTGATCCCATCCATAAGATTTGTTTGACAAAAAATATGGAATAAAATGAAGGATTATTTTCCAATTATGATATACTAGTGATTTGGAGAAGGTGGAAGTCGAAAAAGGTCCTTATATCCAATCTCTTTGAATGTGGTACTTACCACTTCTTTAGAGAAGGATGATTCTCCGTTTGCATCAGATAGCCTGAGATGATAACGAATCTTGGCGCAGGAGATGGTGATCTTTAGTCCTTGTATGATGGTAGTTAGGATTTTGGTTCCATGTTCTCTCTGGATAGAACATGTGTTCTTTAATTGCCAAACGTACGAAGCACAAATCACTGGTTCGACTGAAATGGCAAAGGGATAGTTGCTATTGCGAAGAAATTTTAGCATAGGGTCATATACTAAATCACCAATGTGTTCAAGTGATGCAAAAATGTTGTGACTAGTTTAGAATTCTAGGTTTTGAGTGGCCATTTGGAAAGATTTTGATGTAGAGTAGGGTTTTAGAGAGAGGAAGGTTTTTGGTAACAGGTGAAGGTAGAAGATAACAATGGTGAAAAGAAGAGTCAATTTACAGTGTGAGGATAATATATAATCGTAATATTTTAATATTTTTACCACCTTAACTGTAATTCTGACGGTTCTTTGATTTTAATGGACCCAAGCCTTTTAGACTTGGGTCTTCTATATTTCAACAATGGCTTTTTAGTTTAAGTGTTGAAGGTTCAATTTCAGATTTTGAGTCATCTTGAGTCTTATCAAGGTCGGTAGATGTCTTTGGTCTCCAATATTTCTATTTAGCTTTCGAATTGCTAAATGCTATGACATCACCTTTCTTTTGATGACCTTTTGAAGCTGTTGGAGACGATGGGGCTTTCTTAAAAATATTCTTCTTGGGATTTGTAGCTGCTAAATTTTTTGGTAGATTCTTCAGAGGTGCTGAAAGTTTCTTGTGGTCGGCATTTGAATTGTTTTGTTTCCAAACAACTTTGTAAGTACCTTCTCTTCTTTTAGATGGTTGATCAACAGCTACATGCTTCTTTGAGGATCTTGATTTGTTGAGATAGTGGATGGATTGGCTAAGGGATTATATTGAAAATCTTTTGCAAAATGATTGTTTTCCCCACACGTTAGGCACATGATCATGATTCGCTGCTTAATCAGCTCCTTCTTAAACTCTTTTAGCTCCTTCTTCATCTCCTCTCTCTTCATTTTCTTAATCAGCTCAATGAAATCTTTAAGTATCACCTTCTTACTCAGAAACTTCATCTTCCAAGTTTCCTCATTCCTTTTCATTTTGTAGACATATTCTTGTTCAACTTGTAATCAGCATATGTGATAAGATCAATCTCTTCCACGGGAAGTTCTTATTGTGTGTCTTCATGGATTCAAGAGTAGACCTTTAAACATACGGTTAGGGTCTCTCTTATGAAGAATTTGAGGTTTCTTCACAACAGTTTCTGTTGTGTGTCTTCTTGGTGCACTTGTACTTTGGTTGAGATTTAGATTTGAAGGAGAGGATTGACTCAACAATTCGTCTGTTGATTTTTCAAGATTAGTTTTTCTTAACAAACTTCACCGCTCGAATCACTTTTTTCTTCATCTTTCTTTGGAACTATTTTATTCTTCTCCTCCTCTTCCTCCTTAACTTCTATTTTTTCCCTCTCTTTCCTTCTTCTTTCATTTTCATTTCTCCCTCACTCTCCTCCTTCTTTACCACTTTAGCTTTTTTAGCAGTTGGCTTTGCACAGATTAGATTGACAGATACTTGCTCCTTTACCTCCAAGCTACATTTAGGGATGCATGTTGGAGTGTAGACAATTGATTTGTGACATTCGGTAATTTTCCGTTACCAAAACTCCGCTAGTTTCGTTAGAACTTACGTACACGTGTCATGAGCACACACTACTTTTCATTGAACGTTGTTGACCTAATAATTAACATTGGTTAACAAATAAAAATTTAATTAATAGTTTTGATTATTGCAGGATCGGGTTATGTCACTTAACACTTGTATTTCTCTCAAACTCACTTATAATATCACTCAAATAAGATGAAGCAATGCCTTTAACAAGAGTTGATAATAATATAATAAGTAATCAAAGCAACAAGCAGGAGTATTTTCAAGGTACTTGTATATATTACTTCTCAACTCAAGATTACAAGACACTTACAAGCATAGAACATGAGTTACAATGAGAAACTATATATACTAGATCCTACAGCCGGTTATACTTGATACCAGCTGGAAACCTACGACTAAAGCATATACTACAATGCTAAAGTTAAGGTATCTTAGATAAAGTATTATCTAAGATATGGTAGTCATGACATGTCCATGACTTACCTTTTGTCACCAACTAAAGATGGCAACTGTACTTAACATAAAAGGTAAACAGTAGATTAAAGTATGGTCAACTACATGGCTTTTGAGAAAACACCATGCAGTATATCAGAGATTTGCAGCGGACTGTCAGACAGACCATACTTATGTCTACTGGATAATAGAAGTGTCTTCCGAAGGTTAACTAGCTTCGGAAGAACAAGTTCTTCCGAAGCCACTTATACTTCGGAAGATGCTTCTATGCTTCCGAGGCTTTAATGACTTCTTTATACTTCGGAAGTTGACTTCAGAACTTTGTCTTCAAGTCTTGATTCTTCGGAAGTAACTTCTTTATCTTCGGAAGTTGGAGTTTTCCTTCGGAAGTGTATTTTACACTTAGACTTCGGAAGAGCTCCTTCTTCCTTCGGAAGTCCCACACTTGGCTTCGGAAGTCCTTTGTATGTTGTACACAAAATCTTCTAAGTGATATGGTTTTGGTTGCAACAGCCTCTCTTGATCCAACAAACTCCCCCTAGGCTGATGCTACCAAAACTTCACTTATCTCTACTTCTCAAAGTTTTCAGCACCAGGGACAAAAGATATTTGTCTGTCTCTCTGTTCTTCCCGGAAGTGGTGCTGAGAAGCTTGTACAAGTCATTCGTGGATAGGAGATCCAGTCTATCACTTTGAATGACATGTACCCTTTGTTGTGACCCCCTGAAGAGAGTTAGTTGACGGGAGTTGTAGTCATACTCCCATCTAACTATGGACTCAAGTTCAGGACCTTCAACCATTTGAAGAAAGGCTTTGCCTTTGGTTGCTGATCCTTTCCTTTCCTCCTCCTCTCTCAGTTTTGACTCCTCTTCGACCTTGCTTCTTGCAGTGAGCTCGCCCATGTGAAGGCTGCCTAGATGATTTCTAATGTGAGCAGCTACATCGGAGTTTGAGGGGTTGGAGAATGGTTTCTCTGCTAACTCAGCAATATCAAATCTGCTTAAGTGTAGCAGAGATGAGGCATTCAGCCTGTTAATCTCACCATTCTCTCTCTCAACAACAAAGTTATGAGAAGAGTCTTCGAACCTCCACTGAACTATCTTCTTTCTGGGTACAAGAGATTGTCTTGGTACCCTATCTCCTTTCTTTGTGTCCAGCAGAGTCACCAGCCTTCTCCTCAGCTTCTTTTCTTCCTCATTCAATGTATCTGAATTGAGGCCAAGGAGTCTTGCGGCTTGGTCCAAAGTTCCTCTTGGCAGATCAAGAAACTCATCTCTTGTGAGGGAACTTGAGGATCCATCAACATAAGTCAGGTTGACTGTATCCTCCTCACATGAGATGTCGCTCAGAGTAGTGCAGTTGATGAGCTTGGTTTTGATCGCCTTGAATTCCTCCATAGAGAGATGTTTGGAAGGCTGAGGGGATGGTTTGATTGGTTGTTGGGTAGGTTTAGAAGTTTGGGTTCTGGGTAAGGTTTTAGGTTGGATGATGGGTAGTTTAGGTGGTTGAGGTGAGGGAGTTGGTAGTTGTGATGGTGTAGGTTCAGGTGTGAAAGGTTCAGGTTCAGTTTTGATTGGGAAGGGAAAGGGTATGGTTCAGGTTGATGTTGGGTTTGGATATTGGGCTGAGAGGTGGCTTTGAAGGTCATCCCCTGTCCCCTTCTATACATCTCCTTTCTTCTCCCCGCACGAATGTCAGCCTTGATGTCACTGACATGTCGTTGGAGAGTCTTCTCAGACATTGGACCCACTTGCCTGCCAGAGAAGCCATGAGCTTTAAGATAGTTCTTCATCCAAGCTTTCTCACCTATCTTCTTGGCGGCAGACAGTCCAGCCTCTTCTTCTTTCTTCTTCTTCTCTACCAGCTTCTCCCTTGCAGCTCTCTTTCTCTCCTTCTCCATTTGATCTTGCTCTTTGTTAAAGAGCCATAAGATCGTGTCACTATTGTGTGGAGCCAACTCCTCTTGAGAGAATCCTCTGGAGAGTAGGAAAGTGATCCTTTCTCTCCTGAGCTGCAGATCAGCTTCTCTTTCTTTTCTCAGCCTTTCTTCTTCCAAGGCCAACCTTGCAGCTTCTTCTTTTTGCTGTCTTTGCAGCAAGGTTGCCTTTTCAAGCTCTATAAGCTCCTCTAATGGTAGCAGGAGTACATCTTCCGAAGCAGCCCCTAGACTGACAAGTCTATCAATTACCCCCACCCTTCTTCTATTGTTGATTGCCTCTTGGTTGGCTGCAGCTGCTTTTGAACTTGCAGCTAACAGTTTCCCAGTTGGCAGTCTTCCTTTCCTTTTAAGTTTCTCCAACCTTTCTTCTTCCTGAAGCTCTTCCGAAGTCATCTTCCTTTTGCCTTTAATGTCTTCGGAAGTGCTAGACTTTGGTGGCTCTTGGGTAGAAGATTTAGGTTGGATGGTGGAGGTAGGAGCTGAGGTCAATGCAGATGTAATAGCTAGTGGTTGGCTGAGAAAGTCCTCCCTATTAACCTCAGATGCAAGTTCCAGAATTGCATCTGTGACTATTAGATCATCAGAAAGAGAGAACAGTCCTTCCGCAGCAACAATTTCAGCTTCGGAAGTTTGTGTTGGTTCTTCCGAGGCTTCGAATTGTGCTTCGGAAGCCTGTGAAAACACACCTTCTGTCCCAACTGTTTCAGTTGCTGGGTCATCAGTCCTAGTTTCCCCTTCGAAATCAATCTCAGGTTCCACTTGGGCCTTAGGTTGACCAACTTCCTCAACAGTGGTAGGAGGTGCATTCAACCTCTGAAGCTCTTGAGCTCCAAAGTAAATCACAGACATATCCGGACTGGGTTGATCAATTAGGGACTCTAAAAGGAACTTGTTGAAGATCCTATTTAGATCCTGAAGCATCCTTTGATCCACTTGAAACACAACTGGAGGAGGCTCAGGGAAGATGGCAGCTTGTTGTCTTGAGCTCAAAGAAGTAAGAGCTTGACCGATGGAATCTTGTCTTTGGCTTTGTTCCTCAACATTCTCCCCCTTTTTGGTAGCATCATCTTGAGAGGTAGATGAGCTAGAGGAAGAGGTCAAGGAGACTTGAACTGGTACATGCCTAACAGATCTCTCAATCTGTTTCTCAGCTAGTTTGACCTTGAGACTTTCAATCTCAAGTTGCTGAGTGGCAGACCTATCCTCTAAAGTCTTAACCTTTGATTCAAGGTTTGAGACTTTAGAAAGTAGGTCTCTTATTGTGAGTTGCATTCTTCCCTCATCTTCCTTTGAAGAATCACGGGGAGATGAGGTAACATACCTAGTATGTTCATCCTCACCACCAGATGTGGTTTCTTGGCACCCTGGTTTCCCTTGCACAATGATGTCTCTTTCAGAGGCATCATAGGGCATGGTTGCCGTAGATGCAGTCTGACTATCGTTACCACTGTCCTGAGAGACAAGAGGTTTCTCTAGGCTCTGTTGATCCTTAATAGGGTGTTGTGGATCAACTTCATCTCCTTTGAAAGACATAGTCTCTTCACCAGCTCCGGTCAATAGGTCAGTAAAAGAAAAGGAATGAAGACCTAAGGACCCGGGACTTTGATCAATGTCAAAAGGCATTGAGCTGTCCCTGGTGGCTGCTCAGGGGAGTATAGAGACTCACCCTGAGGGCTATCAGCTGGGATTATGGGCTCATGGGTCTGAGACTGAGGAGACTCAAGACCCATATTGAGGTCAATAGTGAAGGATTGGTGGACCTCTGGCTGAGTGGGAGCCCCTTGTTCCACTCTAGCCTTTTTGGTTTGAAGAGGAGGGGCTTGTTCAATCAGAGTAGATTGAACAAGGGTTCGTTTGGTACGTCTCTGGTAGGTGACAGTGATTGGAGGAGAAGGTAGATTTGGAATGGTGAGAGTAGTTGCTGGTGTGGGTTCATCACCTGTGGGGTTAACAGGGATGTCACCAGGAGCCATTGGCTCAATCATACCTGGAAGTAGTGCGGTATCCCTTCCAGAGTAGTTGGTAGACACTCTCTTCAAGACTTTGAAGATGGTCGGCCTCATTTGGGGAGCAGACAGAGCAGCTGCACAGACAAGCTTACCCTGATCTAGCTCGCAGTTGATTATGTGCTGTAGAAATCTGGGATACATAAAGAATGTGTCCCTTTGCAGATTTCCCATGAGGTTAGTCAGCACAAACCTTGAGTAGTTGAAGCGCAGGCTTTGTACCAACCCATGAACTAAGCACCCGAGTTCATAGGGATTTGATCCCATCCCCCGGATTTGTTAGATAGGCAGTGAAGAACCACATGTAGCAGGAACTTCCACTTGTAGGAGAAGTTGAATTTGTAGACTGTAGACCTGCTTACATCTCCACCGTATCCCATTTGGAGATAAGATTTATCTAACTCAGATTTGGGGAATTCCGTCGGTGCGCCTTCATCATGGAGCTCAAGATGCTCCCTGATGATTTGTTCAGTAATGACCAACTCTTGGCCACAAACACTTGACCTGATAGCACGAACCCCATTTAGGGTTTCAATCCGACCATTTGCCCAAAATTCGGACATTTGGTTGGAGTAAATGGTAGGGTTTACGGTCAGTGCTGTGTAGTATGAGATTGGGCTAAGAAAGAGATAATATCAGAGAAGTCAGCATCCCTTGAGAGTCAAGGAGTGCGACCTGGTTGTGCTGAGGGTTTAGAGCCATTTGAGAAAGATAGCAGAGGAAAAGTTCTGAGAGAGTAAATTGGAGAAGAAGAAAGCTTTTAGGGTAGTGAATTTGGTAAAAAGAGTGTAAATGATTAACCGGAAGTATTTAAATGGGTGAAATGGCGGTTTAAAGGGTGGTTTGGATAAGATGATGTGAGGGTTCAGAGGATGATATGACAGGGGCGGTAAGGTTAAGCCATTTAAATAATCCGACATCATTAACAAAATCTTTACTTTTTACAGAGTGGGGCCCAAAAGATTTCCGTTACACAGTAAAATCTTTCTTCCGAGTATAAGGTATTTCCGAAGGTAAAGTTCTTCCGAAGGCAAATGTACTTCCGAAGGTAAATAAATTGCTTCCGAAGATACATGTTGCTTTCAAGTGGAGAGTATTAAGTGCTTCGGAAGTAGATCTGAGATAACCTCAATCGCTTCTTCCGAGACTTAGTACACTTCCGAGAAGAAAATTATCCTATGAGAAATTTGCTTCGGAAGTTATACTGGATATCTTCCGAAGGCAAGTTTCTCTTCGGAAGAACTTATACTTAGTTAAATAAGGAAAGGATCTTTTGTAACAGGGCTTAGATTGTATTGACATAAGACTTTACATATTGAAAAGGTTTTCAATTGAGATTAACTAGTCAATGTTTATCATCCCAATAGCTGTAATGAGATATTTAAATCTTTGTTCATCAAATGCTTTGGTGAACAAATCAGCATATTGTTCATTTGAATCAACTTTGATTAGTTTTATAAGATTTTTCTCATGAATATCTCTAATGAAATGATACCTGATGTCAATATGCTTTGTCTTTGAGTGCTTTACTGGATTTTCAGTGATGGATATAGCACTGTTGTTGTCAATGTGGATAGGAGTGCTCATGAAGTTGAATCCATAGTCAATCATCTGGTTTTGAGTCCACAGCAGCTGAGCACAGCAACTTGCAGCAGCAATGTATTCAGCTTCAGCAGTTGATGTAGAGACACAGGATTGCTTTTTGCATTGCCATGAGATGATCCTTCCACCAAGAAATTGACATCCACCTGATGTTGATTTCTTGTTGATGTTGCAGCCACCATAATCACTATCAGAGTAACTGACAGGATCAACGATCACAAGTTTGAGGAATAAAAGTATAATGCAGCGGAATGAAGAGATGAATTAGTCAAGTTATAGCAAGAGAGTGTTATTTGTAACAAATGCGAGAGAATATTTTCTGTGATTTGGAATGTTTCAATAATGCTCAATATTATTGCTCAATCATTCACAGTTACAATAAGGTTGGCACTCCTTATATAGAGTGCAATCACTGCTGTAATCACGGGGTGGTGATTACTAGCAGATCTAGTACAAAAATAACTACTTCTTAACAAACTACTGAAATGTTCACAACTACTGAGAACATGTCAGTGTTGTGTAAAACATGAAACAACTGAAAAAGAAAACTACTGATGCTACAACGACTGAAGAACAAACTCTTCAGTCGTTTTACAAAACTACTGAAAATAGAAAATATAAAACTACTGAAAGCAAACCGTCACAACTACTGAAGAAGTCCTCTTCAGCTGTTGTGACAACATCTTCAGACTTTGTCTTCAGCACTTGTGTCTTCAGACTTTGTCTTCAGCACTTGTGTCTTCAGACTTTGTCTTCAGCACTTGTGTCTTCAGACTTTGTCTTCAGCACTTGTGTCTTCAGACTTTGTCTTCAGTTGTTGTCTTCAGCTGATGTGGACTTCAGTAGTTGTTGTGACGTCTGTGGGACTTAAAGGTTTTCTGATCCGGCTCATTGGTTCTTTTGGTCCAACAAACTCCCCCTGAACCAATGCAGCCAAAACCTTTAACTTTATTGAGGTCCCACTTATTGTTGGCAAAATGGATGGTCTTTTTCCTTCTTGATCAGTTGAGAAGATGACCCATATAAGCACCGGCCTGGAAGTAAGTCTCTGATGATTTGGTTGGCAAAGTATGGATGGGAGCTCTGTATTGGGGAATTGGACACTGAGCTGTTCCCCCATCCATGAAACTCACTTCCCATGTATAAGCCTGTAGGATTCTCTGGTGTATGCTCTGAGAAACATGATTTGTTCTTCCATAGTGAGATTCTCTGGTTCACCATCGAATAATCCTTCACGCCCATACAGCTCTGAGATGTATTTGGCCTGTTTGCCATTTTTGAGCTCAACAGTTGTGATCTGTCTGTAGGCAAACTCATCAGGATGATTACCTTCGAGTAACAGACTGAGCTCATTCTGTTTGAAGTTCTCAAGCTTCTTGTAGACTAACCCCTTCTTGATCACTCTGTTCTCTAACATCTTTTGGGGAGGCTGTTTAGTCTCATAAGCTTTCTTGAAGTCTTCTACAATCTCCCAGGGTGATACTACAAGGACCACTGTGATCTCTTCATCTACGATCCTCTTTATCTGGCCCTTGTATCGTGCAGGAATGTCCTTCTTCACAATTCTGTGAGCCACCCTAGGATCAGGCCACATCCTCACCTTTTCTTTCTGATATTGAAATGTGTTGGCGAGGGTGTACAGTCTCAGAGCTTCTTTCTTCATACTTATTATTGATGAGGAGGCAGCATAAGTTTTATCTATACTTTTTAGCATCTCCTCATCATGAAGCCTTTGCATTTGCTCTTCTTCAATCTTTACTCTCACAGTTTCCATCTGTGAGGTGGGAGTGATGGGCATAGATTTGGCTTTAGGCAAAGTTAGGACTGCAGAAAGAGGCAGCCTATCTTCCTCCTCATCATCCTCTTCTTCTTCTTCTTCTAGCCTCAACATCCTTCTCTTCTTCTTCTTGGATGCATCATCGGCTGTTGGTTTTGAGGGTAAAGGAGTTGGTTTAATGGGTTGTGGTAGTGGTGATTTTGAAGTGGTGGGTTTTGCAGGTTGTTCTAGCATTCTTGTAATGAGTGAGGCTTTGGAGTATTTTGCTAGTTCATTTCTTTTTCCAGCACCTGCTTCATTTAAGCTTCAATCACTAATCCCTTTGTATATGCTTCAGACGTACAGATCTTGGTGGTTATAGCCAAGATACTGTCCCTGGTCCATGACTTAATCTCTATCAATGATCTTCCAAGATACTTAGCAATAAATCTGATCATGATCTCCAGTCTTTCTCTTTCTAGCACATCATAGCTTGCCCATCTTGAGTTAATTTCTTCAACTTCAAGTCTTCTAATCTCTGAGTCAAGCTGTGCAGTGTCGAACCCTTGTCTGTATAGTTGGTCAATAATGGAGTCCATAGATTTGCTATGTGTAGCATCCGCCATTTTGACCATCTCATCAAGCTGGAGTTCTTTTTCTTTTCTTTCCATCTTCCTCTTCTTGTATGTGATGTGAAAGTCTTTGTGACTTTCACTCACTTGATCAGTGTCAGCTCCCTTCACATACTCTTTCTCCTTCTCAGTCTCTTTCTCAACAACCTCTTCTTCCTCCTGGTCTCTCTCTATCAGTATGCGCTTCCCTTTGTCTTTCACTGACTGACTCTCCCCCTTTTTGGTTGCATTGGTTGCAAGGGTTTGAGTAGTAGAAAGGCTTGTGCTCATAATCTCCTCCACTAGTGGCTGTAGAATTGAGGGAAGTTTGTCATCCAAGGTTTTGATCACAATGTCGGTGATCATTGGGGTGATGAGAGGTAGGGATTTTTGGAATATAGCAGCTGTTTGCTCAGAGGGGTTCTGTCCCTGAGAAACAGTGCCAGAAGTAGAGGCTGGTGGATTGAATGTTTGTAGTGGCTGAGTGTTTAGGAGACCTTCAGGTGAAGGTGCCATCTGTGGGTGTATGGTGGTATCAGATGGACTTGCTTCTTGAGAGAATTGGTCAAGTAGTCTTTGTAGTCTACTGACTTCTTCCTCAAGAATTGTGTTCTGGGCTAGAACATCATAAAAGAAGCCCAGGTCATCATCAGCAGATGCTGAATCACCTGACCTCTTGCTAGTAGCAAGATGTACATGCTCTGGGTGTAGACCAGATGTAGCATGTGCCCCTTTTTCTTGGAACTGGGGACTTCCAGCCTCAGGACGATGTCCTTCATCAGCTGTTGCCTCTAATGAGGTCTTAGCCATGTTACCAGCCTCAGTCTGATCATGTGCTGATGCAGAAGAGGTGGCAGCCTCATCAGATATTCTTGTCTCCGTATCTACACTAGGAGACTGAACATTTAAACCCCTGTGCTGTGGGTTGTCAGAAGCATGTTGATCCTCTTCCTCAATATCTGTGGTTTTCCCTTTAGATAGTTGTCTGGGAGGAGGAGAGGCATGCAGCTGAGTCAGCACATTTGCAATTATAAGTGTTGGACTTTGGGGGGCATTTTCATTTGGAGATGGGGTATTATGCACCTGGGGAGAATGGTGAGTTTCAATGGCAATCTCCTCAAATGAGGAAGATTCCAGATTTGTGGGTACCCCTTATTGGTTGCTTCAGGTTCCTTTTGAGAGGAATCCTGAGCGGCTGTGGCTGGGTGAGTCTCTGATACTACTGGGGGGTTAACACCAGTGAGTATATCCTGTCTTTGTGGTACAGGAGCATCTTCAGGTGACTCATCTTCCTGAATAGCTGTTTTGGTTCGTTTTGTTTTTGGTTTGGTGGGGACTTTGGATTTTGTGGTGGTGGCTGTGGGTTCCAGCTGCGTGGGTTTGCGCAGCTTGGCAGCCATTTTGAGTGATTGGTCAGAGTTGTGCCGGGAGTATACTTCAGGCAATACAGCCATAGCAGGGACTCCCAGGCCAACAAGTCCCTCAGCTTGAAGCTGGTTTTCAATTATGGCCATTATAAACCGAGGATATAGTATCCAACGGTTAGAAAGTTGTTTTTGGGCCATATCCTTGAGCTCTAAGAATAATATTTCAGAAAAATTTAAAGGTTGTTGCTCAAGGATAGAGTACAATACCTGTTGCCACCTTGTGGACATTTGATCCCATGATGAAGTCTTTGGAGCCAGGCAAACATTTACCATATGAAAGATAAGCCGTTCAGCATCCTGGAAATGTTTCTTCAATATGGTAGAGGCACTCAGATTGCCTTCATATCCATGGTGGGCAAAGGATAGATCAGTGGTGCCCTTTGGATAGCTGGTTGGGAAAGTGGCATCATCCAGGTTGAGGGTTTGGCGAAGAATCTCTGGATTGATAACCACCTTTTGGCTATGGACGAACGAATGAAGTGACTCTGTGTCATTCTCCTCAGAGACAAGAGTGACGTTCGTCCAGAATTGGCTAAGGGATTCGGCATATATGGTGGGGTTTATCAGGAAGGCTGTTTGGTAAGGTGACTGGACCATTAAATCAATGGCGTTGTGAAACTTGGTCCAGAATGGTGATTTAGTAAGGTGAGCGACACAGTTGTGTCGAGGTTTTAGTTGCATGGTCGCCATGGATGAAGAGAGGGTACAGAGTTTTTGAACGTTAGGTTTGAGAGTGAAGGTGAGAAAAACTCTGGTGAGATAAGGGATTTATAGGGTAGGGTTATGAACCGACTGAAGGTTTTTGGTGAGTCATCATTTGCTGAAACTGATGACGTGGCATTAACTTTTTGAGGTTGAAATGACTGACCGTATTGGTGTGATCATCAGTTGTTATAAAACAACTGAAGACTTGGTTTTAACTGTCAGACATTGAAACAGCTGAAGTCTTTGATTTAGTCTTCAGTAGTTATAAAACTACTGAGGACAATTCCGACTTCAGGTGGTGAAACAACTGAGGACATGGTGTTTGTCATCAGTAGTTGTGTAACTACTGAAGACAGTGGTTTTGTCATCAGTTGATGTAAACAGCTGAAGACTTAGCGGTAGTCTTCAGTAGTTGTAAACTACTGAAGACATAGCTGTGGCTTCAGTTGTTTAGAAACAGCAGTTTGAAAAACAACTGAAGAGGAATTGCTCATCAGCTGTTGTCGTCAATTCTTAGCTTTTCAGCTGTTTCAGTCTGACCTCCACATTAAAATGTTTCATTGGTCATCAGTACTTATCTGCATTTCTGACATCAGCAGTTGTAGTTACATCAGCTGTTGTGATTTCATCAGCTGTTATAACTACATCAGCTGTTTTAACAAATGAAGTACTTATATATGACATGGTTACCAATGATCATCAGTATTTATTACTGAGATTATCGGTAGTTGTCACTTATTCTAGCTGCAGCATACCAAGCCTTAACACCAGGTTGTGGAAAGTTGAACTATCCAAAGGCTTAGTAAAAATGTCTGCAAGCTCATCAGCACTAGGAACAAATTTTGGATCAATCAGACCTTTTTCAAAACAATCTCTAATAAAGTGATGTCTGATTTCAATATGTTTAGTCCTAGAGTGCTGGACAGGATTCTTGACAATACAAAGAGCTGAAGAACTGTCCATTAACAATGGAGTCTTAGTCTCAGTTATGCCATAATCCAATAATTGGTTTTGAAGCCATAATACCTGAGATGTACAACTTGCAGCAGCTATGTACTCGGCTTCAGCAGTTGATGTAGCAACTGAAGTTTGTTTCTTACTCTGCCAAGAAATCAAACAGTTGCCTAGGAATTGGCATCCACCAGAAGTTGATTTCCTGGTCAATTTACACCCTGCATAGTCACTGTCAGAAAAAGCAACTAATTTACCAGAATGTCTAGTAGAATACCATAAACCTAGAGATGGAGTGCCTTGCAAATATCTAAAGATCCTCTTGACTGCAATCAAATGAGACTCCTTAGGTGCAGCCTGAAATCTAGCACAAACACATGTAGCAAACATAATATCTGGTCTAGAAGCTGTTAGGTACATCAAGGACCCAATCATACATCTGTAAAGTGTTTCATCAACCACTTTACCTTTCTGATCTGTATCCAGTTGTGTGGTGTTGCACATGGGAGTAGAACAGGGTTTACAATTTTGTAAATCAAATTTTCCAAAAGATTTTTTGTATATTTGGACTGATGAATGAAAATTCCATCAGCCTTTTGTTTGATTTGCAAACCCAGAAAGAATTGTAATTCCCCCATTGCACTCATTTCAAACTTTTGTTGCATCAGCTTTGTAAAGTCATCACACAACTGTGGATCAGAGGATGCAAAAATAATATCATCTACATAAATTTGAACAAGTAGATTATGCTGCCCTGCTTTCTTAATGAATAAAGTTTTATCTATGGTGCCTCTAGTAAAATTATTTTCAAGAAGAAAGTTTGATAATGTCTCATACCAGGCCCTAGGAGCTTGTTTCAACCCATAAAGAGCCTTATCAAGCTTATACACCCAATTAGGATGTTTGTTGTCCTCAAAACCTGGTGGTTGACATACATAAACCTCTTCTTTAATTTTCCCATACAGAAAAGCACTTTTGACATCCATTTGAAAAACTTTAAGATTTTGATAAGCAGCATAAGCTAAAAACAATCGAATTGCTTCCAGTCTGGCTACAGGAGCAAAGGTTTCATCATAATCAATACCTTCTTCTTGTGCAAACCCCTGAACCACCAGTCTGGCCTTGTTCTTAACAATAAGCCCATTTTCATCAGTCTTATTCCTAAACACCCATTTAGTGCCTATTGCACACTTACCTGGAGGTAGAGGAACAAGTTCCCACACTTGCTGTTTCTTGAACTGAAGAAGCTCAAGCTGCATGGCATCAACCCATCCATTGTCTTTTAATGCAATGTGATAATTCTTTGGCTCTTGCTGACTGATGAAGAGAGCATAGAAGCAGAAATTTGACAATTGACTTCTTGTTGATACACCAGCAGTGATATCACCAATGATTTGAGACATAGGGTGATTCTTCAGATCTTGATACACAATGAGATCAGTGCAAGTGTTTGTAGCAGGCTCAGCAGCAACAGATGGTGATGGTGAAGAATTTCCTTGAAACCAATCAGTTGATGGTAGTTCAAAGGAAGTTGAAGTTGTAGAAATCTCATCAGCATTTGTTGTGGATTGTGCTGCTGGAGCTGCAGGAACATCAGGTCTAGCTGAATCAGGCAGTTGATCAGTAAATCTGAAGAGGTGAGTACTGCTATCATCATCATCAGCACCAGCAGTACCACCAGGTGGAGAACTGTTGACATAGCAACAGCAGGAGTTTGATGAGGAGCATATTGTAGTATGTCCAAATCAAATATCTCCACAGGATTTTGTGGAATCTTGTCCTTTGGAGATTCATTAAACTTAACATGTAGAGTCTCTTCAACCATCTTTGTTCTACAGTTGAAGACTCTGTATGCTTTGCAAGTTGATGAATAACCAACAAAATATCCTGCATCCACCTTAGAATCAAATTTCTGGAGTTGATCCCTTGTGTTGAGAATGAAACAAGGACATCCAAAAGCTCTAAAGAATGAAATTAGAGGGGCCAAATGATGAAGAACTTCATATGGAGTTTTCATCAACCTCTTATTCACTAGAGCTCTATTTTGGACATAACAAGCAGTATTGATAGCTTCAGCCCAAAAAGTCATTGGCAATCCAGAGTCAGCCAACATGGACCTTGCAGCTTCAATAAGGGTCCTGTTCTTTCTCTCCACTACTCCATTTTGTTCAGGAGTTCTTGGAATGCTAAAATGCCTCTTGATTCCCTTTGAGAGGAAGAACTCATCAAGTGTGTTGTTTCTAAACTCAGTTCCATTATCACTTCTAACACACTTGACTGAGAGGGAATACTGCTTCTCAACATACAACACAAAGTTGATAATCTTCTGAGGTGCTTCATCCTTTGAATGCAAGAAGAAAGTCCATACAAATCTAGAGTAATCATCCACAATTACTAGACAGTATTTCTTCTTAGCCATACTCATCACTCTCACAGGACCAAAGAGATCCATATGAAGAAGTTGTAAGCAGGCTGTGGACTTAGGTTCTTCTATGGAAGGAAATGAAACTTTGTGCTGTTTTCCTTTTAGACAAGCAGTGCAGTCATCTTCACATTTGAACTCCTTCATGGGCAATCCCCTTACTAAACCATGGTTAATCAGCTGATTTATGTTTTTGAGATTAACATGACCCAGCCTTCTGTGCCATAGTGTAGATTCTTGAGGGGAAGCCTTGGAAAATAGGCAAGGATGGCCTTTGAGATCTATTTTCTTAGAAAGATCTAAGGCATACACTCTTCCTGTCCTGTTGGCCTTAAGGAGAGTGTGTTTATCCAACACCTTGTCAATCAAACTCAGAACTTTGGATGACAGAATCCGGCAGTTCTGACTTGTGAAAAGAGCAACATGGCCTTTGTCACACATTTGACTGACACTCAAGAGGTTGTACTTGAGATTTTCCACATGGTTAACATCATCAAACTTTATTTCCCCATTGGAAACAAAGCCTTTGCCGATGATGTAACCCTTTGCATCATTGCCAAAAGATACAAATCCCTTCTTTCCTTGAGAGTAGTCATTAAGAAGTGATCTGTTTCCTGTCATATGCATGGATCCTCCACTGTCTACATACCAGATGCCTCTGTGGCATGTTGAAGAACCCTGCAGAACAAAGCAAATTAGTTAGATTTTGAGACCCAAACCTTTTTGGTTTTGGGCCTATTCACATCAACAGATGGTGGACTAACAAGTTTGCTAGAAATAACAGCTTGAGAGGAAGAAGATGGTGGAAAAGAGGAATCCTTTGGCTTGGACCTCCTTTTCTGTGGATTCAACATAGGAGCATCTAATTGGTTGACTCTTCCCAATAGATGTTGAACCATCATAACCAGCTGTGTCTGATTTTGTGATAGAGCTTTCAGCTCTTCAGACACATTAGGACTGGAGTTTGATAAGTTCTTATGTTGCACCTTCTTCTTTTGAGCAACCTCAGCTGTTTCCTGTTTAACCCCTTCCTTTTTGGATTTCTTTTTGGACTTAGGGATTACAGGATTTGATGTTGCTGGTACAAATGTGGCTTTAAACTCATTTTTCATTTTTACCATTTTCTCTTTAATTTCATCTTTATTTTTGAGTTTGGATCCTCTTTTGTACCAACAATCATCAGTGAGATGATTAAACAAACCACATACTTCACATGGTTTATTTTTCATCTTTTGTTGATCATCAACTAAAGAGGATGAAACTACTGAAGACTTGCTCTTCAGTACTTTGGAAGCACTATTTGCTTTCTTGGCTTCCTCTTTAGTAGTCTTCAAACTCTTTCTACTGACAGTTTTCTTCTTTTCAGTGCTGTCAGTAGTTGGAGCTTGAACTTCAGGAGTTAAATCTTGCTCTCCAGTCCTTTCAGGACTTTCTGACATAACTCCTGAGTTGACCAACTCTTTGATCATGTGAGTGTCAGCAATTGAACTATCAATATTAGCTGATAAGTTCTGAGAGGGCTTATTGCTGACTTCAACTTTTGATGATGCTTTATCAGAAAGTGAATCACATGATGAGGTGGATTGGTTATTGCTTTCTCCATCAGATTTCACCTCTACTCTTGGAGCAAAATCTGTAGGAGGAGCAGTGTGATTATAACCAATGCCAAACTTCACATTGGAAGCTGATTGCTTACTAAGAAGCATCTCAAAACCTTTGCATGATTTCACCCATCGATCACACTCTACTTGGGTGACTGCAAGGGTTTCTTTAAGACTTTTCTGGTCCTCCAGAATAACCTCTAGCTTAGCCTTTTCATCATTTAATTGGCATTTAAGCTTATAAATCTCATCATTTTTATTATTAATAACAGACTCATACTCAGCTTGTCTTTTGGAAATAGTTTTCTCAAACTCAAGTTTTTCATTTATTAATGCTACATTTGCCTCTCTAATAGAGACAAAGGCAGCAATGCAAGATTCAGAACATAACTTGGCTTTGGCTTCTGAAGATACCTGAGTTACCTGTGAAGATGATGCAGTTGAGCAGGAACCCTCAGTTGATTCCAGAGCCATAAGTGCCAGATTTCCAAAAGGACTATCACCACCATGTTGATCAGCACTTGTGAACAGTTGTTCATGACCAGACATGTCATCTGGCAAGCTACTCCAATCAACAACTTCTGGGGTGAAGAAGCTGTGTTGTTGAGGTTGAGGGGGTTGATGAGATGGTTGAGGTTCTGGAAGTGCATGAGGTTGTGGTACCATAGGAGCTTGAACTTGACTGGTTTGTGGCATGTAATAACACGGGTAAGGATAAGGCATTTGACCCTGAGGAACAAAATATGCAGGAGATTGTAGTTGAGACTGATGACTAGAATTGACAGGATGTTGCCCTTTGTTTTGTTGACTATTGCTAGGAAAAGTCACAAAAGGTGCAGAGGAATTAGATCCAGATGATCTACATTCTCTAGCAAAGTGTCCAAGCCTTTGGCATCTGTGACACCTCAACTTACTCTTATCAAAACCAACTTTGGTTTTGCGAGAGAGTCCTGGGAACTTTCTTCCAGTTCGTTTATAGAACTTCTGAGATCTGATATTTATCAAGGCCATTTGGCTCAAAATATCCATCTCTTCTAAGTCATCATCAGCAATCCCCTTGAGATCATCCATGATGAAGCATAGATTGTCATTATTACATCCAGAAAATTGACTATCAACACTCACAAATGCTGAATCAGAAATATTTGAAGAGAAATCAATATGCTCATCATACTGGCATTCAGATGAAGCATATTCTGACTCATGACTAACCAGAGCAGTATTGCCTGGTACAAAGTCCTCAGTGAGCTTACCAGATGAAGACAGTTTTCTCTTTTGTTCTATCTCTCTCTCAAATGTGAGTAGTTTCCCATGAAGTTGGGTGAGAGATAGTTTGTCCAAATTTGCACTGGAGCGTAGGACAATGGTATATGTGTCCCATCTCTCAGGCAGTGATCTGAGAAATCTGTTATTCATCTGAACATTAGTGTACTCATGTTTGACCATTTTCAATTCAGAGATCAAACAAGAGAACCGCTCAAACTGTTGAGTCAGTGTCTCACCCTTCCTATGAGAGAATGTCTCATATTGTTGGGCAAGGATCTCTCTATTATTTGCCAAGACCTCATCTGTTCCTCCAAATTGTTCTTTCAAGGCATTCCAGAGGTCATGGGCAGATTCATAGTGCATTAACCCAAAATAAATTTCATTTGGTAGCGCCATGGCTAGAATTCCATGAGCTTTTGCATCTATCTCAAATAATTTCTTATCTTCATCTGAGTATTGATCCTTCCTCTTCGGAACCATTTGATTGGTTTCCGGGTTATTCACCATAGGCTTATGTGGACCATGTACCACTGATGTCCAACAACCTGAACTGTTAACAGACAGGTGATGGAGCATACGACGTTGCCATATGTTATACTCATTCCTAACCAGCATTGGAGGCTTGGTTGAGGAACCAGTATTGTGAGGATCATTGGAAGGAGTAGTCATTTTGAAACCAGAAACAATTTTATTCAAGCAAAAATTTTGACACACCACAACAAACTCAATGAAAACCGAGAATAAGTCTCAGGATGAATGATTAAAAACACAGAAAATTCAATCTCTATAACAATTTCTTGCAAAATAATACTAATTCACTCAAACTTGGATCTTGAAGAGCAGTTTCAATGATCAATTATTAGATCGATCAATGATTAACCTGCTCTGATACCATTTGACAGGATCAACGATCACAAGTTTGAAGTATAAAAGTGTAATGCAGCGGAATGAAGAGATGAATTAGTCAAGTTATAGCAAGAGAGTGTTATTTGTAACAAATGCGAGAGAATATTTTCTGTGATTTGGAATGTTTCAATAATGCTCAATATTATTGCTCAATCATTCACAGTTACAATAAGGTTGGCACTCCTTATATAGAGTGCAATCACTGCTGTAATCACGGGGTGGTGATTACTAGCAGATCTAGTACAAAAATAACTACTTCTTAACAAACTACTGAAATGTTCACAACTACTGAGAACATGTCAGTGTTGTGTAAAACATGAAACAACTGAAAAAGAAAACTACTGATGCTACAACGACTGAAGAACAAACACTTCAGTCGTTTTACAAAACTACTGAAAATAGAAAATATAAAACTACTGAAAGCAAATCGTCACAACTACTGAAGAAGTCCTCTTCAGCTGTTGTGACAACATCTTCAGACTTTGTCTTCAGCACTTGTGTCTTCAGACTTTGTCTTCAGCACTTGTGTCTTCAGACTTTGTCTTCAGCACTTGTGTCTTCAGACTTTGTCTTCAGCACTTGTGTCTTCAGACTTTGTCTTCAGTTGTTGTCTTCAGCTGATGTGGACTTCAGTAGTTGTTGTGACGTCTGTGGGACTTAAAGGTTTTCTGACCCGGCTCATTGGTTCTTTTGGTCCAACATACCGAAAGGAAACTACTGAAACTACAACGACTGAAGAACAAACTCTTTAGTCGTTTTACAAAACTACTGAAAAGATAAAACATAAAACTACTGAAAAGATAAAACATAAAACTTCTGAAAAGTAAACCGTCACAGCTACTGAAGAAGTCCTCTTCAGCTGTTATGACAACATCTGATATTTGGTCTTCAGCACTTGTGTCTTCAGACTTTGTCTTCAGCACTTGTCTTCAGACTTTGTCTTCAGTACTTGTCTTCAGACTTTGTCTTCAGCACTTGTGTCTTCAGACTTTGTCTTCAGGTGTTATCTTCAGCTGTTATGGACTTCAGTAGTTGTTGTGACGTCTGTGGGACTTAAAGGTTTTTCTGATCCGGCTCATTGGTTCTTTTGGTCCAACATATTCATTTTTTATACACTTACAGATTTCAGTATAGATGTCAACCATAATTAGGAAATGCGGTTGAATAAACTTATCTGCATATTGAAATGCGGCAGAACAAAAGTTAACCTCATAAAGAAATGCGGTTGAACAACTTTGTCTGCATAAGTTTTCAACTTTAAAATTTGTATGTGCATTTGTTGTTAACACAAACGCGGTAGAGTTATCTTGTCTGCATTGGTTTGACTTTGTTTTCAATGACTTAAAACAGTTACCCGCATTGGTTATATGCTTGGGTTACCTTCACCCGCATTAACCAATGCACTTACCCCCATTAATGTTTTTGAACTTAATCAAAATTAATGTTTCTGCAGAGTAATATATTTTCTGTTTTTCTGCTACTTCATTAACTGTTACTTTGGTTTTCAGTTGTTTCTTATGAAGTTTTGTCTGTTGTTGGGATTGTCAATTTTTGCTTGGGTTGACTTGTATATTAGATGTGGCACAAGTTTCCCAGTGTTTGACTAATCTTGGACTTTTATGCTTCCAGATATCTGCATAGGCTGAGATACTATAGTATAACTTATTCACCAAGTCAAAAGTTTTTATATTACCCCCCTAAACTTATATCCATAATATAAACTTTACAGATTTACAACTTTTGAAAATGAAATATTTTTGTAATGATTTTGTTTTGTTATCTGTACATGAAGAGGAAGTATACTTTTCTTGGGATCATATCAATCTTACATTACACAAGTGCAAGCTTGTAACACTCCGAAAAGTCAAAACGAGTTATCAATGATAATGGACTTAATTAATGGGTATTTAATAAAGGAAAGAAATAGTCATGGGCTAAAATAGCCTTATTGGGTAATAGCCTAAGGGATTAAAGGCCCCTAATCAGCCCTTAAGCCAACTAATCAGCCATCATCTTCCTCATTTGCAACCCTAGCCACCAAGTTCTAAAGATAGATAGAGTAGAGAGAGAAAGTGAAGAAACCTCAAGATTTGGAGCTTCAAAGGTTAAGGGATTGAAGATCTAGGTGATTAAGCATCAGACCACAAGAAAAGAACAAGAAATCCAGGTAAGAATCAGCCTCAAAACCCCTCTGTAGATCAAACCCGGATTCCAGGGTTTTGGGTTTTGAAAAGTTGCAAAGAAACGCATAAAGGTCATATTTTTACGTATGAAAACATGTAAAAAGCTTAGATATAGCTTCATGGATGATAATAAGGATTTGGACATAAAAAGTTGCGATTTTGGGTTAAAAACGGGTTGGTTCGTCATTTCATCTCGATCTGCGAAGCTGTCTGCTCATCCAGCGAAATTGCATATTCAAGCTGCGAAACTGTGAGTTTTCTATGAAACTATAGTTTCGCAGGTAATTTCGTAGCCATGGAATTCCAACGAAAGTTGGGCAAAACTGTCATGCGAAGCTGGCAGCGAAACTGCCATGCAAAGCTAGTAGCGAAACTGCCATGCGAAGCTGGGAGCGAAACTGCCAGCGAATCTACTTATTTGGCTGCGAAATTGGCAGCGAATTTAGGCAGAAATTAATCCCTCTGAGTGTTAACTTATCTGCAGGCAGTGTATTGTGATCCTTGCTTAGAAAGCTTAGTTTAGAAGCTACTCACGGTACCCAGGTGTGTTCTAGATCCCTTTATTTATAAGTTTTTCAATGTTTTGGGGCTATTATGCAATCTCGTTTATGATGTCGGGTTTCTTCTTTCAGGCAAGTCGCTAAGTCGTCTTAATCCAGCGACGAAAACTCATGCGCTAGGAGAAGCCCTCAATCCCGTCGCTTCGTCATCGTACTAGTACTATACAAGCTCTTAGGGAATAATCTATTTAAGAGCATTTTAGAGTGATTAGCTCCATCATGCCTTGCTGCTCTGCCCCTAGCCCTTTCTTAGCTTCGTAGCCCCATTCTTCCATCATCTTCCACTTGAGGTTTGTTTGGAAATTCCTCCTATCCTAGGGGTGAGCTTTCTTGGCTTCACTCTAGAGTCTAGGGGGACGTCGAAGACGAATACGTATGTTTCTCCTCCAGATCCTGAAGATGAGCATCTTGGCCTTTGAGGTCTGTCTACCTCTCTCGAAGGAGACCAAAAAAAGCAGCTGCTAATCAGCATTAATGCTAATGGGGACCATCGATCGAGAAGGACTTCGAAGACTGCAATCGAATTGATCAAAATATCGAAAGAGGGCCAACTCTTCTTTTTGCACCCACCCTATGACCCACAACTCAAAATGAGCCTTGCAACGACAAGCGGACATTCCCCATGCTGCGGTTCCCTCCGGTTCGTTCCCGGGTTGGGTTAGGGGAACATCCGAGCGAAGTGAAAGACAACGAAAGAATGAAAGATAATGAACATGTTTATTAAGACGCACTAAATGTTATGTATTATGATGTATGCATGGTCATTATAAGAAGGATAAAGTTTATATTTTCTTATATTAATAAAACTAGAACTCACTCAGCAAAGCTGACTTTTATGCATAATGGTTGGCAGGTAAATGTTGATGCTGAGGATGGCACAAGGTTGGGAGCTACTTGGAGGGAAATGGATGGCATTCCTGTTTATGAAATCTTTGAATTTAATTTAAGACATAGAACTATGTTTTTATTCTATTTGAAAGATAAATGTATGAGTACAATATGATTTACAAGTTTCAAATGAATGTCTGTTTAATTCCGCTGCAATGTTTTGGTTATTAAAATGATTTTATGCTATGATTAACCAACTGTAAGGCTTTCCGGGAACAGGGCCTTACAAGTTGGTATCAGAGCCAAAGTTTAAAATAATTGGGTAACTTTTTTTCAAAACCTAAACTTAAACTTAAAATGGGACCGAATAAAGGACGCCAATCCAAGTAGCTACGTGCCATCAGGCAAAAGTTTTCATGTGAAACTGGGATTTTGTGTGTGTTCTATTTGTTTATGTGCTTGTATATTTGAATACTGATATGTGTTAGGATAGTGATTGCTTAGGACATGAGGGTAAGGTAAGTAGTTAATCACACTTGGCCACTGTAATTAAGGACTTACCGTACTTATAATGATCTGAGCAATTATCTTGAATAACCATTTAGTGTCTAAATCTTATAGCAATTAGTTATGGCTGGTAGAAAATCAGGAAAGGGAACCTGAGGAGGTGCTCATGGCGGGCGTACTACTAAGCCACGTGTCACCCGAAGCAAAGCTAAGGCTTCCGAGACTGTTCATGAGGAGTCGGACCTCCATAGCCACCCGGAGGGGGAGGGATTAGCCACCCTCAAATCTACTGTGAAGGAGGCTATTGCTGATGAAGTCTACAATGTTATGCAAAATATCTTACTCCTAGTGGCGACTGAGGTGATTAAAGCAGTCAAGGATGGGGAGAAAGCTAAGGAGAAAGGGAAGAAAAATGAGAAGGATTCAGGAAGGTCCACTTGGAGGACGGAGGAATCCGAAAAGAAGCCATCAAACCCTAAGGTGAGAGTTAATGAGGATGATAGTGATGAGGAGTCCGAGAAAGAGACTACTAAGGGGTGAAACTATGGGGCATTTCAAAGGTGCAAGCCCCCGACCTTTGATGGTAACGACATTGCTACTGCCGCTCACCATTGGGTCAGAGAGATGAAAGTTGTTTTGGAAATCAGGGAGTGTCGGAAAGATCAGAAAGGGAAGTTTGCCACTCAGTCTTTCGTTGACTCAGTGTTGTGCTGGTGGGACAATATTGTCCAGGCTGAGGGAAAGCGATCGACAGCCAAAATGAAGTGGTCTGAGTTGAAGGAGTTGGTGTTGGAGGAGTATTGTCCCCATCGAGAGTTAGACAAAATTGAGAAGGAGTTCTTGCATTTGGAGGCCGGGAACATGACTCATCAAGAGTACACCTCCAAGTTCAACGAACTTGCAAGACTTGTGCCAGACATGGTGACACCTGCATCTAAGAAAATCAAGAGATACATGCAAGGTTTGCCTGTGGATATCAGGACGCATATGATTGCGGCTAGACCAGGCACGTTTAGGTCTGTGGTGGATTTAGCTGGGAGACTGTACGATGAGAGAGACCCAATGCCCGTAAAGAAGAAGGTCGAGAAATGGAGTAGAAGCAAGAATTGGAATGGATAGAGGTTCAGAGGTGACAACTTTAGGGCTAAAGAGAAGAGAATAAGGACTGAGGATCAGTCAGTGAGGCGAGGAAATATGGGTGAAGGAGGTGTTTGCAGAAGGTGTGAAAGGAGTTGCAGGACCGGTGAAGGGTGGTCACTTACAACACAACAACACAAAGAGGAGATTAACCAAACTTAATCAAACAGTAAACTGGATTAACCACGAGTATGATACTAAGAACACAAGTAATAAGTAAGAGACAGATCAAGAGAACACAAGAGATTGGGTTTCAAGGATGCAGTATATCGCTTCTCATGTTCTATTACAAGTGTTACAAAGCATAAAGAAAGATACAAGAACATGGAATACTTATACTACAACCTACACCCGACTATACTTTGAAAGCCAGCTGGATACAATTGACTAGACACAAACAAAATCAATTGTAGAATCAAAAGGCTTATTTGCCTTTTGACTTGTGACTATGACATGCCATAGTTCATATCCTAATATACTACAAAAAGGATAAAAGTACATAAAGTAGAAAGCATGGACTCAAGACCTCAATGTACAGTTACCAAAAGCATGGACCTTTCACCAACTCATGTAAGTTGGTGACTTTACAGAGTTGCAGTGGAAAGGTGGTCCAGCTTTATGGTAAAGTACATCAGATAAAGGCATATCTCTAAAAGTCTTCGGAAGAAATCTGTCTTAACTATTTGGCTTCGGAAGGCTTTGTCTTTGAAGCTTCGGAAGACTTCACTTTTGGCTTCGGAAGATATTGGTCTTGGCTTTGGAAGATTTTACACTTAGGATATTTCTAGTGCATGGTGTAAAACTTCCGAAGCATTTCTACTTCAGTTCTTTAGTGCATGCTTGCAGAGAGACGTAGGATGTTTTGGCTGCATCAGACTTATAGGAATCCTTACAAACTCCCCCTAGGCTGATGCTACCAAAACATTTAGAAGATCTTCAGATGTTTGTAGTCTTTAGCACAATGATGACCATACCCTTCTTCATTAGATGGTCAGGATCATTCAGACACTCATAATATCTTCTCATCTCAAAGAGATCATGCAGAGGTAAGTTGATTATGTCTTCCCATGTGTAGACATTCGCAACATCTTGATCTCTGATCACATGCCATCTCTCTGGATTAGTAGTGAAGGTCTAGGATAAGATGGGTGTCTCAGCTACAAGAGGAGCCACTTGAATTGGAGTTGATTGGGCTGCCTCTTCATGCACTTCCTCAGGTTGATCTGACTCAGCCTGAGGTGTAGAGGTTGATGATTCAGGCTTCTTCTTCTTAGACTTTGGTTTAGAAGCCATCCTCTTCTTCCTCTTAGAGGTCTTTAACTGAGAAGACTGGTCTGCAGCACCTTGTTGAGTATCTTTGTCTTTCTCAGTTGGGTGTTCCTCCCTCACAGGTTCAGAAGGAGAGAGAGTTTGACCCTGCTGTGGATCAGAAGATGAAGCTTGCTGAGGCTTAGCAGGAGGTTCGGGTTGTGTTGTCTCAGGTTGTTCAACCTTAACCTCCACTTCAGGTGGGATTTGACTTGGAGGAGAGTATAAGTCAATCAGCTCTCCACTCTTGATCTTCTGCTTGATTACCCTGATATGCTCATCCATTGTGGATAGAGACATAGGGCCAAGTCTCCTTCTGGAGAATCCATACAGCTTCAAGAAGCTCATCATCCTTTGTCTGTCAGCAGACTTCTTCATACTCTTTTGGATAATGGCTCTTGACTTTGCAGCCTTTTCCCTCATCTTTCTCTTTGTGGCTTTTTGTCCTTTAAGCACATGAAGTTCAAGCTGTTTGAGATACTCAAACTCAATGTACTCAAAGGACAAGGGAAGAAGTGCAGATGCCTGGTAGAGACCTGTGGCACTCAGGTAGTTGATCATGTTTTGTCTGTCTGTTTCTTTGTCTACCTGAGGTTCTTGTGTAGATACCATAGTCTCTTGCACAGGGCTTTCTTGATCTGGGGAGAGAGTAGGAGCATGCTTGTATAGTCTTTTCTGTCTCTTCTCCTCTTTGAATTGGGGAAGTAACCTTGCATCCTCTTTTTCTTTCATCTCTCTTGACACTTCCATGTCAGCCAGTTCATTTAATTGCTCCAAGGGGAGAGATATAATCTCATCTATTTCATAGTTCCTGGTCTGCAGGTAAGTAATCCTGATCACCCTCAACTCATCATCTTGAGTGTTTAGTCTGGGGGCAGCCCTGATTGCAGCTTGCATAAAACCTGAAGACCCAGAGGAACTTTCTCCCATTAGCTTCCTCTTCCTTTCTTTCTCCTCCTCCTCAATCTCCTCAGGAGTCAAAATCCTTTTCCCTTTGTCACCCACAGACCTTTGTGACTCAGGGTCGATAGAGGTTTGGCCTTCATTGCTTGGTGTAGCATCCAAGCTTTGGCCAGAGAGAGGTTGTGAGACACCATCACCAGTAGGTGTTTCACCAAGGGAATGAATTTTTGAAGCAGTTGTTGATGTGACAGGGCTCTCAGGCTCTATCACAGGGCCTTCAGCCAAGGTTTTCCCTTTGAAGCTAATATCAGGGTCTGCCTCAGTATCCAGTTGACCAATGACATTACCTGATTGCCTTTGTCTTCTTCTTAGGCTGAACTCTTCAGTAATTCTGTCTCAAATTCTGAGTGCTTACCTATCAGCTTGTCTTGATTTGCTTGGATTGACAAGTGGTATGTTGACCAGATCAAGACCTTCATAGTAATTCAAGGTCTGAAAATCAAATACTTATTGTTTCCCTTGAACTCTATGAAGAATAAGGGCTCTTCTATCAGCATCATACCTCCACCCAATAATGTAGTTTGAAGTTCCTTGAGGTAGGGATGACATAGCCCTTGGAATACCTTCCTCAAAGAGACTCCTGATGATAGAGTCTATAGAGTCCACATTAATGTGAACTTGAGGAAGTTGCTGAGTATGCACAATTGCAAGTGAGGATGGTGAGTCCTCAATTTCAATACTCTCTAAAGAACTCCCAGGTTGTGTATGTAATGACTTTCTCCCCTTTTTGGTAGCATCACCCTCTTGCATAGGTGAGCTAGAGGTTAGGTCAACCACATTCACAGGTTCTTGTGTTCCTGGTTGAGCTCTTCTTAAAGGTCTCCTAGCTAGTTTTTCCCTGAGATAAGATATCTCAAGTTGCAGATCATTGACCCTATTGTGAAGGGTAGTCACCTGAGATTCAAGGTGACTAACCTTAGAGAATAAATAGGAGCATGTTTTTGACAGTTTTTGCACCATTAGTCTCAGATTCCCCTCTTCTTCATCAGAAGAATCATTGGGGGATGAGATGATTGGACCAAAGTCTTGTCTTTCACCACCAGCTTCAGGTTCTTGGCTGCTGGATTTCTTCTGCTCATTGACATTCTCAGTTGAGATGGCAATGGGCTGAGTTGCCATGGTTGAGGTCTTAATAATGTAATCACTTGCAAAAGTGAGAGCCTCTTCCATATGGATATCCTGAACAAGTTCAGAAGTATCCACCTCAGTTGTGGGTGACTGATGTGGGCTAGACTGAGGAGATTCAGGAGTTCTTATCTCTCTTTGAGTAGGGGAAGAGAAGAGAGACTCATGGTACTCACTGAAACCTAAGTCTTCATCAGTATAGAATGAAATGTTGGGAATGGGTTGATTAAGATCCAAAGGTTGGGGATGGTAACTGTCCCCTGAAGGTTGTTCACTTGAATGTTGACACTCAGAGTGAAGGCTTAAGGCAGTTGGGCTTGTGAGCTCATCAGGGTGAGCATGAGGAACCTCAGCCCTGATTGTTGAAGAGATGGGAGTGGTTTGCTCCTCAGGGGAAGTGGGAGCTCTAGTGTCCACTTCCTCCTGTATTGGTGAGTATATGGGGACCTTCACAGACTCAATAGCTTGAGCAGGGGTTCGTTTGGATTTTCTTTGGTAGGTGAGGGTTACTTGTGGCCTTTTTGGTGGTAGAGAGGTAGAAGGTATGGGTTCAACACTAGCTTGTGTTGCTAGGTTGTCACCTTGAGCAATGAGCTCTAACATTTATGGGACAAGGGTTATTTCTACCCCTGAGAAGCCTACTGTTGGCTTCTTCATGATTTTAAAGATGCCGGGATTCATCTGTCCCAATTTAATAATATTTTCTGTTTCCCTCAACTGTGAAGTTGAGAATGTGTTGAACATATCTAGGAAGCATATAATACTCTAAGGAGTCCAAGTTAGCAAGCAAATTTGTATAGACAAATTGAGAGTACATGAACTTGACCCCTTGAACCATTCCATGCACTATGAAGGAGAGAGCCTCAGGAATCTGGTCCCACCCTCCATGCTTGTTTGACAAGCTGTGGATAACAACATGGAGTAGGTATTTCCACTGGGATGAGACCTCCCCTTTCCTGAAGGTCTTTAAAGAGAAATCTCCCTCATAGCCCATCTGCTCAAAGGAATGATTGACAGCTTTCTTTGGGAAGGACAACTCACCTTCTTCATCATCCAGCTGCAAGTGAGTGTTGATGATGGCTGGAGTGATGAAGATTGTCCTCCCTTGCACTGTGGTAGACAGTGCCTTCTCCCCATCCATGATGACCTCTTTGCAGGTCTTCCAAAATTCAAGCAAATAATCCTCATAGAGAGTAGGATCAATGGTTAGGGAGGTGAAGTAATTTGATAAAGCTAAGAAACGGCAAATCTCTGAGAAACTTTCATCTTTCTCAGAGCTTAACAGAGCAACCTGATTGTGTTGCCTGTGAAGTTGCATGGAGAAATCTGGGTTGTTTCTGCGGTTAAGGTTGGCCATTGTAGAAGCTTAAGGATGAAGAAAGGTGAAAAGCAAAGGCGGTTTGGGAATTAGGTTTGAGGAATAGTAGAATTGAAGAAGATAGTGAGGGAGAGGGGGAACCGTTAGGTATTTATGTGAAAAGGATTTGAACCAAAGTTAATGAAAGAGGATAAACTTTGAAATCCGAATGTCGGTCCCACCTCTGAAAAAGTAATTTACTTTTGCTCAAAAAGTAGTTTTCTTGGAATTCGAAAAGCTTCCGAAGGTAAATTATCTTCGAAGTGTTAATGAAAAAGCTTCCGAAGCTAAAATGACTTCAGAAGAATTTCCTGAGAGTTTTGAAAATTTTGCTTCGGAAGAGAAATACAAATTTGAATGCTTTGTATATAAAACAACAAAGCTTATGAGAGTTAATTTTGCTTCGGAAGAAAATAGTCCTTGAAAACAAATAAGTGTCTGAGACAAGTATTTAAGCTTCGGAAGATAGATTGAAACCTCTTCCGAAGGTAAAATTCCTTAGACAGTTATTTATTTTGAAGACATGATTTTCTTTCGAAGATAAAAATATCTTCCAAAGGATCAGAAAATTTTCAAGAATCTAAGGAAAATCTTCAAAAAAGGATTTTTTATCCAAAGAAAACATGAGCTTATGAAAGTGAGGAACTAGACAACCTAGGACACACATATTTTAAGAAATAATTAGAATTAGTTTTAAAAAAAATCTACTCAAGGTTAATCATCCCAATAGCTGATATTGTTGGATTCTTTATGCCCAAGAGACATAGAATATTGATGTGGTTAGTACGTAATGATCCAAGTCGGGTCATACCCAATAACAAGCTTAGCAAACACCAATATAAATATTTACATGATGATATGATCATGCAATTAAATAAATACACCAATTTAGAAAATGGATTTTCTAAATAAATTGCATATGAGATGAAACAACTTATAAGGATATTTTGTTCTTGGACATTATTTGTCATGTTATTTAAGTTTGTTAAATAACATCAAATAATAATAATAGTGTGTGTATAAGTTATATAATTAAAAGGTTAATTAGATAACTTATAATTGTAATTAATTAAACAAAATAAAAGGGATTTTTTGGGGGGAAAACCCTAAATCCTTTTGGAATTCGGCCTCCCCCTTTAAGGGGTCTTTGGCCTTTTGGTTTGACACCTTTTACTTCTAGAAAACACACACACATCCTCTATTCTCTCTCTCACATGCAAAGGACCAAGAACCCACTTTCTCTCTACTTTCTTGAAGGTGTTCAAAGCTGAAAATTCGATTTTCAGCTCATCTTGGTTCAAGATTGGTGTTAAAATCCTAGCAACAAGGTGTTTGCTTGATGCTTGTGGGTATGGATGCTTGAGGACACCTCTCCTTGGTGTTTTGGTCATTCAAGAACCTCATTTTCTTCACCCAAATTCGTTTTTCTGAAGCTCTTCAAAAGGTAGTTTGTATGACTTGTTTTGGTTGTATATTATTCTTGATAGCTAGTTCATACACATATATATGATCCTTATGATCTTGGGTTTGTTGTTATTATGATATGAGCCTTAATTTTCAGATTACAAATGATAATATTAAGGTTTTAATCCGCTGCGTTTTCAGTTTAAATGGTTAAACTACTTTGATAATGGTCCAACAACCCCAACATTGGTATCTGAGCCGGATATGTTGATGACTAGTTTCATTTGTCCTTGTAAAATTGGTTTTATAGGACTTTAACAACCTTATAGGGGCTGTTTTGTGGTGATGTTATAAATCCCCAACCTTTCAAGGTTATATCTAACATGCTTGTGATTAGACCTTGAAAGAAAGATATCAAATGGTTGATTGTGTTTTGTTTGGACAAAACACTCATAATTCTTGGTTTATGTTGGCTGAAAATTTAGGGTCATATTGTCACACCCCGGGCCCAGAGAGGCGGGATGTAACAGTTGGTAAACAACAACCAAAATGCAACGGAAACTAAATGGTTTATTTCAATGCATCTCACAATAGTTACATTAGAATATTGGCTTAGTTTCAGTTTACAAGGTTCCTCATTCTACAATCCATAGGTATCATGATCTATTTCTTGGTCAATATTTCTTGAGACTTTAGTAACTAAGGCTTCTAGGCCCAACCTTTGCCTTCAACACCTACCCTCACTTCTTGCTTTGGATTTAGATATCTTCTATAGCTCAGCTAATCTACCTAGTTGTACCTAAAAGACATGCTCAAAAGATTTTGTGTCAACATAAAGTTGGTGAGTTCAAGTGCTTAAAGTTTAAAAACAAAACGGACTTAACAAATCCTCAATTGATAAAAAATGGAATGAATCATAGTTTCAACATCGTGGGAGAATCATAATCAACCCTGCACTCAGTCCCGGTTGGCCTCTTCTAAAGTTGTGTTTAACCGGATATTCCCGAAGGAAGAACTGAGCCCCAAACCAGTGAACCATACCTGCCCGGATGGTTCACCATAGTTTATTAAGAAAACCTGTCACATGCCACAAACGACCCCTCAGGATCTCAGTGGGGTACCCTTCCTAGAACGGAAGCCACTGTGTGTGGGGGATTCCCCAAATAGATCTATCCATATAAAACAAGCAGTTCACGAAAGAATTAATGATCATGATATAAGTATCAGTAGGAAACCATAAATCCCACATACAATCACCAAGTAAAGCACAAATATAGTTCATAATAACAGAGCATGCTTCACCCCAAAACAGTAGTAAAAAGGGGGTCACTAGAACTCACATGGATCCTTATATAAATTTTGAGCTCGGTAAAGAAAAGTGAAGGTCACCAACAAAGCAATCCTAATTAGAAAATATGAAATTCATGTTTAGATTTAGCACAATGTCATTACATGCATGCGGTTGAGCTATTTAGTTAACTTAAAGTTTACGATTAGTATCATTGATGTACCTTAGCTTTTTGTGAAATTATCATTTGTTATGTACTAACTCGTGCATATTAGGTTAATTAATGCCTTTATCCAATAAATGATTCTTTGCATAAAGAATGTAAAAGTAAACGGTTGATATTAAGGGTTCTAAAACTTTATAGATAATTTTTATTGATGATGTAAGTAATCTATAATGTTCCAAATGATGTTAATAATGATTACACTCATAACCTTACATTAAATTGATTTTTCAAAGGTGTGATACTTGTATAGGTATGCAGGTAGTCATACCTCTAAATGTTTGGTAGTATTAGCAATCTACAATGCATCAAATATTATGGATTTAAACTCTTATGTCATGATATTATGTTATTTTCACGCGCATAGATCGCCTAACTTAGGCTGTTAAAATGCTTAGCTTATAAATTATATGATACTTAGATGGTTCAAGGATAGATATGTTCATATTCCGCTTAACTCATTTAATGCAAACCAAAAATATGTTTTAAACAATAAGTGTAAGTACACCTTCAAAGATCATCCATATTCCATAATTATATAGATTTATTTTTACCAATAATGTAGTTAATATGATGCTAGGGTAATTTGAATATCAATAATAGTTGTCATTATATTGAATAAAAAGAGGGTGATACAAATAATATTTATTTCATTAATTACAGGACTATCGACTATTAATAATAATAAGACGATGGATTAGTATATAATTATGAGTCTTAAATAATTATGTGTGAACATCGGTTAACCTAAAGTATCCATTGTGTGTATATATATAAGCAATTGCATTTAATATTTTTAATCATCTCTACGTCTTGTAAGGATTTTGCATGTCACGAGATTGGATAACTTCATATATGTTTCTAATATCTCTGTTCGTATGAATACATTCTCAAAGTTGTTTTTCATTATGCAGTCGCTCACATTATTACCAATTTAAACACCCATTCATGATGATTTATAAACTAGTTATCATTTTATACATATTCGAAGCTCAACACACACAAGTTAATATATAATCATTATATTATCGCATATAGATGTCTAACGCACGGTTATACCTAACGTTGCCATATCGCGTCCTAGAACCCGCTTGAGCCGACCCGCATCGTGTTGCTTGTCCATTGACCAGTTTGACCCGCTTTGACCAAGGTTTAACCTAACCAAAACACACCAAGATAACATACATCACTATTACATTGTTATCTTGCAACCAAATGCAACTATACCGCAACATACGTTACCAAACATCTCGGTTATGACTTTTACCACCAATATCCACCACATGCTGCCACTGTCCACCATGGATCGCCACCGGGCACCACCGGCAGGACCGGAGCAGCCGGAATTCTTGCCGGAGTACGGCTCCAAACCGCCAACTTTTCCAAGGATCTTGCAAAGATTCTACATGAACCCACTAGAATAATGTCAAACAGCTCTAACACACCTCAAATAGTAGCAACCACCACCCATAATCATTGGTCCTTACCTCCAGCCAGCGCTACAGCGGCCGGCAGCCACCAAGAGGCCGAAACCCTAGCTGCCGTCAATTTCAACTGCCCATAACTTTCAAACCGCTAAGAGTTAGACAACGCATCTGCCACCATTGGAAAGATCTCGTCGAGAGGAAGAAGAACATGGGCGGCACTTGCCGCCACTCTCCGCCAGTCGCCGGCTCCGGTGGCCGGAATCCTCGCCGGAACCCTAGCCGCCGCTGCCTTCTCCCCGCCATAACTCCATCATCATTGCGAATTAGAAGAATCTAACACCACCACTGGATTCAGGGGGTCGAGATTAGTGGGGGTAGGTTGAGAACTTCGCAGGACACCGCCCCCGCCGCCGCGGCACCTCTGCGCGCCGCCGTGGATCCTCCTGCTCTGGCGAAGTCGGCTGGTGCAGCTCTTGGGAGCATTTTTTTATATTTTAGGGTTTGCAAATGAGGAAATGAGGAAAATGTTTTCTTAAATACCTAGGGTTTTTGAGTAGGCTTGTTTTAAAAATCGCGTATACGTCCCGACAACTTCGTTATCGCGTAATAACCAGTCTTTTTGATCGAATTTTGTTAGAAGAATTATAATAGATATATATATCCAATTACTTTTGCATGAAATAAAACAATTCGTTGTAATTATCGTCAAATCCTCGGGCTTGAGTAAATCTCAGTCCGGTACACGCCTCGGTCGCGTCTCGAGTCATATTTGTCTGGATAAATGTCCCACTTCTAATTTAGAATGTTATAATAATATAATAATTAGATAAACATTTACGACGTTATAGGGCTCGGTTGACGTATCAGGTATCGGTAGAATGCCGGCGTATCCGGTATTCGCGTTTTTTCGACGTATCACACTTGATTATACACGTTTGGTTAGGATCTTTTAGAAAGCACTGTTTACAGTATGTATCATGATTAACAATGATTTTAGAAGGATATAGAACCATTATAAGTAAGTTACGATGTAAATTAGACGTTAGTACGCGTTAGGTTACTGAACTTTACACGATATGGTTTTTGAATCTGTTTTTAGTTTGGATTCTTATCGTAGTTGCTTCGAATCACAATTCAATTTATTATTTTATGATCACTTATTTATTTAGATAGTAAACGGGTATTGGGCCTTAAATGGGCCTCGTTTATAAGTATGGGCCCTTATTGGGCCTATTGGGCCTAAAAAGGCTAGTTTCTCTTCCAAGTTTTCTTTGGTAAGCCCAACTCAATTCAGACCTTTATTGGGCTTTATAATATTTTATGGTTTTCTAATTGGGCAATATTTCAGGGGTGTTACATTCTCCCCTCCTTAAAGAAATTTCGTCCTCGAAATTTTAGTATCGCTAATATTGTTTCCGAGTGTGTTACACCCATAGCATAAGTCTTAAGGATTTGCAAATTTTTAGCCGAGCATACGAGGACAAATGCTGCTGATTTTGTATCAAATAATTGGGTTCGATTTAGATTCAAGTAACTATCCCAATGTTAGAACATGCATGATAAAACTAGAGGGTCGTTTCATAAAAAGATATTTGGTTTCACCATCCGATTATATAACTTTTGTACAAATTTGACATGAAGAGATTCCCCACTGCGGTTCGACATACAATCCTACTAGGCAACTCTAGCAAAGAGACAATTTCCACAACCCCAACGGCATTGTAGTTCACACAGGGGGTCATATAATAGGTTGAAAAGAATATGGTGTTAGTGTGACAACCCTTAATTAGATAGGAGATTCAGGATATAATCGATTAACGGTTCCAGATCAAAAAGGATTTGGGTTTTCCCAAAGAGTATAGATTAATGTCGGGAACCCATATGCTTGTTCTTGTCAAGCCAAAACAAGGAAGTTTTCATGATTGATAAGAACGAAGAGATTAGGTCATACTTAAAAGTCTCTACCTTTCAAAGCTTCCTTTTTAACCCTTAACCTTCTTTAAAAAGGCTTCTTTGGCCTTCTTCCTTCTAGGATTCACATCCTAAGGGGGTTAAGCCTTTTTCTTCTACTAAGTGCTTCTTCTAGTATGCTTCCTTCCAAGGAACGGTATCTCAGTCTTTTAGTAGACCCATCCATATTGTTTGACGCGCGTTGAGAGTTTTCCGATCTGGGGTGCGTTATAACCTCTTATGATTTGCGTAACTTACACATACGCTAACCGTACAGATAAGGCATCCAAATATTTTCTTGCATGACGTAACTTTCCACGTGTTTTTGAGTGGTCAGGTGTCTAGAAGATTGTCTTGTCCTGTGGCATCCCAAACTTCTGATCCATGTCCAAACGAATTCGCCACTTTTCTGGAATAACGATGCTAGTCGTATAGCTACACAAGTGAAGTTTTTATTAATCCTTATACCATTCTTGTTAAATCCTAATCATGGACACATCACAACGGGGTTTTTAGTACTCTCAGACTTAGATGGCCACAACTTTTAGTGAATGGTCTTCCATTTCATGCTTATTAGCAATGGTAGGACAACACACATGCCTAAGTATTGCTAACAAATCCTATTTATGAGGCTCATGGATATCGTGAATTGTGTAGCTTCTCTCACACAA
This sequence comes from Flaveria ramosissima, assembly GCA_025215565.1. Taxonomy (NCBI): domain Eukaryota; kingdom Viridiplantae; phylum Streptophyta; class Magnoliopsida; order Asterales; family Asteraceae; genus Flaveria; species Flaveria ramosissima. Next base: position 8,755,584 of record CM046032.1, read on the forward strand.
GCTTGACTATAACCTTCATACTCGCCATATTTTGCTTTAAGTGCTACCTTTGTAGCGTTACTCTCCGTATATTCGTGGCTGATAACATTTAAGATGTAAGTAGCATCTTATAACTTGATTAAGCAGGCTAACAACTTCAGGAAGGGGATATCACTTATCCTTGGTGACTTTATTTCATTCTGGATAGTTTATCCATATTTGTAGCATTCTATTCTCCTTTCTTGAGGAGTATGATGTTTCTCCAAGGTGACATACCCGGTCTCATGAACTATTTATCTAACAGCTCTTGAATATGTTTTCTTTCCACAAGCTCCTTAACATAAACTTCAAATTCAGTACCTTCCTACATTACGTGTTCTCTTCGATCCAAATTCCTTAAGAGAAACTCCAACTGTTATCTTAACTACAAATCGTTGTATATGCTTCCGCTAATTCCCTTATAGTGCCTCCCAATCAAGGTCAACCTTCTAGATGACCTCTTTCTCGCTCCCCTTTCTCCAAAGTAACCGTACCCTGTAGGGGGTCCATTCGTGCAACATGTAACTTCATCTAAACCCTAGTTACTTATACGCCTATCAATTGTTCCACTGAAATATGATAGTAAGCCTTCTGGCTCGAATTTTAATGCACTGGGTTTTCTAGGGTATGGCATTGGTGAATTACTCTTAAGAATGTTTTAAGGACTTTGAGGGGTAAATAATTGATGCTTTCGACTGGTGATTGTTGTGCTGGTTTTTCTCGCCTACTATCTTCTGCATGTTCATTACCTCTCCGTAATTGGACCTCAAGTGATTTAACACATGAGATTTCTTGTAGCTGATCTTCTATGCTTCTTAATACATCTTTTTGGAGTAACACATTCATCTCAGCTCCAACTGAGAGTCTTCCCGCATGAATTATTTGTTATCATCGGCACCTTGACTTGATAGGGTTTTAGAACTTCGTTAAGGTGCTTATTAGTAAAGAGGGAACTAACTACCGCTCTATTAACATCTTATATAACATCAAGATTGTAATCTAACTTTGTGATCTTTGCTCTCGCTTCACGAATTCATCACCCAAATAGTAGAGCTCTCGAGGTAGAGATGACTCACGGATTCATCACCATTCGTTAGTCCAAGAATTTCATAAAGAATAAGTCCGGAACAAAGTGTGTGAAAACAGGGAATTCACCAACATTGTAGATTAAGATTTTTGTTTCGAAAGCTCGAAGATCAGATTTTCTCGGTGAATAACTCTAGCACTCGGGCTATTATCTTTGTGGAAATCGGGGCTATAGAGTTTAGTTTCATTTCCTACTTATTCTGGCACTCGAATGGTTACCAAGAACACGGCCAGTTAAAAGCATGGTCAAAATAGTTCAACTTATGTTTCAATCGAGGTTTGTTACCGGGTGACTAACGGTTGAGGATGATGAAGGATTTCACAAGCATAGTACTATGAAAAACGATGGTTAATTACTATCGAAGCTGATATTAAGAATAGTGCTTGGGTTAAGGGTTCTATTACCATGAATAGGTGTAGAGAAGTTATGTTCATCAAGGACTTTGAGAAAATGATTAGAGGGATTCTAGACTCCGGAATGTCCTATGAAGTGTGAGCTACTAGGGAAGAAAGAAGTGGCAAGTCTTCTATGCTATTGATCACAAGAGGTGCTTCTCGTAAATCTGTTATTCCGGTCTATTCTCGGCTGCAACCATTATGTTAGAGGGTCCCTTACTATGTTGAGGAAGTTTTGTCGAGTTCTATGCTAGGTAGGAAGAAATTTTTAGACATCGTGAAAAATAGCGCAGCTAAAGTACACAAACAACTTAGGTGAAGTGCCATACTTTCAGCCCGAAACTAGTTGGGTTTGAAACAACATTTGATGATCTCCTGGGTTGGATAGTTGTATCATTATACTTCCAATAGGAGCGCAGAAGAAAGAAAGAGAGAGAAAGAAAAGGGATAGTTACTACAATATTGTCCTTGGTAGCTCTTCAAGTTAAATGGTTTCTCTCAGCATGAAAGTTTTAAATTTATAATTATTGAGTATATATTGGATATTTGTGTTTAATCTGGTATGTACTAGTTCCTTGAGTGTTATACCTTGACATTAGTTTACAAGACAGGGCCCACCAGAATTCAAGGGTACCTGTAAATTCACCATTATGTGTGCACCCGTAATCGTCAATTTACCTTACACTATCATTCTAGTTATTCCCATCATAAATTTCATGTTTTGAGTAATAAGGTCGGGGAGTTATGATTCTCATTTGGTCTCCATCTGCAATTAAGCACACTTAGATTCTAATTTATGCTAACAACCTTGCTAACCCAACCATTTTCAAAGTACAGTTCAACAAACCAGGTAACGAGCAACCGGGTACAAGCTATAATAGGGAGAAGATCAAACAAAAGGCATCATGGTCACTATCTTAACACTGCATTCCAGCAAGTAATATCATCTAAACAAAGCATATAAGCGAGCATCATCATTCCAACAAGTATCATCATATGAATGAAGCATATAAGCAAGTATCACTATAGCAGTTGTCTCATGTAACGACACAAGTCGTATCAAGTATACAGCTAATAGCAGTTGTTTCATGAAGTGTCAAAAGTCAGTTGTGCAATCAGATAAATATCTCCCCAAAATTTAAGTCTTAATATACTTGCACACCTTTGATTCATAACATACCTAGTCCCAGTGCTCAGGGGTCATAGTAGTCAACTCCAGAAGATTCCAAATATTCTTAGTTTTACTCGGGTGCACCTATCAGATGTAATACCCTAATGTAACAAGGCTTCTTATAGGGTAGGGAATTCTTAATGGTATCTATCCCGTGAGGTATACAGATTAAAGATGAGTGTCCTTAATGGAATCTATTTGGTTGTAAACTTTAGATCACTACTTCATGGAAACAACCTACCAGGTTGGTCCTATTTATGGTTGTAGCTTAGGTATCGCGAAGCAAACCCACTTTCCTATAACCTTGGCTTAACTATACTCGGAAAAGTCTTCTAACAAAGGTGGTCCTATGGGGTTCATATGGTTGTAGTTTAGGTCTCGCGAAGCAGACCTACTTCTCTACAACCTTTGGCTCTGATACCAATCTGTCACATCCCGGGCCAGAGAGGCGGGACGTAACGGTTGGTAAACAACAACCAAAATGCAACGGAAACTAAATGGTTTATTTCAATGCATCTCACAATAGTTACATTAGAATATTGGCTTAGTTTCAGTTTACAAGGTGCCTCAGTCTACAATCCATAGGTATCATGATCTATCTATTGGTCAATATTTCTTGAGACTTCATTAACTAAGGCTTCTAGGCTCAACCTTTGCCTTCAACACCTACCCTCACTTCTTGCTTCGGATTTAGATATCTTCTATAGCTCAGCTAATCTACCTAGCTATACCTGAAAGACATGCTCAAAAGATTTTGTGTCAACATAAAGTTGGTGAGTTCAAGTGCTTAAAGTTTAAAAACAAAACGGACTTAACAAATCCTCAATTGATAAAAAATGGAATGAATCATAGTTTCAACATCATGGGAGAATCATAATCAACCCTGCACTCAGTCCCGGTTGGCCTCTTCTAAAGTTGTGTTTAACCGGATATTCCCAAAGGAAGAACTGAGCCCCAAACCAGTGAACCATACTTGCCCGGATGGTTCACCATAGTTTCTTAACAAAACCTGTCACATGCCACAAACGACCCCTCAGGATCTCAGTGGGGTACCCTTCCTAGAACGGAAGCCACTGTGTGTGGGGGATTCCCCAAATAGATCTATCCATATAAAACAAGCGGTTCACGAAAGAATTAATGATCATGATATAAGTATTAGTAGGTAACCATAAATCCCACATACAATCACCAAGTAAAGCACAAATATAGTTCATAATAATAGAGCATGCTTCACCCCAAAACAGTAGTATAAAGGGGGTCACAAGAACTCACCTGGTATCCTTATATAAATTCTGAGCTCGGTAAAGAAAAGTGAAGGTCACCAACAAAGCAATCCTAATTAGAACATATGAGATTCATGTTTAGAATTAGCACGATGTCATTACATGCGTGCGGTTGACCTCTTTAGTTAACTTAAAGTTTACGATTAGTATCATTGATGTACCTTTGCTTTTTGTGAAATTATCATTTGTTATGTACTAACTCGTGCATATTAGGTTAATTAATGCCTTTATCCAATAAATAATTCTTTGCATAAAGAATGTAAAAGTAAACGGTTGATATTAAGGGTTCTAAAACTTTATAGATAATTTTTATTGATGATGTAAGTAATTTATAATGTTCCAAATGATGTTAATAATGCTTACACTCATAACCTTACATTAAATTGATTTTTCAAAGGTGTGATACTTGTATAGGTATGCAAGTAGTCATACTTCTAAATGTTTGGTAGTATTAGCAATCTACAATGCATCAAATATTATGGATTTAAACTCTTATGTCATGATATTATGTTATTTTCACGCGCATAGCATATATACTTTTTATGATGGCCTAACTTAGGCTATTAAAATGCTTAGCTTATAAATTATATGATAGTTAGATGGTTCAAGGATAGATATGTTTATATTCCGCTTAACTCGTTTAATGCAAAGCAAAAATATGTTTTAAACAATAAGTGTAAGTACACCTTGAAAGAACATCCATATTCCATAATTGAATAGATATATTTCTACTAATAATGTAGTTAATACGATGCTAGGGTAATTTGAATATCAATAATAGTTGTCATTATATTGAATAAAAAGAGGGTGATACAAATATATTTATTTCATTAATAACACGACTATCGACTATTAATAATAATAAGACGATGGATTAGTATATAATTATGAGTCTTAAATAATTATGTGTGAACATCGGTTAACCTAAAGTATCCATATATATATATATATATATATATATATATATATATATATATATATATATATATATATATATATATATATATATATATATATATATATAAGCAATTGCATTTAATATTTTTCCAAGGATCTTGCAAAGATTCTACATGAACCCACTAAAATAATGTCAAACAGATCTAACACACCTCAAATAGCAGCAACCACCACCCATAATCATCGGTCCTTACCTCCAGCCAGCGCTGCAGTGGCCGACAGCCACCAAGCGGCCGAAACCCTAGCTACCGTCAATTTCAACTGTCCATAACTTTCAAACCGCTAAAAGCTAGACAACGCATCTGCCACCATTGGAAAGATCTCGTCGAGAGGAAGAAGAACATGGGCGGCACTCGCCGCCACTCGCCGCCAGTCGCCGGCTCTAGCGGCCGGAACCCTCGCCGGAGCCCTAGCCGCCGCTGCCTTCTCCCCGCCATAACTCCATCATCATTGCAAACTAGAAGAATCTAACACCACAATTGGATTCTGGGGGTCGAGACTAGTGAGGGTAGGTTGAGAACTTCGCCGGACACCGCCCCCGCCGCCGCGGCACCGCTGCGCGCCGCCGTGGAGCCTCTTGCTCTGGCGAAGTCGGCTGGTGCAGCTCTTGGGAGTATTTTTTTATGTTTTAGGGTTTGCAAATGAGGAAATGAGGAAAATGTTTGCTTAAATACCTAGGGTTTTTGAGTAGGCTTGTTTTAAAAATCGCGTATACGTCCCGACAACTTCGTTATCGCGTAATAACCGGTCTTTTGGATCGAATTTCGTTAGAAGACTTATAATAGATATATATATCCAATTAGTTTTGCATGAAATAAAACAATTCGTTGTAATTATCGTCAAATCCTCGGGCTTGAGTAAATCTCAGTCCGGTACACGCCTCGGTCGCGTCTCGAGTCATATTTGTCTGGATAAACGTCCCACTTCTAATTTAGAATGTTATAATAATATAATAATTATATAAACATTTACGACGTTATAGGTCTCGGTTGACGTATCAGGTATCGGTAGAATGCTGGCGTATCCGGTATTCGCGTTTTTCCGACGTATCACAGTTGATTATACACGTTTGGTTAGGATCTTTTAGCAAGTACTGTTTATAGTATATATCATGATTAACAATGATTTTAGAAGGATATAAAACCATTATAAGTAAGTTCCGATGTAAATTAGACGTTAGTACGCGTTAGGTTACTGAACTTTACACGGTATGGTTTTTGAATATGTTTTTAGTTTGGATTCTTATCGTAGTTGCTTCGAATCACAATTCAATTTATTATTTTATGATCAATTATTTTTTAAATGGTAAATGGGTATTGGGCCTTAAATGGGCCTCGTTTATAAGTTTGGGCCCTTATTGGGCCTATTGGCCTAAAAATGCTAGTTTCTTTTCCAAGTTTTCTTTGGTAAGCCCAACTCAATTCAGACCTTTATTGGGCTTTATAATATTTTATGGTTTTCTAATTGGGCAGTATTTCAGGGGTGTTACACATATGAGGATTTATTTGGTTCTTGTATGTTGTATATGATGATTCATATTGGTGCATAACCTAGCATTGACCCTGGGTTGATTTGGTTTTGAATGGATGTATGTTTTGGTTGATTTCATTCATAATGGGTTGTAATATTATTCTTTTGTGTTTGTATTTGGATGTAATTTATTTATTCATTCAATGGCAATGTATTAGATAGATTAAGTGTGTTTTCTTTTATTAGAAAATTTGTATTAGGATATAAATTTTGTAAAAGAAGATGTACAAGATGGAAGCACAAAAGGAAGACACAAAGAGAAGGACTTGAAGCATTTGGATGCAAGTTCAAGTGGGGGTCTTTGGAGATCTCATCTTTTGTGTTGTGTTCAACCCTTAGGAAAGACCAAATGACAACACTTGTGATGGCAAACAAGTGTTGTCAACGTAGTGGCTATGGTTATGCACATGTGGTTGTTTTATATATGCTTGTTTGATTATTCATTTTATGTTGATTGTTTGATATGTGGATATGCTTAACAATCAAAGTAAATTATCGTAACAAGCTGAATTTTTTGGTTCCTAATCATTAAGTGACTAATAAAAAGTTATTAAAAGGATTAATGATTTCAAAATAAAAGAGGTTTTATTAAAAATGGAACCATAGGGTACCATGTATTTGAAAGCATGCGAATACAAGGTACATAGAGTTTTCATAACTAGAATTAATGGAAACTTAAATCCCTTTGGAAACAAGTTTAACACCATCCTTTTACACGACATTCCAATCACTTGAGAACTACTTGTGGGATAAAGGTCACCTAACCACTTTTAGGGAACTTGTGTGTTTGAGGTGGGCTTAACATACTTGTGGGATAAAGGTCACCTAACCACTTGTATGTGTTAACTCACGCGTGTGTGTAAGTAGGACGACTTGAATTGGAAACCATGTGTATAGGGTCACCGAAGCATGGCGTACAACGGTGTTGATGGGATTTTACATTCCGACTGAACATAAGATGTTTAACCGATCCCATAAAGCTAGAAGTTGCAATAGGTTGCAATTGTCAAATGTTGACTACCTTGTTAATTTAAATAATGGGATAAAGGTCACCTAACCATTATTTAAATGTTGTGTTGGATTCTAGATTATAATTCTTAATTGTCTATGAGACGTGTAAAGGGTATTAATAATTAAAATGCAATTTTTCAGAAATACTAAAATGATCTTTATAATTTTGTAGTAATGGCCGCAAACAATAATGCTACCACCCCGACCGTCCCTACCCTATCACTGAGAACAATCTTAGAAAAGGATCGTCTTAACCATAATAACTTTATGGACTGGTATTGAAACTTGAGAATTGTTTTCAAGCAAGAGAAAAAGGGCCTATGTCCTTGACGATCCTATTTCTGACCAACCCGACCCCGAGGATGTTGAGGCCTATAACCATTGGCTTCAATTCACTGAGGATTCCATGCAGGTTTCCTGCCTCATGTTGGGAACTATGATTCCCGAACTCCAAAAGGATTTGGAGCATCTTGGGGCATATGACATAATTACCCAGTTGAAGGAAATGTTCCTTCAACAAGCTAGGGTAGAGCGCTTCGAAACGGTTCGAGCGCTTCATGCATGTCGCATGGAAGAAACCCAATCGGTATCATCTTATGTACTTTAGATAAAAAGCCACGTTGATCGCCTCGAAAGGATTAATTGTCCCGTCTCAAAAGATCTAGCCACGGATTTGATCCTTAATGGCCTAACTAACAGGTTTGAGACGTTCATAATGAATTACAATATGAACGGATGGGACAAGAGTATTGGTGAGCCTCACGCAATGCTCAAAACAGCCGAGGCAAGAATGGCTAGAAAGGTTCTTCATGTTCTCTCGATCAATGAGGAAGGTAATAAGAATAGGCCATTCCCCGATCCAAAGGCAAATGTTGCCAAAGGAAAGCGGTACATCATAGGAAAAGGGAAAGGAAAGGTTAAAGCGGAACCTCCATAGCCTAAGCTTAAGAAGCCTAAGGTAACGGAGAACGATCCATGTTTTGAGTGTGGTGAGATAGGACATTGAAAAAGGAATTGTCCAACCTATCTCAAAGAGTTGAGAAACAAAGGGGATGCTGGGCAAATCTCAGGTACAACTTTCATGATTCACATTGGTTGAAATGTTATTTCTTCAATCACATGGGTATTGGATACCGGATGTGGAACTCATATTTTCAATTTGTTGCAGGGGTTCAAAAGAAATAAACAGTTCAAGAAGGGAGACACAAGTCTCTACATGGGCAAAGGAGCAAAAGTTGATGTCGAAGCCCAAAGAGACAATATTTTGAAACTTTCAAATGGTTTGGAAGTTGTTCTTAAGAACATTTTGTATGCTCCTAGTTTGACTAGGAACATAATTTCGATTTCCCTTTTAAAACAATGTAGTTATGAATTAAAGTTTGTTAACAATGGTATTTATGTTTGTATGGATGATGTATTTTATTTCAAGGCTAAGTCTTTTAATGGAATCTATGAATTGGTTCATAATGATTCATCCTATAATAGCTCATTATACCAAACAAGCACCAAGAAACTTAAAATGGGTTTAAGTGATTCTTATCTTTGGCATTGTCGTCTTGGTCACATAAGCAAGAATCGGATTCAAACACTTCAAAAGAATGGTCTTTTGAAAAACAAATGAAAATGTTTCATTCGATAAGTGTGAATCTTGTTTACAAGGTAAGATGACCAAGTCGCCCTTAAGTGGCCCTAACGAGAGGGAAAAGACTTATTGGGAATCATACATTCGGATGTATGTGGCCCTTTTAAGACAATGACTAGAAATGGTGAAAGATACTTCATTACCTTTACCGACGATTATAGTCGCTATGGTTATGTGTACATGATGACACACAAACATGAAGCTTTTGAAATGTTCAAAATCTTCAAGAATGAAGTAGAAAATCAACTCAATAAAACTATCAAAGTTCTTCGTTCAGATAGAGGAGGTGAATTCCTCATTGATGCTTTTCAGTACCATCTAAGAAGTTGTGGGATTGTCTTACAACTTACTCCACCTGGAACACCACAACATAATGGTGTATCTGAGAGGAGAAATCGAACCCTATTGGATATGGTTCGATCTATGATGGCTATAAACTCACTACCTCTATCATTTTGGGGTTTCGCAATGCTCTCCGAGGCTCATATTTTGAATATGGCCCTGACCAAGATAGTCGATTCACTAAGTGTATATTTGTTGGATATCCCAAAGACTGTATAGGATACTACTTCTTTGATCCAACAGAGCAAGAGTAATTGTTGCTCGAAAGGCTGAGTTCTTGGAAACTAAGTTTCTTATGGAAGGAATAACGTATAGAATAGTGGAATTTGATGAGGATCAAGATCCACAAGCCGATACACGTTTGGTTGACACTAGCAATCAACAAGAGGTTGTTGATGATGATCAAGAGGTTGATCAATACACACAAAACGTTCGTAGATCTGGTAGAGTTAGCATTCCACCTGAAAGATATGGAATTTTCATGAATGGATGCTATGTAGTTGACTCCGATGAGCCAACTACATACCATGAAGCAATGTCCAATTCGGATTGTTACAAATGGCTGGATGCCATGAATGTTGAGATGCAATCCATGTATGACAATCAAGTTTGGGAATTGGTTGACCCTCCAATTAACGACAAACCGGTTGGATGCGAGTAGGTTTCAAGAAGAAAATGGATAAACATGGAAACTTGGATACTTACAAAGCAAGACTTGTAGCAAAAGGTTTCACTGAAAATCAAAGAGTTGATTATGATGAAATTTTCTCGCCTCTGGCAATGCTAAAGTCAATTAGGATATTATTTGCCAAAGCTGCATATTATGACTATGAGATTTGGAAAATGGATGTCAAAACCGCTTTTCTTAATACACGTCTCGGAGAGACTGTCCATATGGTTCAGCTTGATGGTTTTGTCGGTCCACAACATCCTAATAAAGTATGCAAGTTAAAGAGGTCAATCTATGGATTGAAACTAGCATCGAGAAGTTGGAATCAACGTTTTGATGAAGAGATCAAGAAATTTGGTTTCATCAAGAACGCTGACGAGGCTTATGTATATAAGAAGGCTAGTGGGAGCATAATAACATTATTAGTATTGTATGTTGATGACATACTACCTTTTGGAAATGATATTCCAACCATGGAAGGTATTAAAACCTGGCTTGGAAGTTGTTTTTGCATAAAATATCTCGGTGAAGCCGCCTATATTTTGGGAATAAAGATCTATAGGGATAGATCGAGGCGGTTGATAGGATTAAACCAAAGTTCATATATTGATAAAGCCTTGAAAAGGTTCAAGATGGAAGTCTCTCAGAAAGGTATGGTACCTATTCAAAGAGGGACAATATTGAGTACATCTCAATGTCCAAGCTCAAAGGATGAGCAAGATCGAATGAAGGACATCCCATATGCGTCAGCTATAGGATCCATCATGTATGCGAAGATATGCACTAGAGTGGACGTGTCATGCGCGTTAAGCATGACAAGGAGATATTAGCAGAATCCAGGTAATAGCCATTGGATGGCTATTAAAAGTATATTGAAATACCTTAAGAGGACTAAGGAAATGTTTCTAATATATGGATCTGATGAAAAGGAACTCGTTGTAAAGGGTTACACGGATGCGAGTTTCCAAACCGTTCGAGATGATTCTCGATCACAATCGGGGTATGTCTTCATTATGAATGGAGTAACATTGTCAACTACAAAATCCGCATACATAGCCGCATCATTAGCAGCTCAGGAAGCTGCATCGATAAAGAAATTTATCGCCTACCTAGGGTGGTCTCTACCATTCAAGACCCCTAGAAATCCTTTTGTGATAATGAGGGTACGATTTCATAAATCAAGGTACCCTGTGCATTCCAAAAGGCTAGGCACATTGAACGGAAATTCAACTACATAAGGGATGAAGTTGAAAAGGGAAAGATATGTATTCGTAAAGTTCACACCAATCAAAACATTGCGGATCCACTCACGAAGCTCTTTGAGAGGGTAAAGCATGAAAGTCACACTTGTGCCTTAGGACTTCGATATTCTAGTGATTGGAATTGATCTGTTTAGTATTTAAAAGTTTCGAACAATGTAATATTTAACTCTTTATATACTTGTGATATTTTGAGTTATATTCATTTTAACATGTATACATCCATGAATATGTTTATTATTCTAAATGTCCGTAGTCGGTCATGTTTGTGGGAACAAATATGAACGTAAGACTATTATGAACATGGATTGGTGGATATTCATAAGGTATGAATATAGAGCAATTGGTTGCTGCCAAAGTTCATAGATATTTGTGGGATACAAATATTAGACTGACACGCATCTCAATTTTACTACATGGAATCTTCTAGATTGATCATAATTAAATTTGAGTAAAGGCGAATATCATTTGGTATCCTCCGACCTGAGATACATATTGGGTTTTGATATTAACCAATGTTATACCTTGAGCTAGTTCTTCACTGCTCGGAAATAATGGGCAGTACATAAGGCTATGTTCAGGTGTGACACGAGGTGATTGTGAAAAACGTATGTAGTCAAGATGGAATTTGTTCCTCTTATTCGTTGAGAGCAAGATGTCTAAGGCCTGATAAGTTAAATCAACAAGGAATGATCATTCTATGTCCTTGGATTTAACATGACATCTGTAACAAAAGGATAAATGATTGATTCACCTAAATCATTTCAAGTTGGATACTTGAAGGGAAGATGTTATTGCATGGCTTTTAGTCATGCGTATTAAGGGTAGTAAACCGTTGTTAGGCTGTATTTACTGCTTGCATCAATCTTCTATGAATCTTGTGCAAGTGGGAGATTGTTGGATTCTTTATGCCCAAGACACATAGAATATTGATGTGGTTAGTACGTAATGATCCAAGTTGGGCCATACCCAATAACAACCTTAGCAAACACCAATATAAATATTTAATTGATGATATAATCATGCAATTAAATAAATACACCAATTTAGAAAATGGGTTTTCTAAATAAATTGCATATGAGATGAAACAACTTATAAGGATATTTGTTCATGGACATTATTTGTCATGTTATTTAAGTTTGTTAAATAACATCAAATAATAATAATAGTGTGTGTATAAGTTATATAATTAAAAGGTTTATTAGATAACTTATAATTGTAATTAGTTAAACAAAATAAAAGGGAGTTTTTGGGGGGAAAACCCTAAATCCTTTTGGAATTCGACTGCCCCCTTTAAAGGGTCTTTGGCCTTTTGTTTTGACACCTTTTACTTCTAGAAAACACACACACATCCTCTATTATCTCTCTCACATGCAAAGGACCAAGAACCCACTTTCTCTCTACTTTCTTGAAGGTGTTCAAAGCTGAAAATTCGATTTTCAGCTCATCTTGGTTCAAGATTGGTGTTAAAATCCTAGCAACAAGGTGTTTGCTTGATGCTTGTGGGTATGGATGCTTGAGGACACCTCTCCTTGGTGTTTTGGTCATTCAAGAACCTCATTTTCTTCACCCAAATTCGTTTTCCTTCAGCTCTTCAAAAGGTAGTTGGTATGACTTGTTTTGGTTGTAAATTATTCTTGATAGCTAGTTCATACACATATATATGATCCTTATGATCTTGGGTTTGTTGTTATTATGATATGAGCCTTAATTTTCAGATTACCAATGATAATATTAAGGTTTTAATCCGCTGCGTTTTTAGTTTAAATGGTTAAACTACTTTGATGATGGCCCAACAACCCCAACAGATATTAGATATTTAAATCTCTGTTCATCAAAAGCTTTTGTAAACAGATCAGCATATTGTTCATCTGTATGAACTTTGACTACTTTAATTAATCCCATTTCATAGTTATCTCTTATTAAGTGATACCTGATATTGATGTGTTTGGTCCTTGAGTGCTGCATAGGATTCTCTGTGATAGAGATAGCACTATTGTTGTCTATGTGAATGGGAGTCTCCATGAAGTTAAATCCATAGTCCAAAATCTGATTTAGAATCCAAAGCACTTGAGCACAGCAACTTGCAGCAACAATGTATTCAGCCTCAGCAGTTGATGCAGACACACAGGATTGTTTCTTGCATTCCATGAGACAACCCTTCCACCAAGGAATTGACATTCCCCAGATGTAGACTTTGCAGTCATATTACAACCACCATAATCACTATCTGTATAAGCATACAGATTGAAGTCAGGATTCTTTGGATACCATAAACCAAGTGTTGAAGCACCCTTGAGGTATCTTAGAATCCTCTTGACAGTGATGAGATGAGACATCTTAGGGTTGGCTTGATATCTTGCACAAATACATGTAGCAAACATTATATCAGGCCTGCTAGCAGTAAGATACATAAGAGACCCAATCATAGCCCTGTATAGGTGTTCATCTACACACTACCCCTCAAGATCAGGTCCAAGAGAGTGGTTTCTGGCTATGGTGTCTTAGCAATCTTACAATCAGTCATGTTGAACCTCTTGAGTATGTCCTGAACATACTTTGACTGACTTATGAAGATACCATCTTCAACTTGCTTCACTTGAATTCCCAGAAAGAAATTGAGTTCTCCCATTGCACTCATTTCAAATTTGTCTTTCATCAGCTTCTCAAAGTCTTTGCAGAGCTTTGGATTAGTTGAACCAAAGATGATGTCACCCACATACACTTGAACTAGCAATATGTCATTTCCCTGTCCTTTGATGAAGAGAGTTCCATCTATAGTACCTCTCCTGTATCTATGTTTGCAAAGATACTCAAACAATGTCTCATACCACTTCCTGGGTGCCTGATGCAGCCCATAAAGAGATTTGTCAAGCTTGCAGACATAATCAGGATGATCAGGGTCTACAAAACCAGGTGGCTGTTTGACATGCACCTCTTCATCAATCACTCCATACAGAAAAGCACACTCCACATCAAGTTGAAAGACCTTGAAGTTCTTGGATGCAGCAAATGCCAGGAATATCCTAACAGCTTCTAATCTTGCTACTGGAGCAAAGACATCAGTGTAGTCAATCCCTTCTTCTTGTGTGTATCCTTGAACAACTAGTCTAGCCTTTTTCTTGATGATAATGCCTCTATCATACTTCTTATTCCTAAACACCCATTTGGTAATGGTAGTCTTCCCATGACGAAGAGGACAAAGGTTCCAAACTTTTTGCCTTTTGAATTGAAGCAACTTTTGTTGCATAGCTTCAATCCAACTTCCATCCCTTAGAGCCTCATCAACTTTCTTTGGCTCTATCTGGGATAAGAAACAAGAGTGAAGACAAACATTTTCTTCATGGGTTTGTCCGCTTGTTCTTACCCCTATGACAACATCTCCAATAATGTTTGTGGTGGGGTGAGGCTTGTGGATCCTAAGCTGAGGGATCACAACAAGTTGTTGAGAAAGATCTAAATTTGAGAAATTTAGATCTAGCATAGATGTTTCACCTCCACATCACCGCACTTATCAAGATTTACTTGATCTAATGAGTGTGTGACATCATTGATGTTGTCATCTATGGTGTGGTTATTAGCATCAAGGAATTCTTGATCACTTTCACCACCACCATTATTGTCTTCCATAATTGAGGTATCCTTATTTGGTTGTGGAGCCTCTGAGCTGGAATTTGAAGGCACCCTAGATGTATCAGCTGAGTTTGTCATTGTAGTGCTGATAGAAACCTTGTTTGCTGAAGTAGTTCCAACTGGAGCTGAAGATGTATGAGTTGAGGATCTTCTTAGCTCAAATCTTGGATCAGGATCACCTGTATTTAAATTTTCTGCAAATTCTGAAACATTCTCACAAGATTTGTTAAAATAGTTGGTAACTAAATCAAGATCAAATAGCCAATCAGGACCAGAACCAGCCACACAGGGTGTGTGTTCATTGAAACTGACATTGGCTGACTCCTCAACAATTCTAGTTCTGAGATTGTATACTCTATAAACTTTAGTCTGGGAAGAGTATCCAATGAAGTATCCATCATCTATTTTCTTAGCAAATTTGGCAATTTGATATTTGCTATTCAAGATGGTGCAAGGACATCCAAATGACCTGAGAAAGCCAATGAAAGGTTTTCGCTTGTGCCAAACATCATAAGGAGTCTTACCATGTGTTTTAACTACTAAAACTCTGTTTTGCACATAGCAAGCAGTGTTTACTGCCTCTGCCCAGAAGGTGATGGTCAGTTTAGAGTCAGACAATATAGTTCTTGCAGCTTCAATTAGTGTCCTATTTCTCCTCTAAGCAACACCATTTTGTTGAGGAGTCCTAGGAGCACTATATTGTCTTGTAATACCTTTTTCATCACAAAATGTATCAAGGGTTTGATTCTTGAATTCAGTCCCTTGATCACATCTTATGATTTTGATCTTGTGATCACTTTGATTCTGAATTTTCAAGATGAAATTCTTCAGAATCTCTAGGGTCTCATCCGTAATTCTAAGAAAGAAAACCCAATTGAATTTTGTAAAATCATCTATGATCACCAAACAATAAGAGGTCTTTCCAAGACTCATTACGCTGGTGGGGCAAAAGAGATCCATATGTAATAAGTGTAGGGGAGTAGTGAAAGAGTTCCTTTCCTTAGGTTTGTGAGATATCTTATGCTGCTTCCCTTTCATGAATGCAACACAATGATCATCACTTGTAAACTCCTTCTTTGGTATTCCAGTTACCAAATCATGTTAATTAGTTTATTCATGTTCTTAAAGTTTACATGGCACATTCTTTTATGCCATAGGAAAGACTCATCATTATTGGCTTTAGACAGAAAGCATGAAACATCTCCAGAGGGAGATGTTTCTTGCAAGTCCATCTTGTACATGTTCTATTTTCTGGGGGCTCTAAGCAGGATGTGCTCATGAGGAATGACCACTCCAGGCTTGAGAACAATGCACTCATGCTCAATAAAGAGCATGTTATGACTCTGATCACAAAATTGGGATACACTCAGAAGATTGTACCCAAGCTCCTTGACAAAGTTTACCTTTTCAATGCTAAGCTTACCATTTGTGACCTTGCCCCTTCCAGAAATGTAACCACCTTCATCTCCTCCAAAAGCAACTGGTCCTCCATCAATCCTCTCAAAGTTATGGAGTAGTGACCTATTGCATGTCATGTGCCTGTAACAGCCACTATCAATGATACAGACATTCTTGTTTGTCTTGAGCTGTTTCTGCACAAAGAAAATGATTAGTTACATTTGGAAACCCAAGCCTTATTTGTCTTGGGCTCACTAAGTATAATAGAAGGTAATGCAACAGTAATAGATCCTATGGTTGTGCTAGGAGGATCTTGAGCTGTTGTTGATGGAGAATATTAAGTCACTTGGTCATTCTTAGACTTCCACACCACCTTTGGAGTCTTGGACTTGACCTTTGAAACTTTGGAAGCTTTTGGGACTTCGGAAGTTTTGATGACTGAACCTTCGGAAGATTCTGCAGTCACTGCAGCAGACTTCGGGGCTTCGAAGAATTCCTTTTTTCCGAGACCAACTTCTCTTCCGAAGGGAATTTTCCATTTGCCTTCTTAGATTTAGAGCTTCCAAAGGAAACAAATTTTCCTTCCGAAGCTTGAATCTTCTTAGAACTCTTTGAAGTCTTTGTATTGGTCATATGGATAGTACTTTTAGGATTGTATGGACAATCCTTAGCAATGTGAGAGGTACTTTCACACATGACACACACCATTTTCTTCTTCACAAGAGTCTTCTTATGAGAACAAGATTGTCTTTGGTCACATCCCTTCTCCACCTTCATCTTTGCAGATGCTGAGACAGTCCTTTTGGGTTGGGAACTGTTCTTGGAGTTTGATGGTCCAGGCTGTGTAGCAGTGGTACATAGCAGATCAGTCTTCTTCTTGGTAATGAGATGATTTGAACAAGAACTAGAACTCTTAGCTGAAAAGTTTTGGTTGATGTCTTCAGTCTTTACTACTTCAGACCCTGTAGAGATAAAAACTTGTTTCTGCTTAGAGTTAAAAGTAGCCTTGATCTCTTGAGCCTTTCTTGCTTTTCTTTTGCTCTTCCTGATCAAGTTTTTCTCATTGACTTGGTCATCATAGTAATCTTCTTCTCCTCAGAAGGATAGTGGCCCTTCTTAGAGTCCTTCTCTTCACTCTTCTCAGAGGAATTCTTCACTATCACTTCTTCATCCTCTTCACTTATAGGATCTATGAGAGGAAGCTCATCTTCACAAGTTCCACACCTAGGAGATCTTACGGACAAGATTGTGTGTGGAGGAGCTATCTTATTGGATCCCAGTCCCTGCCTATTTTGATAACACACCTTGTTGTGCAGGGATGAGGATATCATGTTCTTGATGGTCTCTTCTTCAAGAACACTCTTTTCTACCCTGGCTTTGCTAATCACAAGCTCAACCTGGCACTCAGTCAGCTTGGTTATGAGATCTTTGATTTGAGTCCTAAAATCTGTATGCTCATGTTTTAGAACTGAAATGGTTTTCTCTAAGTCCTCTATCTTTAGTTTATAATCATTTTCAGACTTTCTTAAATAAGATTTTAGAATGATTAAGGACTCAAGATCAGATCTCATCTCCAAGTTATAGGACCTGTATCTATTTACTTTAGCAATGCATTCAGGAGTACAGGTATGTTCTAATACCTTGGCTTCATCATGATCTGCCATTAGTGCTTGGTTTGGAGAAGCATCTTCCACCTGAAAGCTCCAGTCAAAGCCTCCGTCTTCAACAGCACCAACAACTTGTTGCTTTGGCTTCTCATTCTGGGGGGCTTTCTCACTGTAGTTTGGTCTGGTTTGTGCTTGGCCACCATTTGTTTTAGGTGCCTTACACTCTCTGGCAAAGTGTCCCATTAAGTTACAATTGTAACACTTGACTTTGCATTTGTCCAAGCCAAACTTTCCACTGGTTTCATTGCTTGGATACTTCCTTCCAGTTCTCTTGTAGAACTTCTTGGCTCTGTGAGTGAGAAGAGCCATATGCTGGACTATTTCCATGTATTCCAGATCATCTGGATGGATACAATCCAGGTCTTCAAGAATGAAAAGAGAGTTGCTACAACTTTCATCAGTAGACACAAAAGCTTGAGAAGAGCTTGTCTCTGGAATGGGCTTCCTTGAGTGTTGTTCTCCCTGGGTGTCTCTGGGAAGGTGATGAAAGGACTCTTTGGTGAATTGTCAGGGTAGCATATGAGATGATGTTGGGGTTCTATGCTATCCCTTTCAACCACGTGCAGGGCTGAACCTAATTGATTGTTGGAGTTGCCAGATGAACCTTGCATGTTCATCTCCATCTGGTAGCCACTGAGAATCCCATATAACTCTGTCAGAGTAAGAGTTTTGAGATTTTCAGTCCTCTTGATCACCATACAATAGCGTGTCCATTGCCTTGGAAGTGAGGACATGAACTTCCTTACAATATCTCTATTCTCAAGAGGAACTCCTCCATCCACAAGGGTATCCACTATCTCAACATACCTAAAGTATTGCTGAGTCATGGTTTCACCTGTTTTGAAGGTGAAGTTTTCAAACTGCTGCTTCAGGAGATCCTTCTTGTTCTCCTTGGCTTCAGAGGACCCTTCATACATCAGCTTTACTGCATCCCACAGGTGTTTAGCTGTTTTGCACTTCTTGAAACCTCTGTACACCGAGTTTGGAAGGGCAGTTTGAAGGGCTGTCATGGCTTTTCTTTCAATCTCTACTCTCTTCCTATCTTCATTAGAGTAGTTAGCCACATCTTTAGGGATCATACCAGCACCAGTAACAGAAGAAGTGCTGGGTATGAAAGGTCCATTTTCAACAGACTCCCACATTCTTGAGTCTAGAGACCTGATGAAACCTTCCATTCTCATGCACCAGGTATCAAAGTCATCAAGAGTGATTAGTGGGGACTTATTCATGGTTCAAGTTTCCATATCAGTCTTGGAAATGTCTGCCATTTGAAAAGTTTAGAATTTGTGTGTGTGAGGGATCTTAAGATGGTGAGATCTTATATCAAGAGCCTGAGGAGCTCTGATACCAATTGCAGGAACGGTGAAGGGTGGTCACTTACAACACAACAACACAAAGAGGAGATTAACCAGACTTAATCAAATAGTAAACTGGATTAACCACGAGTATGATACTAAGAACACAAGTAATAAGTAAGAGACAGAACAAGAGAACACAAGAGATTGGGTTCCAAGGATGCAGTATATTGCTTTCTCAAGTTCTATTACAAGTGTTACAAAGCATAAAGAAAGATACAAGAACATGGAATACTTATACTACAACCTACAGCCGGCAATACTTTGAAAGGCAGCTGGATACAAATGACTAGACAAAAACAAAATCAATTGTAGAATCAAAAGGCATATCTGCCTTTTGACTTGTGACTATGACATGTCATAGCTCACATCCTAATATATTACAAAAAGGATAAAAGTACATTAAGTAGAAAGCATGGACTCAAGACCTCAATGTACAGTTACCAAAAGCATGGACCTTTCACCAACTCATGTAAGTTGGTGACTTTACAGAGTTGCAGCGGAAAGGTGGTCCAGCTTTCTGGTAAAGTACATCAGATAAAGGCATATCTCTAAATTCTTCGAAAGAAATTTGTCTTCACTATTTGGCTTCGGAAGACTTTGTTTTTGAAGCTTCAGAAGACTTCACTTTTGGCTTCAGAAGATATTGGTCTTGGCTTCGAAAGATTTTAAACTTAGAATATTTCTAGCGCATGGTGTAAAACTTCTGAAGCATTTCTACTTTAGTTCTTTAGTGCATGCTTGCAGAGAGACTTTGGATGTTTTGGCTGCATCAGACTTATAGGAATCCTTACAGGAGTCACTCAGGGGAGTGTAGAGTTGGAATGGGCAAATGTTTCAAATGTGAAGGCGAGGGCCACTAAGCTAAAGACTGCATGGCGGTTGAGTGTTACCAATGTGGCAAGATAGGTCATGTGGAAAGGGACTGTAAGAAAGGGAAATCAGGAGGAACAGAAGCGGCTAAAGTTGGAGATAATGGAAAGGGTGACGGTTCGAAGGTGAAGGCGAGGGCATTCAATATAACTCGTGAGGAGGCCAGGGCAGATCTGGAAATGGTTTCATGTATGTTTCTGGTGAACCATGAATATGCTTCTGTGCTCTTTGATTCTGGTGCTAGTAGGATTTTTGTGTCTGTTGCCTTTTGTTATTTGTTGCATGATAAGACTAGGAAGTTAGACGAGCCCTTTAAGGTAGAAACAACCATTGGTAAGTCCATTAAGGTAAATGAGATGGTTGAGGATTGCCTGATTGAGTTAGAACATTATAAGTTCCATGCTAGGTTGCATGTTATAGCCTTAGAAGGTTTCGGTGTGGTTTTAGGAATGGATTGGTTAGCTAGTTATGAAGCCAATATAATATGTAGTAAGAATATAATTCGTCCCCGATGGTAGTTCTGTTATGGTTCGGGGGGATAGGGTTTGCGGTGTACCGAAAGTCGTGTCGATGATCAGAACTGAAAGTACTTGAGACGTGGGTGCAGCGCTTACTTGGCCTATGTAATGGATGTGGATGCGCTATAGCCACAATTACTAGACGTGCAGGTAGTGCGCGAATTTCCTGGCGTGTTTCTTGATGACTTGACCGGTGTGCCACCTGACCGCGAGATCGAGTTCCAAATTGATTGGCTACCGGGAGCACAGCCCGTCGCTAAAGCACCGTATTGATTAGCTCTTTCAACTGAGGGCTCACTTGCAAGATGTATTGGATAAAGGTTTCATCCGACCTAGCATCTCTCCATGGGGTGCTCCGGTTTTATTCGTCAAGAAGAAAGACAGAAGCATGCGGATGTGCATAATTATCGTGAACTCAATAAGCTGACCGTAAAGAATCGATATCCATTCCTGAGGATCTACGACCTGTTCGATCAGCTTCAGGGTGCTAGCTGGATTTCGAGGATAGACTTGCGTACTGGTTACCACCAACCGAAGGTGAAAGAATAAGACATTCCTAAGACAACATTTCGTACGTGTTATGGACACTACGAATTTCTCGTCATGTCCTTTGGTTTAACCAACGCGCCAGCTGCTTTTATGGATCTTATGAATCGGTTATGTCGGCCGATGTTGGATAAATCGGTGATATTGTTGACGATATTTTGACTTGTTCGAAAAGTGAAGAGGAACATGCCAACCATATTCGAGAAGTATTGGAGACACTCAAAAGTGAGAAGTTATACTCTAAGTTCTCTAAATGCGCATTTTGGCTACAAGAAGTTCAATTTCTGGGTCATGTAGTTAATCCTGAGAGGATCAGGGTGGACCCTGTGAAAGTTGAAGCGGTGATGTAATGGGAACCTCTGAAGACGCCATCTGAGATTCGTTGCTTCTTAGGCCTAGAAGGTTACTACAGGAGGTTTATCCAGGATTTCTCCAAGATAGCTTCTCCTTTGACTAAGATGATACAAACAGACGTGAAGTATGAATGTGGTATCGATCAGGAGAATGACTTCCTAGAACTGAAGATGAGGTTAACACAAGCCCTGTCATGACATTACCTGAAGGGAACAAGGATCTAGTAGTCTACTCGGATGCCTCGTATGCAGGATTGGGTTGCGTGTTGATGCAACGAGGGAAGGTGATAGCGTATGCTTCTAGACAATTAAAGGTCCACGAGGCCAATTATCCTACCCATGATTTGGAGTTGGCTGCGGTGGTGTTTGCATTGAAGATTTGGAGGCACTACCTGTATGGGCGTAGTGCACCATCTTCATTGATCATATAAGTTTGAAGTATTTCTTCAAACAAAAGGAACTCAACATGAGGAAAAGGAGGTGGTTGGAACTGATCAAGAATTATGACTGTGAACTTTATTATCATCCGGGCAAAGTCAATGTGGTTGTTGACGCCCTTAGCCAGAAGGGATGACCCGAACCAATTCGGGTGAGGGCTTACCAGATAATCATGACGCCTGATGTTATGAAACAAGTCAGGGAGTTTCAAGATGAGGCATTGAGAGGTGACAGAGTTAACTCTAAAAGGATGAGAGGACAGGTTTCAGATTTGGGGAAAAACACCCCGGGTGTTAGAACCCGATCTGGGTGGATGTGGATCCCTCTCTTTGGGGATCTGAGGGGGAAGATCATGGATGAGGCTCCTAAAACATGATATTCCATTCATCCCGGTGCCATGAAAATGTATCAGGATCTGAAGAAAGATTACTGCTGGCGGGGAATGAAGCGTGACATGGCTAAGTACGTGAGCAAGTGCCTGACTTGTTTGCAAGTGAAGGTAGAGCGGCAAAAGCCATATGGGAAGATCTAGCCTTTGGATATTCCTGAATGGAAATGGGAGCACATCATGATGGACTTCATCATGAAGTTACCTCGCATAGCGAGAGTAAGCGACGCGATCTGGGTGATTGTTGACCGTTTAACAAAGAGCGCATTTCCTACCAATTCGTGAGACGTATTCCTCTGAGAGGTTGGTAGAGTTATTTATCAAGGAGATCGTGGCTCGTCAAGGTGTGAGAGTGTCTATCGTTTCGGATAGAGATAGGCGGTTTACGTCCAAGTTCTGGAAGAGGTTTCACGACGCAATGGGGACTAGACAACATATTAGTACGGGTTACCACCCTAAACGGATGGTCAGTCGGAAAGAACGATTCAGACATTAGAAGACATGCTCCGAGCATGTGTAATCAACTTTAGAGGAAGTTGGGATGAGCACTTACCGTTGGTAGAATTCTCATATAACAATAGTTACCATGCCAACATTGGTATGCCACCTTATGAGATGATGTACGTGTTGGAACTTGTATGCCCAAGACACATACAAGATTGATGTGGTTAGTACGTTATGATGCAAGTCGGGTCATACCCAATAACAAGCTAAACAAACACCAATAAATATTTATATGTTGATGAGATCATACAAATAAAAATTGACACCACTTTAGAAAATGGGTTTTCTAAAACTTTGCTTTTGTAAAAGAACAACATTATTGGATAATTTGTTCATAAGAAGTTATTTGTTTCATTATTTAAGTGAGTTAAATAATAACAAATAAAAGTATGTTAATGTTATAAAATTAAAAGAGGTTTTAATTTTATGAACTTAAGGGTTAAGAGTGTAACTTTTTTATAAAAATTAAAATGGGGGAACCCATTTTTGAATGGATTTCGGCCGCACAAGGGTATCCAATCCTTGGGATTGCATGTCTTGGTTATTACAAGACATTAATCCATTCTTGCACTCTAGCTTAACCAACACTTTCTCTCACACACACATTGCAAGAACTCTCTCTAAACAAGGCTGAAAATTCGGATTCAAGGCATAACAAGATGACAATTTTCGGGTTTTGAAGGAGCATAAGAAGAGGGTTTTGGTGTTGCACTCCCTAACAAGCTAGGTGTTTGGAAGAGCTTGTGGGTATACAAGCTTGAGGTCTTCTCTTTTGGAGGCTATACATTTAAGAAGCATCATCTTCTTCTTCTCATCCATACTACATCCTTTTGTTCTTGAAAGGTAGTTTCAAGAACACCCTATGGTTGCCATTTTCGTTTTGATAGAATTTCATTTCACATATTTATATGATACTTTGTTTATGGGTTTTGTTTTGGGTTAATATGGTACATATTTTCAGATTATAAAACACCTTTTTAACCCTTAAAATCCACTGCGTTATTGAAGTTTAAATGGTTAAACTTGCTTTGATAAACATGTTACAAAACCCATCAGTACGGTAGGAAGTGCAGGATACCCGTGTGTTGGGGTGACATCGGGGAAAAGGAATTAGGAAGTCTTGAAGTAATTGAGGTCACGACAGAGAAGATAGATAAGATTAAGGCATTCATGAAAGCCTAAAAGGATCGCCAGAAGTCTTACGACGAAAGTTAAGCCGAAGGTTCATAGGGCCATTCCTTATTGTCGCAAGGGTAGGAGAAGTAGCCTATAAATTAGAACTACCTGATGAGTTGAGTGGAATTCACCCTACATTCCATGTATCTCATCTCAGGAAATGCCTGGCAGACAATGATGTGGTTGTGCCGCTGGAAGACATTGAAGTGGACGAACGACTGAATTATGTAGAGCAGCCGGTGGCCATCCTTGATTGGAAAGATAAGCATTTATGAAATAAAGTGGTTCCGCTGGTACAAGTACAGTGGAGACACAGAAATGGATCGGAATCTACGTGGGAGACCGAGGAGGAGATGAGAAAATTTTATCCTTAATTGTTTGATGACTGACAGATTTTGAGGACGAAACCTAAATAAGTGGGGGGGACTTGTAACACCCCAACAAGTCAAAACGAGTCATCAATGATAATGGGCTTAATTAATGGGTATTTAATAAAGGAAAGAAATGGTCATAGACTAAATTAGCCTTATTGGGTAATAGCCTAAGAGATTAAAGACCCATAATCAGCCCTTAAGCCACCAAATCAGCCATCATCTTACTCACTTGCAACCCTAGCCACCAAGTTCTAGAGAGAGTAGAGAGAGAAAGTAAAGAAAACTCAAGATTTGGAGCTTCAAATGTTAAGGGATTGAAGATCTGGGTGATTGAGCATAAGACCACAAGAAAGGAACAACAAATCCAGGTAAGAATCAGCCTCTAAATCCCTTTGTAGATCAAACCCGGATTCTAGGGTTTTGGGTTTTGAAAAGTTGCAAAGAAGCTGGCAGCGAAACTGCCATGTGAAGCTGGCAGCAAAACTGCCATGTGAAACAGGCAGTGAAACTGCCAGCGAATTTAGGCAGAAATTAATCCCTCTTAGTGTTAACTTATATGCAGGTAGTGTATCGTGATCCTAGCTTAAAAAGCTTAGTTTAGAAGCTACTCACGGTATCCAGGTGAGTTCTAGATCCCCTTATTTATAAGTTTTTCTATGTTTTGGGGGCTATTATGCATACTAAATATACGTTTTTAAATGACAAGATTTTTAGTGATTTTAAGAGGAAGATCGATTTTTCTATAACAAAATATACTATATAAATGTTTAAAAATAAAATTTGTTTGCGCTGACCAAGCAGCCCTGCCCCAGCCAAGGGCGTTGCCCCTTGGACCCTACTAGGGGCTCCAGCCCCTAGGACCCTGCTGTCAGGGGCTGCCGCCCCCGAACCCCTGCTGTCCCGTGGAGGGTCGATTATGTTTTTATTAGGGATTGTACTTGGTATGTTGTGTACTCAATAAGCTAAGTATTATATATTAAAGTGGAAGATAATATTAATGAAAAGTGGAACTTAATGAATGTTACCCCTGGCTCGTTTGATGATGAAAAGTCTTGCAAGCACTATGATAGACTTCACTTAGGTGAGTTTGGTGTATGATGATTGATCCGTATTCATGAGCGTGCTATGTGCCTTGCAGTGTGGACCAACTGTCGGGGGTTAGCTGCCATGATGATGTAAACCGATAGGGATTGACATTCGTTGTTGATCTACAGGGAGCTCTTGCTTTGTGCAATCTTGTTTATGATTAAGTGAAAGATAATAAAAGTTTGAAAGATAATGAAAATGCTTATTAAGACGCAAGAAATGTTATGTATTATGATGTATGGATGGTCATTATAAGAAGGATAAAGTTTATATTTTCTTATATTAACAAAAACTAGAACTCACTCAGCAAAGCTGACTTTTATGCATAATAGTTGGCAGGTAAATGCTGACTTATATGCATAATAGTTGGCAGGTAAATGCTGATGCTGAGGATGGCACCAGGTTGGGAGTTACTTGATTGATTGATTGATGAAGGTTTTATGCATAATAATTGATTGACCTTGGCACCAGGTAAATTTCTTCAACATTGTTTCCATGTATTTTGATTGATTGATGAAGATTCCATCTACTGTATGTTGGACTTGCACTCCTAGAAAGAATGTGAGTTCCCCCATTTTCAAATTTTGAATGCATGAGATCTTCAAAGTCTTTATATAGCTGCTTGTTTGTCAAGCCAATGATGATATCATCCACATAAACGTGAACCACCAACTTTACTTTTCCTATTCTCTTTCTGAAGAGAGTCTGATCAATCTTTCCTCTTTCATACCCGTGTTCAAGAAGAAAGGATGATAGAGTCTCATACCATTTCCTTGGGGCTTGATAAAGATCATACAAGGCTTTGTCTAGCTTGTACACCCTGTGTGGAAAATCTAGATCTTCAAAGCCTGGTGGTTGACTCGCGTAAACTTCTTCAGCAATCTTTTCATACAAAAAAGCACATTTCACATCCATTTGATAAACAGTGAATTTCATGGATGCTGAATATGCTAGAAATAGTCTTATTGCTTCTAATCTTGCAACAAAAGCAAACACTTCATCATAATCAATTCCTTCTTCTTGTGTATACCCCCGAGCCACTAATCTTGCTTTATTTCTGATGACAATTCCCCGATCATCAGTTTTGTTCCTGTATAGCCACCTGGTACCGATAGGGTATTGTCCTTCGAGAAGATCTACTAGTTTCCATACTTCTTGTTTCTTGAATTGTAGCAACTCTTCCTGCATTGCCTCAATCCAACTATTGTCTTGAAGAGCCTCTTTGATATTTTGGGTATTGTT
Source organism: Flaveria ramosissima (assembly GCA_025215565.1). Classification (NCBI taxonomy): domain Eukaryota; kingdom Viridiplantae; phylum Streptophyta; class Magnoliopsida; order Asterales; family Asteraceae; genus Flaveria; species Flaveria ramosissima. Next base: position 8,782,500 of record CM046032.1, read on the forward strand.
TGACATAGAAAGCAAGAAAACAGCCAAATGTTTGCTATGCTTGACTTACTTCTTGTCACCCGTTCATTAAGTTCACCAATGATGCTTCCCACTAGATGGTTCTTGTGTATTCTAGTAGTTAGAATTGAGTCTCCAGCAACGGTTACATCAAGATTGGTGACATTCAGATAATCTTGGTAAGAGGCACCTTCATCTTGTACTGTGGGAGAGTTGTGAAAATAATCACAGTCTTTTCCAGTTCCTGCTTCAGCGTCAGCAGCACTTTGACAGCTTTCATCATTTGAAGTTCTTTCAGTTTTAACTGGTGGTGTACTTGATCTTGATTTATGACTTCAGTTGAGGGTTCTTCCGAAGGACAAGGAAGTATGCTAGGACTAGCTCAGTTGAAACACTCTCGTATTGAGATGGTTGTCTGACAGGATCAGCTTGCAGTGGGACATCTTCATTTACTTGTTCAGTAGAAGTGGGAGGAACCATTGGGAAGTCATCTCTTCTTTCTACTAGTGGAGAAGATTCAACTTGTTGTAGGTTTCCTGTAGCAGACAAGTGAAATTGATCAAATGACCTTGTAAATGACTCAATATCAAACAACCAATCTGGACCACTTATTGATTTGGGAAAATAATGCTCATTGAATTGAACATTGGTTGATTCATCAATGATGTTTAATCGATGATTAAACACTCTATAACCCTTCGAGACAGAGGAATAACATACAAAGAATCCTTCATCAGACTTTGGAGAAAACTTTCCAAATGGTCTCGGGTGTTCAATATTGATACAGGACTACCGAATGACTTTAAAAAAATCCAATGAATGGTTTTCTGTGAAAGAGAAGTTCATAAGGAGTATTGTTGCTTTCTTTTACAATCAAAGTTATATTTTGTACAAAGCACGATGTGTTAACTGCTTCTGCCCAAAAGGTAATTGGCAGTTTAGGTCGGCTAGCATGGTTCGTGCTGCTTCAATTAGTGTTCTATTTCGCCTTTCAGCTACCCTATTTTATTGAGGAGTTGTAGCTGCACTAAATTGATGAGCAATGCCTTTGGTTGCATAAAAAGAACTCATATATTCATTTTTAAATTATGTCCCATTATCACTTCTAATTGATTTGAGTGTATGATAAATTTGATTTTCAATTTTAATAATGAACTATTTTATTAGTTGGGACGCTTTGTTTTTATGAAGTAAGAAGAAGACCCATGTAAATCTGAAAAAGTCATCTATGATCACCAGGCAATATTGTTTCTTTCCGATGCTCATAACATGAGTTGGTTCGAAAAGATCCATATGAAGTAACTTCAATGGAGAATTGTTTGTGTTCATAAATTTTGGCTTGTGGGAAGACTTATAATGTTTCCCTTTGAGACACGTTGAACAGTGGTTGATAAAGTGAAATTCTTTTTGAGGTAAACTAATTACATGGTTTCCCTTGACCAATCAATTCATGTTTTTGAAATTTGTGTGTCCCAAACATCTATACCAAAGCTGTGACTCATCAAAAGTTGCTTTTGACAGAAGACATGATTCTTCTTTTGGTATAGCAAAATTAAGGTTTAAGACATATGTATTATTCTTCGTCAGGGTCTTCAAGACAACCCATTCTTCAGGAATTTGAAATCCTGGTTTTAGAATGTAACAATGAGTGTCACTGAAGTGAGTGGAATATTTCTTCTCACAGATTTGAGACGTGCTGAGCCGATTGAAGTTCAATTATTCACAGTAGTTCACTCTATCAAAACTCAACAACCCATTTGTCATAGATCCTTCACCAGTGATTCTGCCACCTTGTGAATCTCCACCAAATGCCACAGTAGTTCCTTGAATATGCTTGAAATCATGAAGGAGGGAACGGTCTCCAGTCATGTGTCCGGAGCACCCACTGTCCACATAACATAGGCTATTGGACCTGTATAGATGACCCTGCAAGCATAAAAAGAACTAATTAAAACGTGGAACCCAATCCATGATGGTCTTGGGTTTCCCGTTCTTATCCATGATAGTAACTTCTTGATATTTTCCTCTAAATCGTGACTTAGAGGATGAATTTTTGTTTGATTTTTGATAGCTTGCTAATATCATCTCATCAACTGTATCTGAAGAGTCAGAAGAGTATTCAAACCTTTGGTCCCTATTTCTTTTAAGAAATTGGACACGTTTTTTATTGTTAAACTTCATTTTTCATTTATGAAAATAATGAGTTTGTTTGTTATTGTGATTTATATTTCTTTGAACATTCTTCAACTCTTTCTGATTACCCACTTCATCATCAGAATTTGAAATCCTGGATTGTTTATGGTAAAAATAACTTCTGATTTTTGGTTTCACAGATGAGATTTGTGAGATGAGCTTGTTTTGTGGAAATCTCAAGCCTTTTTGTTTGAAGAAACAATCTGATATATTGTGGTTGGTCATATCACAAACAGAATAAGATTTGTTGAAGTAGCCATTTTTTGTAGAATGATTGTTCATGTCACAGATTGAGCATTATAGATTAAAATATCACTCATCTGTTTTGTGATTTGACATTTCACAAATGTCACAATACATGAGTTTGTCTCTTTTGATTGACCTTGATGCCTTAATAGATTTACCAGTTTTACTGAGCGTAACTCTTTGATTTTGATGAGGAAGCAATATCAGCCGTGTTAGCAGTTTGTTTCACAATATTGCTGCTATTTTTCACTCCTTTGGGCTGATGTTGTGTCCTTAAGCTTTTTCTGACTTCATGTTCTAGCTGATTTACATGATCTTTGTAAGGATTCTTATAAGTTTGATTCAGCCAAAATATCCAAAGTCTCTCTGCATGCATGCACTGAAGAACAGAAGTAGAAATACTTCGGAAGTTTTATACCATGCACTATAAATATTCTAAGTGTAAAATCTTCCGAAGCCAAGACCAACATCTTCCGAAGCCAAAAGTGAAGTCTTCCGAAGCTTCAAAGACAAAGTCTTTCGAAGCCAAAGAGTGAAAACAGATTTCTTCTGGAGACTTTTAGAGACATGTCTTTATCTGATGTACTTTACCATAAAGCTGGACCACCTTTCCGCTGCAACTCTGTAAAGTAACCAACTTACATGAGTTGGTCAAAGGGTCCATGCATTTGGTAACTATACATTGAGGTCTTGAGTCTGTGCTTTCTACTTTATGTACTTTTATCCTTTTCATAATATATTAGGATGTAAGCTATGCCATGTCATAGTCATTAGTCAAAAAGCAAATCTGCCTTTTGACTCTACCTTTGATTTTATAGTTGTCTAGTCAATTGTATCCAGCTAGCTTTCAAAGTATGGCCGGCTGTAGGATGTAGTATATGTATCTCAAGTACTTGTAACTTTCCTTTATGCTTTGTAACATTTATAATAGAGCTTGAGAAGCAATATACAACATTCTTGAAAACCAATTAACTTGTGTTGTTTGCCATCTTGTTCTGTCGCATCTTTACTTGTGTTCTTAGCATCTTTTACTAAATTTAACCAGTTCCCTATTTGATCTGTTAAGTGTTCTAAGCAACTCTCCTCTTTGTGTTGTTGTGTTGTAAGTGCATACACTTCATCGGTCCTACATTTGGTATCAGAGCTTTTCAGGCTCTTGATATAAGATCTCACCATCTTAAGATCCCTCACACACACAAAATACTTAACAACTCAAATGGCAGCTATCACCAAAGCTGATATGGAAACTGGAACTATGACAAAGTCTCCACTGATCACTCTTGAAGACTTTGATATTTGGTGTCAAAGAGTGGAAGGCTTCATCAGGTCTCAAGAATCCAGGATGTGGGACTCTGTTGTTTAAGGACCTTACATACCAAGCACCACTTCTGCTACTAGTGGTGGTATGATTCCTTAGGTTATGGCTCATTACTCTGAAGAAACTCCATCTATAGAGGCTTCAAGATGTACAAAACTACCAAGCAACTATGGGAAGCACTGAAGCTGATGTATGAGGGGTCTAATGAAGCAAAGGAGAACAAGAAGGATCTCCTGAAGCAGCAGTTTGAAAACTTCACCTTTAAGGTAGGTGAAACCATGACTCAACAATACTTCAGGTATGTTGAGATTTTGGATACTCTAATGGATGTTGGAGTAACTCTTGAGAACAGGGACATTGTAAGGAAGTTTATGTCCTCTCTTCCTACGCAGTGGACACATTATTGTATTGTAATCAAGAGGACTGAGATACTTAAGACTCTTACTCTTACAGAGTTGTATGGTATTCTTAGTGGCTACTAGATGGAGATGAACATGCAAAACTCATCTGGTAACTCCAGCAATTAAATGAGTTCAGCCCTTCATGTGGTTGAAAGGGAAAGCATTGAGCCACAACATCATCTAATATGCTACCCTGACAACTCACAAAGGGCCCCCTTCATCACCTTCCCAGAAACTCCAAGGGAAAGCTACACTCAAGGAACTCCTTTCCAAACGACAAGTTCTTCTCATGCTTTTGTCTCTGCTAATGAAACCTCAGGAAACTTTCTCTTTACCCTTGAAGATTTGGATTGTATCCATCCAGATGATCTGGAGTACATGGAGATAGTCCAGCAGATGGCTCTTCTCACTCACAGAGCCAATAAGTTCTACAAGAGGACAGGGAGAAAGTTTCCAAGCAATGCAGCAAGTGGAAAGTTTGGGCTAGATAAAAGCAAAGTAAAGTGTTACGACTGTAACCAATTGGGACACTTTGCAAGGGAGTGTAAGGCACCAAGGACTAATGGTGGCCATGAAAAAACTAGACCAAACTACTGTCACACCCTCAAAATCCACGTGCGGGGTTTTACCGCGAGGCGTGTGAACAAACCAGGATCACAGTCAGTAGTTACATAGAACGACTCTATATGCCACAAGTAAAATAAAAACAACCAAAGATTTAGTTTAAAACAGTGCGGAAGCGTTTTGAAAACAACCCAACAACTTAAAGTATAAATATGGCAAAACATGTGCCAACCCAAAATAGTAAACCATAATCGTTAAAATACTAATGTCTTGAAAACCGAGTCTTAGTATGCAAGTGAACCGTGGAGAGCACCTAGAGGCAAGCAGCTTAATGACCTGAGAAAAGCATACTAAAATGTCAACACATAGGTTGGTGAGTTCAAGAGTTTGAGTTCAGTAAACATATAAACAGTTGTGACATATATAAGCAGTGTATTGCAATAGATAGCTAGTCTATTAACAGCAAATATTAATACATAGTGATTTCGCAATTGAAGCTGACTGTGATAGTTGTTGCCTCCTGTCACGACTTACCACGTCGTGACAATGTTCAATAGGACAAATTGCACCCGGTTGACCTCGAGTCACACAGGTGGGGCTCGTCAGACCCAGTAGTACTACCCAAGTTTCCCCGCTATTAAATATTAACAATTCGAAAGTGTGAGGACTTTTCCCATGATAAATAGCACTATATCAATATTATACACAACTTAAATATTAAAAGCGTTCGTAAAATACCAGTATGCTATCTCCCCCAAAAGAGATTAAATAAAGCGTGGGGCATGAACTCACCTGATGTATGCAAAGAGTACTTAGGGTTTATTTGAGAAACGAGAGGATAGCCAACCTTCACAGGTTACCTAGATCATGTGAGTACATAAGTACGTGTAAATAAAAGACATGTGAAACCCTAATCATACCAAAACCAAAGACTCAAGCTTCCAGACAAATAGACACGTTTGACCTAGTTGACCCGTTTGACCCGTTGGTGACATTATGAGTTATAATCCAAATAAAGCCAATGAGCACATACAACACACATGATTAACATTCAAATAGTATCATACATATGTTATATCAACCAGGTGTATCACTTAGATCATCATACAATCAAGTACTATACAAGTCATGCGAATCTAGAACATTAACATATCCACTAATTATAATACAACTAACATGTCACACAAGGTTCAACCATTCATCACATGCCATGTGAAGCCACTCACGACTTCACATCCTAAACCCTGCCAATCCTACTAAGTAGGGGCCTCAGATCCGCACGCGTGTATAATGATCATAACCAAGTTCTTTAAGCATATGCATTGCATTCACAACATCACAACAATCAATTACCAGACCCAAGCATGATGTCCTACTACTACACAACATCCAAACCATACATGATCACCAAAGATCCAAATATCATCCATGATTATCCAAAACATCCCATACAACTAATTCAACATGATTCATCACCTTAGAATTCATCCATGATCATACTAACATGCTCCTAATATCCCAAACATGTTCATATCATCATACATCAAACCTTACACAAATAAAGTTTCCCTTTTGGGAAAGAACATCCCAAAATCTATCAAACATCCAAAGCATACATGAATTCAACATAACTATACCATCTCAAGCTCCATACAATATCTAAACATGGTTAACATCACTTAAACACCATAATCTAACCATCTTCATAAACAAAAGTTTCTACTTTTGGCAAGCTATGAACCAACAACATGCATTCAAAGATTTCTAGCATTCATAACAACAATCTAGTGTCTATTCATCATCATGAACACATCCATAACATCAATTCATCACTAGATCATCATTACATGTAAAATAAAGTTACTATTATTAGTAAGTTATGAACATCAACACCAAATCACCAATTTCTTGCAAGTTTCATGATTTCCTACATTTCAACACTTACTAATCAGCTCAAATCATCAAACAACAATCATCCACACAAAATCATACACAAAAATTCAAACTAGGGTTGACAAGAATCAAAATCCATGATTAAACCACTAAGGACATGTAATTCATACATAATCCACGTTAACTAACATGTAATCAACCTAACTAACATATAAACATCAACATTAGACATCAAATTCGACCCCATGAAGGCCAATTTCGAAATTAGGGTTCGGCCACTATGAAAAACATCACACAAAACATGAGAAAAAATCTAACCTTTAACGTGTAATTGCTTGAAATCGATGCTTCCTAAGTGTTATGTATCTTGTAATCGAACCAAAAACCCCACAAAATTGCTTGTTCTTGGCTGATTTTCGAAGATGGAGAGGAAGGGAGGATAGGTTGCGGCCGCCGAATGGGGGTGGATTAGGGTTTGGGTTTGTTTTGTTTAGTTAAACTTTGTAAAAGACAAGTTAAACCCTTGTTTTGTATTTTATTAAAAAGGCACTCTTTTAAACACTTTTAAATGATTTTTAACTATAATAATAAACATATTAACTCATGGTAACAAATTATATGTTTTATCTTTATAAAACACAAACATACGAATTAATACACACATTTCCACGTTACGCGATTAATTCTCAATTAACATATAAAAAAACATGCAAACACATAAACATAATACAATAATTACATAATCAATTAGATTCTCATTAATTTAACATTATTATTATTATTAGGTCACCAACGTTAAACGACAACTAGTGTGTGCTCACGACACGTGTATGCAAGACTTAACGAAACTAACGGAGTTTGGTAACGGAAATTTACCGGATGTCACATTATCCCCATGTTGAAAGAATTTTCGTCCCGAAAATTGCGTTACATGGTGAGAGTGTTCCATCACTGGTCTACTGCATTGGCACACAGAAATCGAAATCGAGTGAGTTTTGGATGAGTTGTCACATCATCCCCATGTTGAAAGAAATTTCGTCCCGAAATTTAAATCAATACCTTCGTCTGCAGACATCGTCTTCTCGAATAGATGAGGATACTTAAGCTTCATTTGATCTTCCCGTTCCCATGTGAATTCCGGTCCACGTCGCGAATTCCAACGGATTTTGACAATAGGTATCTTGCTCTGCTTAAGTGTTTTCACCTCACGGTCCATCACTTCAACTGGTTCTTCAATAAAACGTAGTTGCTCATCCACTTGAACCTCTCTAGTGGTACGACCATCGTTTTCAGTTATGCATTTCTTTAAGTTTGATACATGAAATACATCATGGATTCCACTTAGCGAATCAGGTAGGGCTAGACGATAGGCCACTGGACCTATTCTTTCCACTATTTCAAATGGTCCAACGTACCTCGGGTTTAGCTTCCCTCGCTTGCCAAACCGAACTACGCCTTTCCATGGTGAAACTTTCAACAAAACCTTGTCACCAACCTGAAACTCTAAAGGTTTCCGTTCTTATCAGCATAACTCTTTTGTCGGTCTCGCGCTGCTGCCATACGGTTCCGTATCTGTACGATCTTCTCAGTTGTTTCATGAATCAACTCGGGACCAGTCAGTTGACTATCGCCAATTTCCGCCCAACAAACAGGTGATCTACATTTTCTCCCATACAAAGCCTCGAAAGGTGCTGCTTGTATGCTAGTGTGATAACTGTTGTTATAAGAAAATTCCACCAATGGCAGGTGAACTTCCCAGTTATTCCCGAAATCAATTACACAAGCACGTAGCATATCTTCCAACGTCTGTATGGTACGCTCACTCTGGCCATCCGTTTGCGGGTGATAAGCAGTACTCATATCTAATCGTGTTCCCAAAGATTTCTGCAATGATTGCCAGAAGTGTGACGTGAAACGAGCGTCACGATCAGAGATAATGGAGATCGGTACACCGTGTCTGGAAACGATCTCCTTGAGGTACAGGCGGGTTAACTTCTCCATCTTGTCAGTTTCCTTTATAGCAAGAAAATGAGCAGATTTTGTCAATCGATCCACAATAACCCATATTGTATCACAACCATACTAGTCCTGGGCAGCTTGGTAATAAAATCCATGGAGATTTGTTCCCACTTCCACATCGGTATCTCGGGTTGCTGCAATAGTCCGGATGGTTTTTGATACTCCACCTTTACCTTCGAGCAGGTCAAGCACTTGCTCACATACGTAGCCACATCCGCTTTCATATTAGGCCACCAATAGTGCGCCTTCAGATCATGATACATTTTATCGGATCCAGGATGTATAGAATACTTAGATTTGTGTGCCTCACTCATAACCAGGTCTCTCAATTTCCATAGGCAGGCACCCAAAGTCTATCCATGAAATATCGAATCCCATCTTCCTTCATCACCAGCTGTTTATCCATTCCTCTCAACGACTCAGAACCAACATTTTCTGCTTTCAAAGCTTCTACCTGTGCCTCCTTAACTTGTTCAGGCAGTTGAGTACTGATAGTGAGCTGTAAGGCTCGCACCCGTCTGGGTTTAGCTGTTTCCTTCCGGCTTAAGGCATCAGCAACCACATTCGCCTTTCCCGGTATGGTCCATTTTTTTTCGCAATCATAGTCGTTTAGCAGCTCCACCCAACGTCGTTGCCTCATATTCAATTCCTTTTGCTCAAAGATATGTTGAAGACTCTTGTGATCGGTGTAGATAGTGCACTTGGTACCGTACAAGTAATGTCTCCAAATCTTTAAGGCAAAGACTACTGCACCCAATTCTAAGTCATGAGTAGTATAGTTCTTCTCATGAACTTTTAATTGTCTCGAGGCGTAGGCTATCACTTTGTCTCGCTGCATTAAGACACAACCCAAGCCTTGAATGGATGCATCACAATTACCACGAAGTCATCCGTCCCCTCTGGCAGTGCTAGCTAGTATCGGCGCGGTACATAGCTTCTGCTTTAGCGATTGAAAAGCCGATTCTTGGCTTTCACCCCATTTGTATGTAGTCCCTTTGTGAGTCAAAGCTGTGAGAGGTTGTGCAATCTTAGAGAATCCCTCTATGAATCGCCGATAGTAACCTGCTAATCCCAAGAATTGTCTTATTTCACTCGGCGTTTTAGGTGTGGTCCAATTCTTGATCGCCTCAATTTTGGCAGGATCAACATGTATCCCTTCTCATTAACAATATGACCTAAGAATTGCACCTCGCGTATCCAAAAGTCACACTTAGAGAATTTGGCGTACAGCTGTTCCTTTTCAGCAGCTCTAAAATCATCCGCAAATGCTCCTCATGGTCTTCCTTGGTCCTGGAATATATCAGTATATCATCGATAAACACAATGACAAACTGATCGAGGTAGGGTTTGCACACACGGTTCATGAGGTCCATGAACACAGCAGGTGCATTTGTCAACCCAAAAGGCATGACCAAGAACTCATAATGACCGTAGCGGGTACGAAACGCGGTTTTGGAAATGTCTTCTTCGCGTACTCTGAGTTGATGATAGCCAGATCTCAAGTCAATCTTCGAATAGTAACTTGATCCCTGGAGTTGGTCAAACAAGTCATCGATACGGGGGGTAGAGGGTATCGGTTCTTGACTGTTACTTTATTTAGCTCCCTATAGTCAATACACATCCGAAACGTGCCATCCTTCTTCTTAACAAACAGGACAGGGGCTCCCCAGGGTGATGTACTAGGGCGAATAATAAACCCTTATCTAATAGCTCCTGGAGTTGTGACGACAACTCCTGTAGTTCGTTCGGTGCTAATCGATAAGGTGCTCTAGCAATCGGGGCTGCGCCGGGAGTTAGCTCAATTGGAATTCCACTTGACGATGAGGTGGTAATCCAGGAAGATCCTCTGGAAACACCTCTGGAAAGTCGCGCACTATGGGAATATCCTCCATTCTTCTTTCCTTCGCCTGCTTATCAGTCACAAGTGCTAGAATAGCCACACGACCCTTTCGTAGTAACTTTTGGGCTTTCATGAACGAGATGATGCCTATCACAGCACCACTTCTATCACCTCGGACTGTCAGAATTGTGTCATCAACAGGAATTCGTATGATCTTCTCATGACATATAACTTCTGCTTGCTTGCTAGAAAGCCAATCCATGCCTATCACAACATCAAAACTCCCCAGAGTAACAGGCATAAGATCTATAACGAAAGTATGACCAGCAAGCTCTATCTTACAGTCTTTAAGGATATGAGTTACGTGAATCTGTTTACCGTCAGCCAACTCTACGGTGTATTTAGATTCTAGGGCGGAGGGTATATCACTTAAAAGACTACAGAATTTTAAGGACACGAAACTCCTATCAGCTCCAGTATCGAATAGTACCGTAGCAAAGCAACCATTAACAGAGAATCTACCAGTAACAGTTGTAGGATCATTTAGAGCCTCACCTGAGCCAATGACGAAGGCTCTCCCTTTGCTCCATCCTTATTACCGCCATTACCGTTGCCATTCCACCGTTGTTGTTACCATTGTTGTTGTTGTTATTGTTGTTGTTGTTGTGTCCATTTCCATTGTTGCCATTTCCATTTCTCCTTAGTTGTGGGCAATTTCGCTTGTAGTGCCCCTCTTTTCCACATTCAAAACAACCCTTAGGAGTTTCCTGGGGTTGTTGTGTCCTCCTAACCAGTTCGCCACGGCAATCCTTCGCAGCGTGTCCAATTTTACCACATCGCTGACATTTGAAGCTATCACATCGTCCCACGTGATGTAGTTGCACCGGTTGCACTTCGGGTGTCTTCCACCATAACCACTGGGTCCTTGATTAGTTGCAGTCGTTTGGTTGAAGTTACGATTGTTGTCGAACCTCCGTTGTTGTTGGACCGGTTGTTGTTGCTGCTGTGAGGCTGAGGTTGACCGCCTGTAGATGATGATGCTTTGGTGTTACTACTACCATCCCACTTTCTTTTGTTATCGGGCACGCTTGCCACGGCGCCCCGCTTGGGTAGACGACCCTGTTCCTCTGCTTGGTCAGTTAGCTTATGGGCTAACTGAATGGCTTGCTGTATGGTGGCTGGATTAGAAGCAGTTACCATACTCTGTATTTCGGGTACAAGTCCCCGTATGTAGTGCTCGATCCTCTTGTGCATCTCATTTACCATTCCCGGGCATAATGTTGCTAGCTCGTGAGTTCTAGTGGTGTAAGCCTCGATTTCTGAGCCCTGCATTTTCAGTTGCCAGAACTCTATCTCCAACTTTTGCACCTCATTGCGAGGACAGTACTCCTCGGTCATCATGGTTTTGAACTCGGCCCACGGCAGTCCATTAGCCAATGCTTGCCCCAACATCTGAACTTGGGCATTCCACCAGGATAAGGCGGCACCCTCCAGGGTCCCGGTGGCATATTTCACCTGATCAGCAGGTGGACAGTTGCACTTGGAGAATACGGACTCCGTCTTCTCGAACCAGCGTACTAGTCCCACAGCGCCTTCAGTACCGCTGTAGGTATGGGGCTTACAGTCCATGAAGGACTTATAAGTACATGCTGGTGGTCCTGCTTTAACACAACAATTATTGATCAGACAACCTATACGGTTATGCAAGATATTCGGTTTAATTTTTCCAATCATTGTTTACCTGCTGGCTGTCCCGCTTGGGCAGCAGCCACCGCTGCCTGGATCAGGGCAGTTAACTCAGCAGGGGTCATATTAACGGCACCAGCGCCATGATCTCCGGCGCCATGGTCTCCGGCGCCACGTCCACGACCGCGCCACGACCACGTCCACGACCACGTCCACGTGCGTCCATTGTTCACTTTACATCCACAAATACAATAATGAGTAACATCAAACACATTTATCTCATTGAAGTACAGTAAACAATAAAGGAATAATAAATCATCACAACCACAACATTCATAACAAAAATAATAACCAAAGTAAATAAATTGCAAATAAGTCACAATGTATTCATCAATGTCAAAATTTAAGTTTGTCGTTCGTGTGGGAAACAACCCTTCCCACATAGGTTTCAAAGAAAACACTAGGTAGTCCAAGTCATGTAAGAAATCAATCGACAATATCAGATCCATCACTCTCATCCTCCTCCTCTTCAGGTTCCTCCTCCTCAGGTTCCTCCTCCTCCTCAGGTTTTCCTCCTCAGGTTCCTCTGCAGGTGCAGGAGCCATAGCAATCTGAGTGCTGCTAGCTGTGCCTCCAAAGCAGCAATCCTATCATCAACCACAGCATCCCTCTGCTCGCGAGTAGCCACGCGTCCACTGAGGGCTACAATCCCGTCCCTCATTTGATAGCACCCGTCTAGGGTCTCTCCATGACGCCCATCAAGCTCATCCATCTTATGCCTTAGGTTGTACACCTCGGTCTGTAGTGTACAAACGTCGCTAATGAGTCGCCTGACTCGATGCTGTTCTGTATCTAATGCTGCCACCAATGCAGCAATCAACTGCTCGTTGGACTGCACCGTCCGGGGTAGTGAAGGCACTGCTGAATCAGAACTACCTCTCGTTCTGGGTCTCGGCTCGGGCACGCGTTCCCTATACATGAGGTGGTTGACAAACCTAGGATAAAAGCTCCAGTCCCTTGGGGGGTCACGCTTCATCAACGCGAAAGGTTGATCCCAGTCAAACTCCCCTCGAGGATAATCAAAATGAGGCCAGTCGAGTCCATCATCAGGTACAGGTGCAGGAGGTGGGGACTCGGATCGCGCAGGTGATGCAGGTCGTTTTCCAGAAGCTCTTGATGACGATGCCATGCTGCAGATAGAGTGACGTGTATGCCAATGAGTATACAGTAGATGAAAATAAAGTACAGGTAACTATCTAACTGTGTGCGGTTATAGTCTAGTGTGTATGCAACCTAGTTCCCTATAACCAATGGCTCTGATACCATTCTGTAACACCCAGCCCCTTACACCAACAATATTGTCCGCTTTGCCCACGAGGAGCTCACGGATTTGCTTTTGGTTGCCCGGATGAAAACTTCCCAGGGAGGTCACCCATCCCTGGACTGCTCCCACCTGAGCACGCTTAACTGTGGAGTTCTCCTCTCATCCACTGCCAATACGCCCAAAACGCGTTGTTGATATTAGAGGCCAGACATTCCTTATGAACCAGGAATCTCTCCTGTCCACGGCCGATGTGGGATATGTGTAGGGTGTCACAAGCACCCCCTGTTTGGACTCATCGTCCTCGATGAGCCCGAGAAGTCACCATCCTTGGTGAGGTATGTCCCACATCCCGAACGGCACAGGAGTGGCTCTGATACCAATCTGTCACACCCTCAAAATCCACGTGCGGGGTTTTACCGCGAGGCGTGTGAACAAACCAGGATCACAGTCAGTAGTTACATAGAACGACTCTATATGCCACAAGTAAATAAAAACAACCAAAGATTTAGTTTAAAACAGTGCGGAAGCGTTTTGAAAACAACCCAACAACTTAAAGTATAAATATGGCAAAACATGTGCCAACCCAAAATAGTAAACCATAATCGTTAAAATACTAATGTCTTGAAAACCGAGTCTTAGTATGCAAGTGAACCGTGGAGAGCACCTAGAGGCAAGCAGCTTAATGACCTGAGAAAAGCATACTAAAATGTCAACACATAGGTTGGTGAGTTCAAGAGTTTGAGTTCAGTAAACATATAAACAGTTGTGATATATAAGCAGTGTATTGCAATAGATAGCTAGTCTATTAACAGCAAATATTAATACATAGTGATTTCGCAATTGAAGCTGACTGTGATAGTGTTGCCTCCTGTCACGACTTACCACGTCGTGACAATGTTCAATAGGACAAATTGCACCCGGTTGACCTCGAGTCACACAGGTGGGGCTCGTCAGACCCAGTAGTACTACCCAAGTTTCCCCGCTATTAAATATTAACAATTCGAAAGTGTGAGGACTTTTCCCATGATAAATAGCACTATATCAATATTATACACAACTTAAATATTAAAAGCGTTCGTAAAATACCAGTATGCTATCTCCCCCAAAAGAGATTAAATAAAGCGTGGGGCATGAACTCACCTGATGTATGCAAAGAGTACTTAGGGTTTATTTGAGAAGCGAGAGGATAGCCAACCTTCACAGGTTACCTAGATCATGTGAGTACATAAGTACGTGTAAATAAAAGACATGTGAAACCCTAATCATACCAAAACCAAAGACTCAAGCTTCCAGACAAATAGACACGTTTGACCTAGTTGACCCGTTTGACCCGTTGGTGACATTATGAGTTATAATCCAAATAAAGCCAATGAGCACATACAACACACATGATTAACATTCAAATAGTATCATACATATGTTATATCAACCAGGTGTATCACTTAGATCATCATACAATCAAGTACTATACAAGTCATGCGAATCTAGAACATTAACATATCCACTAATAATACAACTAACATGTCACACAAGGTTCAACCATTCATCACATGCCATGTGAAGCCACTCACGACTTCACATCCTAAACCCTGCCAATCCTACTAAGTAGGGGCCTCAGATCCGCACGCGTGTATAATGATCATAACCAAGTTCTTTAAGCATATGCATTGCATTCACAACATCACAACAATCAATTACCAGACCCAAGCATGATGTCCTACTACTACACAACATCCAAACCATACATGATCACCAAAGATCCAAATATCATCCATGATTATCCAAAACATCCCATACAACTAATTCAACATGATTCATCACCTTAGAATTCATCCATGATCATACTAACATGCTCCTAATATCCCAAACATGTTCATATCATCATACATCAAACCTTACACAAATAAAGTTTCCCTTTTGGGAAAGAACATCCCAAAATCTATCAAACATCCAAAGCATACATGAATTCAACATAACTATACCATCTCAAGCTCCATACAATATCTAAACATGGTTAACATCACTTAAACACCATAATCTAACCATCTTCATAAACAAAAGTTTCTACTTTTGGCAAGCTATGAACCAACAACATGCATTCAAAGATTTCTAGCATTCATAACAACAATCTAGTGTCTATTCATCATCATGAACACATCCATAACATCAATTCATCACTAGATCATCATTACATGTAAAATAAAGTTACTATTATTAGTAAGTTATGAACATCAACACCAAATCACCAATTTCTTGCAAGATTCATGATTTCCTAACATTCATACACTTACTAATCATCTCACAATCATCAAACAACAATCATCCACACAAAATCATACAAAAATTCAAACTAGGGTTGACAAGAATCAAAATCCATGATTAAACCACTAAGGACATGTAATTCATACATAATCCACGTTAACTAACATGTAATCAACCTAACTAACATATAAACATCAACATTAGACATCAAATTCGACCCCATGAAGGCCAATTTCGAAATTAGGTTTCGGCCACTATGAAAAACATCACAAAACATGAGAAAAATCTAACCTTTAACGTGTAATTGCTTGAAATCGATGCTTCCTAAGTGTTATGTATCTTGTAATCGAACCAAAACCCCACAAAATTGCTTGTTCTTGGCTGATTTTCGAAGATGGAGAGGGAGAGAGGATAGGTTGCGGCCGAATGGGGGTGGATTAGGGTTTGGGTTTGATTTGTTTAGTTAAACTTTGTAAAATGACAAGTTAAACCCTTGTGTTTTGTATTTTATTAAAAAGGCACTCTTTTAAACACTTTTAAATGATTTTTAACTATAATAATAAACATATAACTCATGGTAACAAATTATATGTTTTATCTTTATAAAACACAAACATACGAATTAATACACACATTTCCACGTTACGCGATTAATTCTCAATTAACATATAAAAAAACATGCAAACACATAAACATAATACAATAATTACATAATCGATTAGATTCTCATTAATTTAACATTATTCATTATTATTAGGTCACCAACGTTAAACGACAACTAGTGTGTGCTCACGACACGTGTATGCAAGACTTAACGAAACTAACGGAGTTTGGTAACGGAAATTTACCGGATGTCACAACTACACTAAGAAAGCCCCTAGAATAAGAAGCCAAAGCAGCAAGCTATAGTTGCTGTTGAAGAAGGAGGCTTTGTGATGTGCTCCAAATTATACATAAAAATCCTATCAAAAGCACATCAATTATTCCTTAATATCTCTTTTAAAATGATGAAAATGTACTTAAAAATGTTAAATTGTGTTTCTAGGTGTTTAAAAGGGCAAGATGGAAAAAAGAAGCATATTTAATAAGAAATTGAAGTAGTCTGAGCTTTGGAGTCCAAGCATGGGTCCGTGCCTCATTAAGCACACCCCCATGCCTTGCCAGAAACACACCCTCGTGCTAAATTAACACACTCCCGTGCTTGGACATCTGATAGGACAAAAAGTATTGTCCCCTAAAAGTAGACACGGGGCTGTGCCCCATGAGGCACGGGGCCGTGCCCCACCTCCAACACGGGGCCGTGCCCCATCAAGCACGGGGCCTTGCCCGACACAACCTGCATGTATGAGCTGAGCAACTTTCGTATGCATTGTACTACCACGTGGCCGTGCCTTTTAGGCACGGGGACGTGCTTAAACACTCCGGAAAGCCTATAAATAGAAGCCTAAGTTCACCATTTTTGGCAAGCTTTGGTGGGAGAGTTACTCTGCAGAATTCTCTCGAGAATCAAGACTTCAAGGTCATTTGAAGGCTCGGGAGGTGCATACAACACTTGGAAGAAGCTCGGGATCGTCTAAACGTCATCCATTGTGGATTATCGGTTTGATTGTTCCATTTCACTGATGATTTCATATCTATCTTCTTTGTTATATGTTGTTATGTTCAAGCTCATTATGAGCTAAACTCTTTTTATCATCCTAATCGGATGAAACTTATGTAATTTGTGATGAACTAATGGTGTGATAAATATTATGTTAATGTTATGGTGGTCTTGGGAACAATATTGATGGGTAGCATCTACATTTGAACGGGAAGTTATAAATTTATGGTTAGTGATTGTTATTGTCATACAAGGTTGAAAAACGTATGATTAACTTTCATTCGCGAAACCGGTCTTCATAATAAATCCATGGCTAATGAACTAGAAATGGTTATTAGAAATCATATCACTTTAACTTTCTGATCATTTGCGGGTTCCCTTTTATTAGTTTGAGAAATCTTCAATAATTGTTATGGTTTTCTAAAATTAATGTTATGTTAGGAAGGAACTTGATCAACTCTCTTTTTAACATTAAGTTATGTTTTCAGAAATCGTATGTCAAATAGGTCACAAAAGATTTACCTACATTACTAGGGCTTTGATCTAAGTAGTAAAACTCAACCTGACGTGATCCTAGTCACTACGAAGCAGGATAGACGAGAAATCGCGCCAGCTCATCTTTATAAACATTAACATAATTACATTTAATCAATATCTTTAAATCACACTACCAATTTATCATGATTACATAAGTGGAGTCTAATTAGGATGATAACTTTTATTCCCTGGTTTAAAATCCAAACGCTTCAAATCTTAGTTTACTTTATTTTTATTATTGTTTTTAAATCCTAAAAATTTTTCCAATGCAACTTATCATTTTCTTTAACAAAAACCAAATCTGATAGTCAAACGTCAAGTTTGTTGAGTAGGCTAGGTGTGTCCATGGATTGATACTCGGTTCTTACCAACACTATTATACCACACGACAGGTACACTTGCCTTTTGTGTGTGTGGTTTTGGATTTGTACTAACCAATTAAAACTAAATCTGTGCGAAAATCTGTATCAAAATAAACATACTATCCGCACCCATCAAGGTTTTGGCGCCGTTGTCGGGGACACACGGCAGTTTGAAAGACAAACTAAATTTTGACTATCTTGTTTGTAACTTGTTAATATATTTTTGTTCAAACTTCATTTTATTTTTGTTAGATAGTTTTCCTTAGTTAGTTTAGCTATATTTTCCATATTCATTTTAAGCCTTAGTTAGTTTATGCTTCCTTAAGTTAGTGTATGTCCGACTCGTCTAGTCCTGAACTTGTTTCGCCTGTTTCGGAACCCGAATGACTTTTCCGTCAAAGATTGCGCGAAAGACCAGAAGAAGCAGGACCAATCATTGAAGAAGACATTTTGGAAGGTACACCATCCGAAGAAGACATGGCTAACCTAGACGAGGAAATGAATGTCACACCCCGACCGACGGCGGAATCATCGGGGCGGACGAATGGGAGATGATTGCTCATAGCACATGGAACTAATTAAGTTGAAATAATATTAAATATCATTATTCATTAAACATTACAAGACAAATAAGTAATTACAAAACAATCAAGATACAACCAATAACATAAGACTTTCAATTTAAACTAGGTCCAAGTCCTATATGAGCACAAGAAGATCTTCAAGTAGGAAACCTGAAACATGTTAAAAATAAAGGGTCAACTATAAAGTTGGTGAGTTCCCAAGGTTTAAACACACGCATACATATATATATGTAAAAAGGGTTACAAGTAGCAATTCATGTCCATGGTTACAAGTTAGCAAGCTTATAGAACACATACAGTTACAACCAAACCTCGACTTGATTACAAGTATATAAGATTGACTAAGTGTATTTGGTTCCCATGATGAACAAGCATACGTCATCAGGAGTCGGCAATACATCGACTTTAGCACCAAATAGGCTTGTCAGGCCCAAAGATCTAAGACGTCGCCAGGCTAGCAATAGTTAATGATTGTAAACAAAATATGTTTCTCATAATAACACAAATAACCATGACAAAAAGTAAAGATGAATTGCATGTGCATTTACAAGTATCAAGATGTTTACAAGTGTAAGTTTATAAGGTTAACATGTTTCACCCCAAAAGGTGTGAAATAAAGTAAAAAGGGGCATGGAGAACTCACATGGTATAATGATGGTAGTAGTGTACATAAGAAAGCTTGGATATTCAATAGTCAAAGGTGATGTCCTAAATGATAAAAAGAAACAATAACTTGAGTTTGGAATTCATTACAAGAAGTTAGGACGCTTAGGAATACCAATAAGCGAAAGGTAGATTGATAAACGATTATTGTACCAATTTTAGATTCTGGACAGAATGTTTGGTATGTGTTTGAACAGGTTTTAAAAATAAAAAACGGTTTCATAAAATTGTAAAAATTTATACTTGACTAGTTCAAAGTCTCCCGGACAACTTTCATTCAGAAACAATTTTATGAAAAGATCTTTAAATAGGTCAAACAAGCAGCACAAGACAGAAGGTGCTGAAATGCGTACTTATCTTGTGAAGGCTATTGTTGAGTCGTCCGATTGAGTTTGAAGACGTATAAACTGTCGTTGAAAAGGTGATTCAATGAACTTAATATTGGATTCTGGTTTTACTCAACTTTAGTTTGTTATGATCAATTTATGGTCGGTTGAAGTAAGATTATATTCTGCCAGAATCGTAGTAAGGCACTTATGTGCACTTTTAAAATCGTTAAAGCATGAAACGGGTTAGACATTTTATTATGTCAATATATGGTATATTAGTCTTTATTTGAGTTATAAAAATATTCTAAGACTTTGGCATAGACATCATTTAGAACAATAATCTTGTTGAATAACCGAATGCGGTGGCATAGCCGTCCATATGCAAACGGGATTCTTTGATTATGTTAGTATGTTGTTAGCTTAATTTAGGAATGTTAGTGATTGTTATAAGGTTAGTGATTATTAAAATATTAATTATCAAATGATAATTATTAAAATAAATAGAGATTTGGTAGAAGAAAGAATAATAGTAAGAACATAAAGTCATGAAAACAATTGGATGTTAGGATGATTAATATGTATAATATAAAAGCAATAAAAGATTACCTTGGTATTAAGAATTCTTGAAATCTCTTGTAAAATAAAATTCTTCAAATTTATCATAACCAATAGATGAAAGAAAGATATTAGAGTGAGATTTTTAGAGAATGAGCAAATGAAAAGTGAGGCCTAAGCCTTGCTTTTATACTTGTGGTTAGGAGGAGGTTATGAATGGTGTTAATGGTGATTTATAAGTCTTTTAAAAGGGGGTTATGATTGGAATTTAAAATAAATATAAAAAATTAAATAATTTAAATAAATAAAAGATTAATTATAATTTAAAATTTAAATTCTTGAAGACTCTAATTTTAACAACTTTTTTTATAAAATATTTATAGACTTTATAAAACCAATTTGAATAATCAATCAAATTATTTACTTGTTAATCTTTGTAATTTTTATAAAACTTGTAAACTTTATAATTTGATTATTTATTTTCAGTATTTAAAATTCATAATTACTAATAAAACTTTATATAAGTTTATTAAAATTCATTTTATAACTTTATAAGTTTTAATAAGTCTATTCCATTTAGTTATTTTTTGTAACATGATTAATAAACTTTATAATTTTATGAAAAAGAATTATTTATCAATCAATAAGTTGATTACATATTTAATGTATTTGATCCATTTATTAAGTAAATTTATAATGGAAGCTCAAAATGAGTTCGGGTTTGGGTTTTAACTTGGAAAAATGGCGGATGTTACAGTCTCCCCTACTTTAAGAAATTTCGTCCCGAAATTTAATCACAAGGGGCTAATTTCAAGGACATGAGGAGACTTGGATTCGATTTCACGTTTTCACGTGAACTCTTGGAAGCGTTTAAATTCAACAAGTTTAACTATGATGCTTTGTTATGCTTAAGTTTGTCAAGTTTCATAGTTCATGATCTCATGTGTTTCTTGACAAAGGTAGAAGATCATTAGTTTAGGATTTCAATTGATAAACTTATATATTCGAGATGGTTCAAGACGATTAGGAAGGTTTGCCATGAGGGACGCACTAAGTATTAGTGTGATACGAGGCTCGGAGATAAGTTCAGGATGCTTTTGGATGGGATATGAAATTTATAAGAACTTCTCAAGGAAACAACTTTTACGGGGTTTCTGGATGATCGATTCTTGTTTAATTATGTCTTTGAGGTTTCAAAGTTTTATTAGCTTAAAGTTGATATGAGATTCGTGTTTGTTATGATTAAGGATTCAATTTAGAATAAGAGCATCGTTGTAATAGGTTTTCAAGATAAGCTTGGTTTTGAGGAGAAGACGTTTAGAAAGCTTTTAAGGGTCATTAAGAAAAATGGCTAATGAGTTTTAAGATCCAAAAAGACAAGATTAAAGATAAAAGGTTTTAAAATAACAAGATGTTTCGAGTGTAATGTTCGGTTTACAAACCAAAGCGTTACGTTGACTTATCAAAGTATTATGTCAACTACAACCTTAATGAAGACATGCGTACCTATAAGCGGACACTCACCCCAAGGGTTCCCAAGTAAGGTAAACGGATCCATCGGTTGATTTGGATTTATATGAATACCTTGCCTAGACAGAACACCTCGAGATACAGGCATCACGCTCTTCCAGCATTACATGTTTCAAGTTGTAGGACACAAACTTTGACGAGACTTGAAAATCACGAATAACGATTCAAAGCTCATTTTGAAAACCATTTGTTTTAGGCACATAAGGCCTTAGAATATGATTCAAGATACATGTGTGCATTGATAAGATTCAAGGTATAAGCATAAACACATAAGGCATATAATCACATAATCAAGTATAAACACATAAGGCACATAAAATCCTATCTAAGCATATGAAATACATGAGAGGACTCATGTGTGAAGGTACGTAGTTATAGTCTAGTTCATTCCATTTCTAATAACCTAAATCCCTATAACCATGGCTCTGATACCAATCTGTCACACCCCGACCGACGGCGGAATCATCAGGGCGGACGAATGGGAGACGATTGCTCATAGCACATGGAACTAATTAAGTTGAAATAATATTAAATATCATTATTCATTAAACATTACAAGACAAATAAGGAATTACAAAACAATCAAGATACAACCAATAACGTAAGACTTTCAATTTAAACTAGGTCCAAGTCCTATATGAGCACAAGAAGATCTTCAAGTAGGAAACCTGAAACATGTTAAAAATAAAGGGTCAACTATAAAGTTGGTGAGTTCCCAAGGTTTAAACACACGCATACATATATATATGTAAAAAGGGTTACAAGTAGCAATTCATGTCCATGGTTACAAGTTAGCAAGCTTATAGAACACATACAGTTACAACCAAACCATGACTTGATTACAAGTATATAAGATTGGCTAAGTGTAATTGGTTCCCATGATAAACAAGCATACGTCATCAGGAGTCGGCAATACATCGACTTTAGCACCAAATAGGCTTGTCAGGCCCAAAGATCTAAGACGTCGCCAGGCTAGCAATAGTTAATGATTGTAAACAAAATATGTATCTCATATAAGACTTACAATAACACAAATAACCATGACAAAAAGTAAAGATGAATTGCATGTGCATTTACAAGTATCAAGATGTTTACAAGTGTAAGTTTATAAGGTTAACATGTTTCACCCCAAAAGGTGTGAAATAAAGTAAAAAGGGGCATGGAGAACTCACATGGTATAATGATGGTAGTAGTGTACATAAGAAAGCTTGGATATTCAAGA
The DNA here is from genome assembly GCA_025215565.1 of Flaveria ramosissima. Taxonomy (NCBI): domain Eukaryota; kingdom Viridiplantae; phylum Streptophyta; class Magnoliopsida; order Asterales; family Asteraceae; genus Flaveria; species Flaveria ramosissima. The sequence continues at coordinate 8,805,625 of CM046032.1, forward strand.
GTCAAAGGTGATGTCCTAAATGATAAAAAGAAACAATAACTTGAGTTTGAAATTCATTACAAGAAGTTAGGACGCTTAGAAATACCAATAAGCGAAAGGTAGATTGATAAACGATTATTGTACCAATTTTAGATTCTGGATAGAATGTTTGGTATGTGTTTGAACAGGTTTTAAAAATAGAAAACGGTTTCATAAAATTGTAAAAATTTATACTTGACTAGTTCAAAGTCTCCTGGACAACTTTCATTCAGAAACAATTTTATGCAAAGATCTTTAAATAGGTCAAACAAGCAGCACAAGACAGAAGGTGCTGAAATGCGTACTTATCTTGTGAAGGCTATTGTTGAGTCGTCCGATTGAGTTTGAAGACGTATAAACTGTCGTTGAAAAGGTAATTCAATGAACTTAGTATTGGAGTCTGGTTTTACTCAACTTTAGTTTTTTATGATCAATTTATGGTCGGTTGAAGTAAGATTATATTCTGCCAGAATCGTAGTAAGGCACTTATGTGCACTTTTAAAATCGTTAAAGCATGAAACGGGTTAGACATTTATTATATCAATATATGGTATATTAGTCTTTATTTGAGTTATAAAAATATTCTAAGACTTTGGCATAGACATCATTTAGAACAAAATCTTGTTGAATAACCGAATGCGGCGGCATAGCCGTCCATATGCAAACGGGATTCTTTGATTATGTTAGTATGTTGTTAGCTTAATTTAGGAATATTAGTGATTGTTATAAGGTTAGTGATTATTAAAATGTTAATTATCAAATGATAATTATTAAAATAAATAGAGATTTGGTAGAAGAAAGAATAATAGTAAGAACATAAAGTCATGAAAACAATTGGATGTTAGGATGTTTAATATGTATAATATAAAAGCAATAAAAGATTACCTTGGTATTAAGAATTCTTGAAATCTCTTGTAAAATAAAATTCTTCAAATTTATCATAACCAATAGATGAAAGAAAGATATGAGAGTGAGATATTTTAGAGAATGAGCAAATGAAAAGTGAGGCCTAAGCCTTGCTTTTATACTTGAGGTTAGGAGGAGATTATGAATGGTGTTAATGGTGATTTATAAGTCTTTTAAAAGGGGGTTATGATTGGAATTTAAAATAAATATAAAAATTAAATAATTTAAATAAATAAAAGATTAATTATAATTTAAAATTTAAATTCTTGAAGACTCTAATTTTAACAACTTTTTTTATAAAATATTTATAGACTTTATAAAACAAATTTGAATAATCAATCAAATTATTTATTTGTTAATCTTTGTAACTTTTATAAAACTTGTAAACTTTATAATTTGATTATTTATTTTCAGTATTTAAAATTCATAATTACTAATAAAACTTTATATAAGCTTATTAAAATTCATTTTATAACTTTATAAGTTTTAATAAGTCTATTCCATTTAGTTACTTTTTGTAACATGATTAATAAACTTTATAATTTTATGAAAAAGAATTATTTATCAATCAATAAGTTGATTACATATTTAATGTATTTGATTCATTTATTAAGTAAATTTATAATGGAAGCTCAAAATGAGTTTGGGTTTGGGTTTTAACTTGGAAAAATGGCGGATGTTACAATGAAGATGACACACTATGCCACACCGTCAATAGATAGTTATGAGTCTAGTGTTATCCAACCAGCAATAGCGGCCAACAATTTCGAGATTAAGTCTAGTATTATCCAACTAGTAGAAAACTCTGTTCAGTTCCATGGGTTAGAAAACGAAGATCCTAATTCTCACATCTCACAATTCCTTCGTATCTGTGCTACCTTCAAAATCAATAACTGTTTAGACGACACCATTCGACTAAGACCTTTTCCATTTTCACTTCGAGGCTGAGCCATCGACTGGCTTGATTCACTTCTGCCTGGTTCCATCACCACATGGACAGAAATGGCTGAACAATTCCTTTTGAAATACTTTCCACCCGATTGCACTGCCAAACTAAGAAGCAGCATCACAAGCTTTTGCCAAGACGACGATGAATCATTACACTAGCATGGGAGAGATATATGCCCACATCACGGACTTGATCTGTGGCTGCAGTGTCAAACCTTTTACGATGCAATCAGCGGAGCCCACAAGCAAGCGGTAGGCCAAAGTGCGGGAGGAGATTTCGGAAGTGTCACACCAACAAAAGCATACCAAGCGTTAGAAAGAGCAGCTAAGAGGAGCTTTGCTTACAATCCCTTAAGAACCAAACCTAGTTCTAAAGTATTCATCAAGTAGACTCTGAAACCCTAATTGCAGCCCAATTACAAGCTATAACCAAACGATTCGAAAATATGCAAAGCGAACTAAAGAAAACCCCAACACGATACAACACATGTGGAAATTCACACAAGACCAACGAATGCCCACAAGGCATTATGATGGTTGAAGACGTTTACTACATAGGAGGCCCATACAACTCATACAACAACTCAAATTGGAGAAGCAACTCGAATTACAGAGATGTTGGTAATAACCAACCATTATCTGGATTCAACCGAAGGCCACCTTACCAATAACAAAAACCACCATACCAAGGTCCAAGCAATAGTAACCAAGATCGTGGAGCATCATCAATGGAAGACTTATTGCAGCAGTTGTTGTTAACCACACAAGCCAATTATGAGTATATCCAAAAATCTGATCGAAGAAATGAGGAGAGGTTCCAAGGAAACGAAGCAGACATCAAAAGCAACATGCAAACCATAGAGCACCAAGTAGGTCAGATAGCACAACAACTATCTGAAAGACCTCAAGGAGCTTTGCCCAGCAACACTGTAACAAACCCTAATGCTCAAGTCAAAGCCATCACCATGAGAAGTGGCAAAACCACTCAAGATGATGCACTCGCATTACAACCCATCCTTGAAGAAGTAGAAACTTAAACTCCAAGTAATGCGAGTGACAAGCAGAAGCAACCTGTTGTTATTGAAGAATCAGCCAAGAAGTACGTTCCACCACCACCCTACGTTCCACCACCTCCATATCCAGGTCGTTTGAGACAACAAAGAATGGAGGCACAATATGGCAAATTCCATGGGTTGTTCAAATAACTCCACATCAATCTGCCCTTGGTGGAAGCCTTAGCACAAATGCCAAACTACGCTAAGTTTCTAAAAGGTGTCTTGTCAAACAAAAAGAAACTGGAAGAGTTATCACACGTGGTTTTGAATGAGGAATGCTCTGTAGTTCTTCAAAACAAACTACCTCAAAAGATGACTGATCCAGGAAGTTTCACCATACCTTGCCTAATAGGAAATCTTTCTGTCAGTAATGCGTTAGCTGATTTAGGTGCAAGCATTAACCTTATGCGTTATGCGGTTTTTGAAAAATTAAACTTAGGTGAACCTAGACCTACTCTTATGAGCATCCAGTTAGCTGATCGTTCGATCAAATATCCGAGGGGCATTGTTGAAAATCTCTTGGTTAAAATCGACAAATTCGTATTTCCCGTTAATTTTGTGATCCTTGACATGGATGAGGATAAAAATGTCCCTCTTATCCTAGGTCGACCTTTCTTAGCAACTGCTCGAGCCCTTATTGACTTTTGACAGGCAAACTCCCGCTTCGAGTAGACGAGGAGGAAGTGACTTTCGATATAGGCCAATCCATGAAACACCCTCAACATCATGATGACTCACTCTATTACGTTGATGTTTGCGATTCGATCATAAGCTGTCATTTGAAGAAAATTCTTCAATATGAAGCTTGCAACACTCAATTAATAGAGGTCTAAATCACCGAACCCATCTGTGAGAACCAAATCATTCCAAAACTTAATGTTGATGAAACATCATTCAATCAAGAAGTATTTGAGATCATTGAGCACGATCTAGAACCTAAAGCCAAACTTTCTATCAAAGACCCTCCAGTTTTTGAGCTCAAAGAACTTCCATCTCATCTCGAATACGCTTTTCTTGAAAACACATCTCAACTTCCTGTCATAATCTCATCCGCCTTATCATTTGATGAGAAGAACAAGTTGCTCAATGTGGTTAATGCACACAAACGAGCAATTGCATGGAAAATCATTGATATCAAGGGAGTCAATCCATCCTTTTGCACTCATAAAATATTGATGGAGGAGAACTTCAAATCCATCATTCAACCGTAAAGACGTTTAAACCCGAGCATGCAAGAGGTTGTGAAGAAAGAAGTAATCAACTGCTAGATGCCGGTTTGATTTACCCTATTTCTGATTCGCCTTGGGTCAGTCTCGTCCAAGTTGTTCCAAAGAAAGGAGGATTGACTATTTTAACTAACGAGAAGAATGAGCTTATTCCCACTCGTACGGTTACAAGATGGAGATTTTGCATAGACTATCACAAACTTAATGACGCCACAAGCAAAGATCACTTCCCTCTTCCTTTCATCGACCGAATGCTTGAGAGATTATCTGGAAAAATGTTCTATTGTTTCCTGCACGGTTTCTCAGGTTATTTTCAAATTCCTATTGCTCCCGAAGATCAAGAGAAGACGACATTCACCTGTCCATATGGCACATTTGCTTATCGGCGAATGCCCTTTGGATTATGTAATGCTCCTGCTACATTTCAAAGATGCATGGTAGCAATTTTTCATGACATGATTAAACACTCAATGGAAGTTTTCATGGATGATTTCTCCATCTTTGGAAACTCATTCGAGCAATGTCTTGAAAATCTAGAAAAGATGCTGGTTAGATGTGAAGACTCTAACCTTGTTTTAAATTGGGAAAAGTGCCACTTCATAATACGGATGGAATAGTGTTAGGACACAAAATATCTCGAGCAGGGCTTGAAGTCGATCAAGCCAAAGTCGACACTATTTCTAAACTTCTGCATCCCACAACCGTGAAAGATATCAGAAGTTTCCTAGGTCATGTAGGATTCTACCGTTGTTTTATCAAAGAGTTTTTAAAAATCGCTCGACCAATGACTCAACTTCTTGAGAAAGACGCTCAATTCGTATTTTTTACGACATATTCATTCAAATTTAACATGTTCCCTGAGCAACTAGTATAATATGTTTAGCAAAGTACAATTATAATCAAGTCATTCTCAATTCGTTTAGCAACTACTATATTATGTTTAGAAACTAGTATATTATGTTTAGCAAAGTACAACTTCTTGAGAAAGATGCTCAATTCGTAGTTTCTAACGAATGCATTAGTGCATTCAAATTGCTTAAGGAGAGACTGGTAACCGCTCCAATCATGGTTTCCCCAGATTAGACGCTACCATTTGAACTCATGTACGACGCAAGCGATTTCGCGGTAGGAGCCGTATTAGACAGAGGAAAGACAAGCAATTTCACCCAATTCATTATGCGTGCAAAACCCTAAACGACGCACAAGAAAACTACACCACCACTGAAAAAGAACTTCTTGCGGTAGTTTTTGCATTTAAAAAATTCCGCCCGTATCTAATCCTTCCACAAACAATTGTTTACACCGATCATTCAGCCCTTCATTATTTGTTCAACAAACAAGATGCAAAGCCGAGATTGATTCGTTGGAGACTTCTGCTTTAAGAATTTGACATCAAAATTCGTGATAAGAAAGGAGCAGAAAATCGAGCGGCCGATCATCTCTCGCGTCTTGAGGATTCAAGTCCTTCACAAACTGAGTAAGCCATAATAAACAACAATTTTCCTCACGAATTCCTTATGCACATTCAATCCTCAATCGATGAAAATCTTTGGTTCGCCGATTTTGCAAATTACTTGGCAAGCGGAATCCTTCTCAAAGGAATGACTTATCAGCAAAAGAAGAAATTCTTTACTGATATCAAACATTACTATTGGGAGGACCCGTATCTATTAAGAATTGGTGTAGACCAACTCATTAGAAGATGCGTATACGAAAGTGAAGTAGAACAAATCCTAAGGCACTGTCATGAAGGACCCACAGGAGGAAACCATGGAGCAACCTTAACAGCTAAGAAAGTATTTGACTCTGGATTTTAATGGCCCACGATCTTCAAAGATGCTCACAACATGGTACGCACCTGTGATGCATGTCAAAGAGCAATCAATATCTCAACACGGGACGAGATGCCTCAGAAACCAGTTAAGTATGCGAGGTACTTGATATATGGGGTATTGATTTCATGGGGCCATTCCCGATGTCATTTCACAATCGTTACATCTTGGTAGCAGTTGATTACATTTCAAAATGGGCTGAAGCTCAAGTCCTACCTACTAATGATGCCAGAAACGTTGTCAGGTTTCTTAAGAAACTATTCTCTCGTTTTGGTGCCCCCAAAGCTCTAATTAGTAACCAAGGAACTCATTTCTGTAGCAAGCAGCTCGAACGAGCAGTGGCGCGTTATGGATTACACCATCGCTTTACAACTGCTTACCATCCACAAGCGAATGGGCAAGCCAAAGTCACTAACCGAGGCATCAAACGAATCCTTGAGAAAATTGTAGGTCAAAACCACAAGGATTGGTTTACCAAGTTAGATGATGCACTATGGGCTTTTCGAACAGCCTATAAGACTCCCATCGGCACAACACCGTTCAAACAAGTCTATGGGAAGTCGTGTCATCTACCTGTGGAACTAGAGCACAAGGCCTTTTGGGCACTTCAAGCAGCAAACCTGGATCAAGACCTTGCAGGAAATAATCAATTCCTACAAGTTCACGAATTGGAGGAATTGAGAGAACAAGCATACGAAAACGCTAGGGTTTACAAAGAAAAGACAAGGAAATTCCACGACGCTCGATTAAAGAACACAAAACGATTTCATGTGGGAGAACGTTTCTTACTGTATAACTCTCTTTTACGTTTGTTTCCCGAAAAACTGAAATCACGTTGGTCTGGACCTTATACGATCAAAAACGTGTTTCTGAATGGTGTCATTGAAATTTATAACCACGAAGGTTTAAGTTTTAAAGTAAATGGTCATCATTTGAAACCGTATAACGATGGACCAACCAAGATTCCCTCGGAGGAATTACACCTCCGCCCCAACGAAAACTATGTATGGGGAAGGGTCGTGCCGAAGACCCGAAACTTAAACGCGACACCTGTACATAAATTTTTCTTAATTTTTTAACAATTTTTAGGACCTCGAAAGCACAAGCACGGGGTCGTGCCTCATGAAGCACGCCCCCGTGTCTTTGACAAATGTTTTCCACAATCTCCGCTGACGACTCTGGAACATTGCAGGTCGAATTTAAGACGAACTCTGACAAGCACGGGGCCGGGCCTAGCCAAGCACGCCCTCGTGTTCACTTTCCACGACTTGTACATAAATACCACACTTGTTCCATTCTTTCATCACACCCATTCCTGCTTAAAAACGTCTGAAAAAATGAAAGAATCAAGTGTAAGGATTCCTATAAGTCTGATGTAGCCAAAACATCCAAAGTCTCTCTACAAGCATGCACTAAAGAACTGAAGTAGAAATGCTTCGGAAGTTTTAAACCATGCACTATAAATATTCTGTGTAAAATCTTCCGAAGCCAAGACCAATATCTTCCGAAGCAAAAAGTGAAGTCTTTCGAAGCTTCAAAGACAAAGTCTTCTGAAGCCAAAGAGTGAAGACAGACTAGAAATATTCAGGACCACCTTTCCGCTGCAACTTTGTAAGTCACAAACTTACATGAGTTGGTGAAAGGTCCATGCTTTTGGTAACTATACATTGAGGTATTGCGTCCATGCTTTCTACTTTATGTACTTTTATCCTTTTTGTAATATATTAGGATGTGAGCTATGGCATGTCATAGTCACAAGTCAAAATGCAGATGTGCCTTTTGACTCTACATTTGATTTTGTAGTTGTCTAGTCAATTGTATCCAGCTGGCCTTCAAAGTATGGCCGGTTGTGGATGTAGTATAAAGTATCTCAAGTACTTGTAACTTTCTATCGATGCTTTATAACTTGTAATAGAACTTGAGAAGCAATATACAAGATTCTTGAAAACCAAATACTTGTGTTGTTTGCAATCTTGTTCTGTCTCACATTTACTTGTGTTCTTAGCATCTTTCATTAACAAGTTAATCAGTTCCTTATTTGATCTGTTAAGTGTTCTAAGCAACTCACCTCATTGGGTTGTTGTGTTGTAAGTGCATACCCTTCACCGGTCATGCATCAAGTCACGAAAGTTCAAACTGCAATCCTGCAAAGAAACCGCGTTTTGAAACGCGAGAGCCAACAACTCAAGAATACTTCTTCAAGCTACATGAACTTATCAAGCAATTGACTGAAATGAACCTCGTTGTGTCTCAACGCTTAGCTTAACTTATCCAAAAAGTTCAAGAGATGTGCAAAGAACTCGTTTCCATTAACCGTCAGCTTGTGGGACTAAGCAACCACACTTCTGACTATCCCATCCCGAACCTTCCACACAAAATGTGTGGAGGCTTCTTTTAAAAGCATTCTGTGATGTGTTAAGTGCGCTGATGTGCGTTAAAGAGTCTGGTTTTGTTGTTTAAGATTCTCGGCGTTTAACGTATTGTGTAATCGTAGGACCCTAGGAAATGTAATTTTCAATTTGGCTTGTGTTATTTAACTCTAGGACTATTTTCGTATCTTTTCTGATGATTTGGAAGTGATAAAACTTAACCGGGAAAATTACGTAACGCGCGAAACTGAAAAACGGAACAACAAAAGACTGAAACCGAATCACATAACATGAGCATGCCCCCGTGCTCGACAAGAAATGACACCACCTGACTTTTTTAGCCTTTTGTCTTGTTCCCCATCAATTTTGCATGTTAAAAACCGAGCTCATTGCCTGCAAAGTTTGTATCCACTTCCATTTTCACCTTATTTTCCATTTTTCTTTCATCTTTCCAAGAGTATTTGATCAAGAGGTTAGTGTGCTAATTCCTATGATTATGATAGTCATTTAAATGTAGTTAGGTGATTAGGTCTCTAAACAACCGAAATCCTAGCAATTATGTGTAAAGACTTGTTCTTAAACGTATTATGGAATGATGAATGCTTTTAAACTACTTGTTCATGTTTATTCTTGTAGTAGATTAGTGTTAATTAGTATGTTTAGGTAGTTATTAGTATGTTTAGTTAGTTAATTAGTTTGTTTTCTTTTATTGTTAACAAGACTATCTTCATAATTCGTGGTGAAGTATTTGTTTATCATGTTCAAGTTACAAGAATTCACAAGTGGTATTAAACACTATATATATTTTTGAGTATCTTGAATTATTAACAAGTGATTAAAATTTTAAACATATAATCTTTGATTTTTAAAGCAAGAGAATGTTAAACCCATGCTTAATCAAAGGTTTACAAACAAAACCACGCGTGCTCGAGTCGAGATTTCATGCCTAAACATGTTAGCCGCACCCCCACGTTTCACAAGACGCACCCCCATGTTCAAAAAAATTTCCTGGGATTACAAATTTTCAACTTTTCTTTTGAACATGAGTTGAATCATTATGATGTTATGTCGTGAAAAACACATGGTTTTCACTAACATCATGAAACTGTTCAAGAAATTTGTTTTGTATAGATTAACTTATTTTTAAAATTTCAGGATCATGGATCATCCCTACTTACAATTTGAAGGGAACAGTGAGAGATGGTGTCGTGATAGACTTCAAAGACTACTACAAAGGGTTGAAAGATCCCACTTACAAGCAGATGAAGAAACACTGCTGGCTGTCGGACAGCTAGAAAGATATAATAAATTATTGAGTATTCAGTGGAAGCGTTTATTCTCACAAAATAGACCCTCCGTTTATGAACTAACTCTTGAATTTCTAGCATCTTTCAAATCTAGCATGAAAGACTCTAACCCTTTGGATGATAGTGCAGCTTCATTCAAACTTGCTGGATATTGGCATAAACATCCATTGCCTTGTTCGGTGTCTATCTCGGTATCTACATGGAACAAGAAACGGAAAAGGAAGCAATATCTGGAATGCCGGCGTATAATACCTTCCCAGACGAGAAAGTAAAGACGCAAAAAGTGGTGCAATACGGAAAGCATTTTGGGAGTGGATTGGAACCGGAGGGTTCAACTCGAGTAAAACAAAAAGCAGCCAGATACGAGACCCGCTACTGCGATACATTCATCGGTTACTTAGTCATTCCATAACAGCTTGTGGTCAAAGCGAGGGAGTTGTTAATTTGAGGGACTTGTTCATTTTATAATGTATGGTTAATCAGTTGCCATGTAATATTGGGTATTTGTTTTGTAATCTTTTTGCCAGGAATGCGATTGCAGGTGCTCCAACACCCATGTTTGGAGGAAGCTGGTTTTTGAACCTATATGCGAGCTATGGTTGTGACACTGAGGGAACTGAAGGAGTGATGCCGGGACTGTTAGACTTAAGCATTTGCACAATTATGTACATAGTGACGAGCTTACCAAATGGGCAGCCGAGATTCATAGATAAGAAGGGACAAATCTGGGATCCGGCGGATCCCGAAGAAATAATCATGGACCTCGACATGCCGATACAGCCGGAAGGAGCCAGAGCTGGATCTTCAAGTTCACGTACAAGGGAATTCCCAACCATGTGAGACCTTTATGAGTCAATCCAAACCACCAACGACCATGCAAGGCGATCATTTGAATATGCCCAACGAGCCTTCAACCGAGTCAAAAATCTGCATTCCCGAGTCGATGACCTGAGCAACGATGTCTTGTGCATCAGGAACCGAATGTACCATGAGGGAGGGATATCCCACCACAAAGCCCTTAAAAACCGTATCACTTTTGGGGCCCGGGCACAGTTGTTTCGTGCCAATCTATCTTTTAATTTATGTCATTTTGTTTGTATTTTGTGTAGATACATGTGTACCTAGTTTAGGAGCTCAAATGTAAAAAGTCTTTCATTGCTTACATATATGTAATAGAATGGGTATTGAATGAAATACAATGTGTGATTATGCTTATAATGTTGAATATGTCATTGCTTATTATGTAATAACGCATGGTTGAACTAACTATATAGCTTTGTGGTTGTTTACATAGATCATAGTCAAGACTGGTTGAGAAATATGTTTAAACTTAGTCATGTGAAGTTCTTATGCGAATGGCCCATGCTAATGGACCATACGCATGAACAACTTCATGCTAATGAACCAGTCGCACGACTGAACCAGGAGACTGGATCAGTCGAATGATTGTGACATGAGATTGACTCAGTCGCACGACTGAAGCCTCGGTCGTGCAGATGGAACAATCGTATGACTCAGTCGCACGACTGAACCATACTAATGGTTTAGTCGCACGAATGAGAAACCCTAACCTATAAATACCACTTAATTCGTGGAAAAACATAACAATTCGAATGCCTATGTACTAAATCGTAACCTAGCCGTCCAGAGACCTCAGAGAACCTGTTCCAAGTTCATAGATCGCACTAAATCGTATTGCAATCGTTCTTAACGTTTAGATTCATTCTAAAATCGATTCTACATGCGTTCTCACTTATTGGATCACCAATCAAATAGGATTTCGCACTATTTGAGTTGGTATACGCGTAAATCAGTTAGTATTCCGTCCCGTACACGGTCCTAACAAGTGGTATAAGAGCTTTAGCTCTTGATTTACGTGTGATTCAATCGATTTTAATATAAAAATCGTGTTTTTCACTCAAAAACTCAATCTTTTTGTGTCAACAGTGTTTTAGACGTCTGCAGGTCAAAAAGTTAACGTTTTCCGGCATACGGCAATTAGGGTTAGTAAGAAATTTGTGTTTTTGCGTCAAAATACCTTAAACCTTCGAATTCTCAAAATTCAGCAACTTCAGTCGCACGATTGACTCAATCGCACGACTGAATCCATCCGCATCCCTCATACGCACGATTGGACTCAGTCGTTCATCAATTGGTACGACTAAACCGCCTATTCGCATTGTTCATCCGCACCTGTCCATTCGCACGATTGAGCCATCCGCATTAGTTCATTCGCATGTCTGAGCCATCCGCATTCTTCAATCGCACGAAGTGTTCAATCGCATTCCTTCAGTCGCACAAGTATAACAGTTTGTTCTAAAGTTCAAAGTCGATAGTAATGAAGGACCAATATTCAGCTTTCACCGCAAGGAGGGATTCAAGGATCCAGAATCTATTGCTTCTGGAAAATAAAGTGGGGAATCACAATAAACCCCCTAAGCTCATAACGTTAGATGATTACCCACAATGGAAGCAAAGATTCATGATCTACTTAAATGGAGTAGATCCCAATCTGTGGGAGTCGATAGACATAGGGTATAGCATGCCTGTAGGTGCAGATGGAGTCAAACTTACCTTAGGCGGCATGACTGATGGCCAAAAGGTAAAGTACAATGCTGAGAAGAAAGTATATGCAATGCTGACTCAGTCAATTCCTAAGGACATCTTCCATCAATTTTCTGAGAACAAGCAAGAAAAGAAGCTGTGGAATGAATTGGAAAAACGGTATGACGGGAATGCATCATTAAAAGCACTAAAGGCTAAAGCGTTGAAGAAGGTGTTCGACAACTTCTCGTCAATGGGTAAGGAGAGCTTGGGTGACGTCATCTATCGGTTCTACCACTTGATGAGTGAGTTGCACACTCATGGAGTTACAACGACTATGGAGGACACGGTGTCAAACTTTGCAGATGGGTTGCCAGATAAGTGGGTTTCCTTTGTATCCAACCTTAGACAGAATGAGATGCTGGCAAAGTTAGATATCAATGATTTCATTCTGCAGCTGAGAGAGGAAGAGTTGAGGATGAAGTACAGGGCCCAAAAGTCTTCATATGATCAGAATCCGTTATTGTACAATTCAACTCCACAAGTTAAAATGTCTGGAGCACCACTTCAAACGGCATTTATGTCGAGTTCAGCTGCTACATCTCAAGCTACTACTTCAGGATCTGACACGTAAGGGTCATCTTGTACTCAATACATAGCATCTGAAGCCAATGCTACAAAACTGAAGACCGAGAATCTCGGGAATGTGACAGTAGAGGTAGCAAAGGAGCATATGGATCTCTTAGCAGCTGTCGTTCACTCCTATGAAGGACTAGTTGCTGGGAAAATTGGGAACTGCCATATGGCAGATGAAGACTACGAGCAGGTAGACGAGACAGAGCTGGAAAAAATGGACATCATGTGGGCCTTAGCAAGTGCTGTCCGGAGAGCTAAGAAGTTTGTCAAGAAGACCAGACAGAACTTGATTGCTACTAATGACACAACTTTTGGTTTTGACAAGACCAAAGTTACCTGCTTCAACTGTGGGGAAAAGAGGCACTTTAAGCGTGAATGTTTGAAGCCCAAGAAGAGATGGAATGGGAATCCATTCTCATCTTTCAATCGTCAGGATAAACCCACAAGTAGTCCTACTTCGTCAAGCAAAGATCCTAAGGCCTTGACCGCTCAGGATTACGAAGGACAAGATTGGAGCTTTTGGTTTGTGTCTCCGGGAGAATCCAACATTGCAAATGTGGAGGTGTTGGATGACGATACTTGAAGTGAAGACGATTTCCCAGTCGAAATAGCCATGTCAGAAACTGAAGAAGCTGCGAATGTGGTCAAGCCTGTGATTGAAGGAGATGACAAAACTACATGTTCAAAATCTCCAGCAGCTGAAGAGAAAATCTCTGCACTAATGGCGAATTCAACTGAATCTTCTCAAGTAAGTTCTAAAGACCAATTGTTTGATAATCATGCTTGTGTTGAATGTAATAAATTTAGGGAAAGCATTTATTTGAAATTTGCTAGGTTATTAGATCATAACGATAGCTTAGTAAAGGACTTGCAACTGTGCACAGAAGCAAATCGCGTATTAAAACAAAATGAGCACGGTAACAAAGAGAAAATAGAACTGTTAAATAAACAACTTGTGGACTAGTTCTATTTAAACTCCCTTGAAGAAACTAAAAAGAAAAAAGTAGTTTTGGAAGTCGAAGAAAATTCATTAAAACAAAAACTGCACAGTTGGACTAGTTCTTCTCACATAGTTAAAAACTTAGTGAAATAACAAAATAACAGGGAGGGATTAGGTTACAAAGTGGTTCCACTACCACATGAGATCTTGTTAAATACTAAAAGTCGACCGGTAAATAACAATTCTATTAATGATCATGTGGTGACCACTCCTCTAGTTAGTGATCCAGATCCACGTGTCAAACGATGGAATCTGTCACTAAACTGAAGGAGGACACTTTGAAATCTAAGGGTAAAATGCCTATCGTTAATTTGGATGAGCAATGTGAGAAGGTTGAGGTTAAGTCAGGTTCAACAACATTTAATAATGAACACAAAAAGACCAAACAAGTTAACTAATCACGTGATTCATGTCTAAGTCAAACTAAACAAAAGGGTAAAGATGTTAAAAAGGTTCAAACAATTAATTTTGTTAAAGAAGATAAAACATCTAAACAAGAAGTGACAAAACCCAACAAGCCCAAAGTCACCCCGGTCTCACACACTTCCCCACAGAGACGTCTTTCCCAATATGTTGAAGGTCGATCGTGCTATAATTGTTGAAAGAGAGGACACATCGCTTCTAATTGTCCTAAGTATCAGACACCAAGAAAGAAAGTTGAACTTTATGATACAAAACAGATTTCTTCTAAAAGGAGTTCTATTACTCCACTTAAAAGAAATAATGAAACTAAAGTTCAATCCATAAATCAGTCGTCTGTTTATAACAAAAAGGCCTTGCAAAAAACTGTCATGTGGAAAGAAAAATCTAATCAAGTGTTTGATACTGAGTAAGAAGCATGATATGCCCTCGCCTTTAAATGGACAGTGGGTTGAAGTTATGATGTGTGATTCCTCTGGGTCACACAAGCCAGTTAAGGCTTGGGTACCTAACCTAAACTAATCATTTCCTTTATATGTGCAGGGTGTTCCCTAGAGTGCTGAATCTAACACTTGGATCGTAGATAGCGGAGCATCAAGGCACATGACTGGAAACCGGGCACTCCTGTCAAACGTCAAACAAATTAAAGGAGGTCATGTTTCTTTTGCGGGAAATAAAGGAGGCTACATCACAGCTCAAGGGGAAGTGGGGTATCAGAAAGTGAAGTTTGATAAAGTAAACTACGTTCAACAACTTCAAAACAACTTACTTTCTGTATCCCAAATATGTGACAAAGGATTTAAGGTAGTATTCGACAACAAGAAGTGCTATGTCCTGAAAAAGGACTATGTGATCCCGGAGGACCAAGTCTTAATGTCTGCCTCAAGATATAATGACCTTTATGTCTTGGATCTATCAAAGGCCTCTACAACGGATCATCAAGTTCAGTGCTTCTTGTCAAAGGCTACTGAAAAGGATTCTATCTCCTGGCATAGGAGAATGGGACACATCAATCCACGAAAGATGAATCACTTGATCTAGAAAGATCTAGTGCGAGGAGTAAACATTAAAAACTTCCAACTCCCAGATTTTTGTGTCGCCTGCAAGAAAGGAAAACAAACGAAGAAGTCTCATAAGGAAAAGAAAGTTTATTCCATTGAACTGCCTCTTGAGCTTCTTCACATGGATCTGTTTGGTCCAGTCAGTACAAGAAGCATCGTAGGCGACTTGTACTGCTATGTAGTTACAGATGACTACTCAAGATTGATAGGATCAATGGGAGCTCTGAAACCATTTAATAGGATCAATGGGAGCTCTGATACCATTTGATAGGATCAATGGGAGCTCTGATACCATTTGATAGGATCAAATGTACCAATCTATGATGATGTATGAACACAATTCAAAGAAATACAAACAAAGTAATCAAATCAAGCAAGATATACACAAAATTCATAGTTTCATTGAAATCAAGCAAAGAAAATTACAAAGTAAGTAAGCAGTTATGAATCTTTTGTTCGTCACTCTCTCGTCTCTTCCTAACTGCTACAAATCTAAGCTATTTATAATGAAACACAAGGAACTAACAAAATTACAAAACTAGTCCCTATACTATTACAAATAGTAAAAAGACACATAAAGACAACATGTTAATCTTTCTAAAGAACTAACAATACTCCCCCTAAGATTTACGTGGTCTTCGGTCTTCAAAATCTTCAATCTTGTTTTCTTTTTATCTTTTCTCCAGCTTTATCTTTCATCTTCTATTTCATGTTCAGCTTTTATCTTCTGTCTTCTATCTTCAGCACTCAAAGAAATCTTCAGGTTCTTCCTTGATCTTGAACATTGGCTTCTTTTTATACATCTCCTGTTCTTTCAAATCATTAGCAATTGCAGACTTAAATTTGCTAGGAAAAATGCCTTGTTCTGGTTTTGCTTCATTCGTCTTTATCTCCATTTTGCTCATTCTTTCCAATGTATCTCTTGATAGACATGTGATATCAATATTAGCATATAACTCAATAGGATTTCGATTTTCCTTTGAGTATATTTCTAATACTCCTTTTCTTGAAATTCTCATGAACTCAATGTCTTTGATATCCTTCTTAACAATGTTTGCATATGCAAGAGCTTTCCTTAATGATATTCTTTCCATTGCAGCATTCATCACATTGATGATAGAAAGAAAATACTTATTATCTTGCTCTGCAATCTCTGGAGATACTTTCTCAAACTTTTGCACAGATAAAAATGATATATAACTTGGATGCATTAGTTTCAGTTCAAAAGCACCAAATAATGTAATCATATCCTCATCCCATTGTTCGAGATTTCGGACCAGTTTAAGCTCAAAAGTCTCAGAGTTATAGACCCATCTGAGAATTGGCTTTGACTTCTGATTACATCAATCACCTTTAAACCAGGAGTTGTGACTTTTTCAAAATACTTATCACAAAATTCTATCATGAAATTTTCTTCTTCAGATTGTAATCCTTTAAGCTTTTTGTTCTTCTTTAATGTAGCAAAGTACTCCTTGTCTTCTTGATCACATCTTGTTTGAAGAATGTGCGTATGAAACCCTAAAATTCACAAAATAATGAGACGTATGAGCAATGTTTAGTCGTACGGACTCAGACACATGAGATCTGTTCAGTTGCATGAGCACTGTATAGACGCATAAGCACTGTTTAGTCGCTTTTGCACTGTTCAGCCGCATGAAGTTCCTGAAACGTCTAACTTGTAACTTGAAACATTTCAACACTGTGTAGACGCATGAGACATTTAAAACGTTCAACACTTGTTTAAAATCAGACTCATTATCACTGTTTAGGCGCATGGGTTTGTGTAAAACGCCCAAACACTTGGTTAAACTCATGGACTTATTGCAACTGTTTAGGCGCATGGGAATATGAAAAACGCCCAAACACTTGTATAATTCCTGAAAGTTCACCATGCTCCTATTTAGACATATAAACACTATTTAGGCACATGAGTTGACTTTGAGTTGACTTTCATGAGTCTTACACTTGTGTTTTTCAAAATTCTTCACCTGCACACTGTTTAAACATATTAGTAATATTTCATACTAATATTTAAACATTTTAAGCATATTTTTGAATTTCCCAAAATTTACCTTTTAGTCCCTCAAATTTGAACTTTTTACATTTTGCACACTCTATTTTAATTTTTAACAATTTTAAATCTTCACTTGTTGTTTAACTTTTTTTTTAAATTTTATCTTTCCCTTCATTTTAGTCTCAAAACACAATCAAATATCTATTTTTCAACTTTTGAAAGAAGCATTTCCACTTGTAAATTTATATAGGTTCATATTATCATTTTCAAAAGTTACATTATCAAACTCACATACACTTTGAACATATAGCATCATCCTTTCAGTTTAACATTTTAACTTTTATTTTAATTTTCTGAGAAAAGCTCTTCCATTTATTACCCGCCCTAAACTTTTAAGTTTGAACAACTTATAAGTTTCCTAAGGTAACATAATAAGATCACCCATCTCATTGATACATTGCCTTCACACACAGAAAACATGCATAAAATCAAATTAAAGCAGAATCAAAATCTAATATAAACAAAAGAATTAATGTCTGCAGTGAGATCATATCAATGAAGATCAGTACATTAAAATAAGAAAATGTGAATAGTCATAGACAATGAATAAATCCTGATCAAGTGTGTTCCAGGTCAGTGATTTCACAGCAAAGGAGACACATTATCTAAGGATAGAAAATGAGTGTTTTTGACAAAATATCAACTCAGTTACTTTTTCAATTCTTGTATTGATTAGAATATATTTAGATATGACATGATGTAAATCATACAAAGACTTAGAGAGCTTAACTATCATCAAGACATGCAAGAAAGAACACATACTTAACTTATTACCTGAAACATATGTATAACCAGAGTTCATGTTACTTAAATTAATAGAGAATGATCATGGATAACCATTTGATCAGCTCTAACTATCCATTTGAATAGATTATGCACATTGGCATCTTTTGCATCAAAGAGAAAATCTAGGTCCGTAATGACTAACAACAAAGGATATCTCAGCACTTCAGGTCTATGATGACTCATAACAAAGAAGTGATATGATGCTTGTAACAGATCTCATGATTAATCACATTACCATCAGGTGTGAGTGGTGTAACTTAACAAGCAATTAATCTGATAAGCCAATACATCTCAAAAGTACTCAGATGAATACACACAAGCATAAAGATTTAGTGTAATCACAAGAATTTACTTTTTCAGTATAGTAGCATGATATTGTCTACACATCATATCTGATCATGTCAGACTTTATTAATGAGTGAAATATGCAACTGATCTCACTAATGTACTATCATTTCTCACATATTGCATAAACATATTCTTTTCTAAAAATAAACTAACAATTAGAAAAAGACTCTACTTTTGGAGTTTTGATTTATACTTTTGTATTTGGTTTTTCTAAGGAAAAAAACACACACACACAAAATACAAACAAGTAATTAACATTGAGAGGATCACTTATGATGATCTTTTGTTTTAGAGAGTTCACATATGATTAATAAGACCAATTTACTTCACTAAATACTCAAACTTACCTGGTAGGAAGGCTTTAGTAAATAGATCCTCCAACTGTTTTTCCGTAGCAATTTGAATCAATATGATTAATCCTTTTTCAGAGTTATCTCTGAGAAAATGATATCGAATTTCGATATGTTTTGTTTTTGAATGTTGAATAGGATTAGCTGTAATGAACATAGCAGCAATGTTATCAATGTAAATAGGTGTTTTAAGAAAATTGAACCCATAATGCAGTAGTTGATTTTGCAACCAGAGGATTTGAGAACATCTTGCTGATGCAGCAATGTACTTAACTTCTGCAGTTGTAACAGAGACATTTGTTTGTTTCTTACATTGCCACGAGACTAATCGGGGACCAAGAAATTGACACCCACCCGAAGAAGATTTTCTATCTTGACAACATCCACCATAATCACTATCTGTGTATCCATGTAGTTCAAAGTTACCCTCGTAAGGATACCAAAGCCCTAAAGCTGGTTTACCTTTAAGATACCTAAATATCCTTTTGACAGCAATTAAGTGAGATTCTTTCGGGTCTGATTGATACCTGGCACAAACACAAACTGCATACATAATGTCTGGTCTAGATGCAGTAAGATACATCAAAGAACCAATCATTGATGTGTATAACGTTTGGTCAATATATTTTTATTTTGGATCAGGTTCAATCTTGGTGTTAACATCTTCTGGGGTTCGTATGGACTGACAGTCTTGCAACTTAAATTTCTTCAAGAGCTTGTCAACAAACTTCTCTTGATTGATAAAAATTCCATCGTCAGTTTGCTTGACTTGAAGTGCAAGGAAAAAATTAATCTCTCCCATAGAACTCATTTGGAACTGAGATTTAATGATTTCTTCAAATTCATTGCACAATTTTGGACTGGTAGAACCAAATATGATATCATCAACGTACACTTGTACACATAAGAGATCATCATTATCCTTCTTTATGAATAAAGTTGGATCAGTTTTCCCTCTTGTGTGTCCATGTTGGATTAAGTGTTGTGATAATGTCTCATACCATATTCTAGGGGCTTGATGAAGGTTGCTTCACAAACACATCGTCAGTGATAGGACCATATAGAAATGCACCCTTTACATCCATTTGATACACCTTAAATTTCATGAATGAAGCATAAGCCAGGAAAACTCGAATGGATTCAAGTCTTGCAACTGGTGCAAACACTTCATCATAATCTATCCCTTCTTCCTGTATGTACCCTTGTGCAACAAGTCTTGCTTTGTTCCTTATTACTACACCACGATCATCAGTCTTATTTCTAAACAACCATTTCGTGCTTATAGCATTTTCTCCTTCAGGTAAATCCACTAAATTCCACACTTCTTGTTTGCCGAATTGAAGTAATTCTTCTTGCATGGCTTCTATCCAACCATTGTCCTTGAATGCTTTGGTAACATTTTTAAGAACCATTTGAGAAAGAAAACAAGAGTATAAGCACAAGTTTGCTTGTTCTGATTTACTCCTTGTTGTTCTCTCATTCAATGGACCAATAATCTGAGAAATTGGATGATTCTTGTGAATTCGAGATGTTGGAATCTCATCACATTGAACATTAACATCCAGATTTGTTTGGTTTAAGTTGGAAAGCTGATGTAACAAATTAGAAGAATGTGGACTGAAGTTTGGAACTTGAGTCGGTGAGTTAATAAAGTAATCAAAGTTACCAGTATCAACTGTATCACTAGAGATGGATGATGTTCTAGACTCAGGTTGCACAAACTCATTACCATGATTAGGAATTGGTTGTGAGTCTTCCTGATCAAATGAAACTGAATGAACCGAAGCTGTATTAGCATGATTATTGTTATTGATTCGTATTGTTGAGTCCTTGACAAATGATAAAAATGGGTAGTTTGAGTTAGAATCATCTGGGTCGTCAGAATCTGAATCCTCACTGAAAGATCCAAGATCTCCTCTAGAGTTCTTTTTACCTGTAGAATCTAAATCTATTTGATTGAAGAGAGTTTGATAATGAATCTAAATCAAATAACCAGGCAGGACCATTTGAAACTGATGGAAAAGAATTTTTCCAGAAATTTAACGTTGAATGTTTCAGGGATTATATTTGTCCTAGAGTTGTACACTCGACAGGCTTTTAAAACATATGAATATCCAACGAAAAATCCATTATCAGATTTTGATTCAAATTTTCCTAACTGAACATTTGAATTAAAAATCATAACAGGACAACCAAATGATTTTAGAAAGTTTATGTTTGGTTTCCCGCCAAACATTAACTCATAAGGAGTTTTCATTTTATCTTTCACAATTAAGATTCTGTTATGAACAAAACACGCAGTTGATATAACTTCATCCCAAAAAGTGATAGGAATTTTTGCATCAGCTAACATAGAACGAGCAGCTTCAATCAGTGTTCTATTCTTCCTTTTAGCAACTCCATTTTGTTGAGGAGTTATGGGAGCACTGAACTGATGAGCTATCCCTTTTTGCGCATAAAACATTTCAATGTTAGCATTTTTGAATTCCGTTCCATTATCACTTTTTATTATTTTCACTTTATTTTCTAATTGATTTTCAACTTTAATGATAAATTCTTTCAGTAAATCAGCCATTTCAAATTTAGCATACAAAAAGAAAACCCATGAAAATCTTGTATAGTCATCAATGATAACTAAACAATATGATTTTTGACCAATACTCTTGACATTTTTTGGTCCAAAAAGGTTCATATGTAACATTTGAAGAGGTTTGGAAGTTGAGTTGATGAGCTTGGTCTTATAAGACGCTCTGTGTTGCTTTCCCTTCAAACATGCTGAGCAGTAATCAGTCGTTGCAAACTTCTTAGATGGAAGTCCAATGACATGATTTCCTGATACAAGCTTGTTCATATTCTTGAAATTTGAATGTCCGAGACGTCTATGCCAAAGCTGGCTGTCATCATTTGATGCTTTAGCAATTAGGCATTTAGTTTCAGTTGAAGGATCAACTTGAGACATATCTAGCTTGTATACATCTCTATCCCTTTCAGCTGTAACAATTACCCAATCTTTGCTTATCTGAAAACCTGCTTCAAAACATAACAGAATGAACCATCAAATAGAACAGAGTATGATTTATCACTTATTTGGGATACACTTAAAAGATTAAAGTTCAACTGTGAACAAAAGTTGACTTTGTCAAAGCTTATTATCCCATTTGATACGGTTCCTTCTCCTGTTATTTTTCCTCCTGCATCACCACCAAAGGCGACGTATGTTCCATCCTTTAACTTAAAATCTTGTAACAAGGCAGTATTGCCTATCATATGCCGGCTACACCCACTATCCACAAATCATGTCTTAAGTGGTCTTCTTGGGCGTACCTGCACAACAAGAAAATTAAGTTGAGATCTCCACCCAAGCCGAGATTGTCTTGGGTTTTCTAAATTTATCAACAATGGTAAATTGTTTGTAATGAAGATTATTCAAATCAGGTTTATTCTAGATGAATTTACCAATCTTGTTTTGAAAATTGTTTTGAAAATTGTTTAAGTTATTTCTGAGAACATTCATACTATTTGATTGATCAATTTTTGTATTGATAACTAACTTTTTTATTAGTCATTCTTACAGATCTTGTTATGAATTGTTCTTGCATATTTTGTTTAGATCTCACATAATTGTTCTTTTGAAAAGATCTCAAACCTAAAGAAGGTTGATTAGTTAATTTTTGAAATCCATCAATTTGATTTCTCATATATTGAGGATTATCATAACCTTTGCTCATGTTTGAATTTGCAAATCCTCTAGTATGTGATCTCTTTCTAAAATAACAATTTGCAGTATTGTGAGTCTTCTCATTACAATAAGTATAGTATTTGTTAAAATAACAATCTACTGTGAAATGATTTCTCATGTCACATATGTGACAGTACTTGTTGAAATAGCACTCAGCAGTATTGTGATTTTTCATATCACATTTTTTACAGTACTTTTGTGGAGTTAAAAACAACTGTTTGTTAACTTTTGACATTGACACTATATTTGATTTTGGTGTCAAATAGTTAAACTGTTGTTTTTCATTTTTCACATTTTGATTTTGTGCCAGATTATTTTGCATCTGTTTAACATGAACTTCCTTCTTGAATTCATTAGGAACAAAGTGAGATTTGTTCATAGTATTTACCTTGTTGTTTTGAAGAGAATTCATATTTAACAAACCGGCTGACACAAATTTTATCGGTTTAAGTTTTGTTGCCTGATTTGTTGCTTTGATCAACTTTTCTGAACTTTTGTTTTGTTCAAATTTTTTTTTGATGATTTCTTTCTTCTTCTTTGATTCTTTGACTTAGAAGAACTTGGTTTACTTCCAGATTGAACATCATCAGAAGAAGATTCCTTTTCAGATTGAACTTGTTTTAGATTAATAGTTTGAATCTTCTGATGTTCCTACCTGTTGTTTATCTTTATCTTTGCTTTGAACTTTCACTTCTTCTAATACAAAATGAATTTGATCAGAAGTGTTTTGTTTTGTTTGTTTTGGTTCATAAGATTTTATCTTGATTGGATGACCATTTTTAATATTTTCTTGATCATTTTCAACAAAAATTGTACATTTTCCTTTTCTTCTAGTGAATTCTTTTTTTTTTGACCTGAAAAAGCTTTAAGTTTAGCTTTATTCTCAGGAGAATGATCATGTGTATTAAAGTTCTCTGGTAAAGTGTTTGTAATAGAATCAGGCATAGGTTGCAGGACCGTTTAAGGGCTTTAACACAATTACAACACAACAACACAATGAGGAGAGCAACTAAACTTTAATCAAACAGTGAACTGGATTAACCAAGGTGATACAAAGAACACAAGTAAAGTAAAGAGACAGAACAAGAGAGTATGGGTTTCAAGGAGGCAGTATATTGCTTTCTCAAGTTCTTTTACAAGTGTTACAAAGCATAAAGAAAGATACAAGAACTTGAAATACTTATACTACAACCTACAGCCGGCTATACTTTGAAAGCCAGCTGGATACAATTGACTAGACACTAACAAAATCAATTGTAGGATCAAAAGGCATATCTGCCTTTTGACCTTGTGACTATGACATGCCATATCTCACATCCTTATACATTACAAAAAGGATAAAGTACATAAAGTAGAAAGTTACAGACTCAAGACCTCAATGTACAGTTACCAAAAGCATGGACCTTTTCACCAACTCATGTAAGTTGGTGACTTTACAGAGATGCAACGGAAAAGGTGCTTTATGGAACAGTACATCAGATAAAGCATGTATACTAAAAGTCTTCAGAAGAAATCTGTCTTCATAGGTTGAAGCTTCGGAAGACTTTGTCTCTGAGGCTTCGGAAGACTTCATGTTTGGCTTCGGAAGATATTGGTCTTGGCTTCGGAAGATTTTACACTTAGAGTATTTTTTAATGCATTGTGTAAAACTTCTGAAGCATTCTATACTTCAGTACTTAGTGCATGTTGCAGAGACAGTTGGATGTTTTGGGTTGCATCAGACTTAAGGAATCCTTACAAACTCCCCCTAGGCTGATGCTACCAAAACACTTAGAAGATCTTTAGATGTTGGTAGTCTTCAGTACAATCATGACCATTCCTTTCTTCATTAGATGGTCAGGATCATCAAGACTCTCATAGTATCTTCTCATTTCAAAGAGATCATGCAGAGGTAAGTTGATTATGTCTTGCCAGGAGTAGACATTCTCAACACCTTGATCTCTGATAACATGCCATCTTTCTGGATTGGTAGAGTAAGTCCAGGACAAGATGGGTGTCTCACTTGTTAGAGGAGCCACTTGCATAGGAGTTGATTGGGCTGCCTCATCATGCACTTCCTCAGGTTGATCTGATTCAGCCTGAGGTGTAGAGGTAGATGACTTAGGCTTCTTCTTCTTTGTCTTTGGTTTAGAAGCCATTCTCTTCTTCCTCTTAGATGACTTTAACTGAGAAGACTGGTCTGCAGCACCATGTTGATCATCATTGTCTTTCTCAGTTGGGTGTTCCTCCCTCACAGGTTCAGAAGGAGAGGGAGTTTGACCCTGCCTTGGATCAGAAGATGAAGCTTGCTGAGGCTCAGCTGGAGGTTCTGGTTGAGGTGTCTCTGGTTGTTCAAACTTGACCTCCACTTCAGATGGGACTTGACTTGGAAGAGAGTGCAAGTCAATCAGTTCACCACTCTTTATCTTCTGCTTGATCACCCTTATATGCTCATCCATTGTGGATAGAGACATGGGGCCAAGTCTCCTTCCGGAGAATCCATATAGCTTCAAGAAGCTCATCATTCTTTGTCTGTCAGCAGACTTCTTTACACTCTTTTGAATGATGGCTCTTGACTTTGCAGCTTCTTCCCTTAGCTTCCTTTTGGTTGTCTTTCTTTCTTTGACTAGCTCAAGCTCAAGTTGCTTTAGGTAATCAAACTCAATGAAGTCATAGGACAGGGGAAGAAGTGCATCTGCCTGATAGAAGCCTGTGGCACTCAGGTAGTTGATCATCTTGATCCTATCTTCTTCTTTATCTACCTGAGGTTCTTGTGGAGCCACATCTTCCTGTGCAGGACTTTCTTGAACTGGAGAGAGAGTGGGAGCATGCTTGTAGAGTCTTTTCTGTCTCTTCTCCTCTTTGAATTGGAGAAGTAGCCTTGCATCCTCTTTCTCCTTCATCTCTCTTGACACTTCCATGTTAGCCAGTTCATTTAACTCTTCTAAGGGGAGGGAGATGATTTCATCAATATCATAGTTCCTGGTCTGTAAGTAGGTAATCCTGACTGCCCTTAACTCATCATCTTGAGTATTTGGTCTGGGGGCAGCCCTGATTGCAGCTTGCATGAAGCTAGATGACCCAGAAGAACTTTCTCCCCTTAGCTTCCTTTTCCTCTCTCTCTCTTCCTCCTCAATTTCCTCAGGAGTCATTATCCTTTTCCCTTTGTCACCAACAGACCTTTGTGACTCAGGGTGGATAGAGGCTTGGCCTTCATTGCTTGGTATAGCTTCCATGCTCTGGCCAGAGAGAGGCTGAGAAACACCTTCACCAGCAGGTGTCTCAGAAGGAGTTTGGACCTCTGCAGCAGTTGTTGATGATGAGACAGGGGTCTCAGGTTCTGCCACTGGGCCTTCAGTCAAGGTTTCCCCTATGAAACTAATCTTAGGGTCCACCTCAACATCCAGTTGACCGATGGCATTGCCTGATTGCCTAAGTCTCCTTCTTAGAGAGAACTCTGCAAGGATCCTATCTTGGATTCTTTGAGCCAGCCTGTCAGCTTGTCTTGAATTGCTTGGATTAACAAGTGGCATGTTGACTAAATCCAAACTTTCATAGAAGTTCAGGCTTTGGAAATTTAACACTTCTTGTTGACCTTGAACTCTATGAAGGATAAGGGCTTTTCTGTCAGCATCATACCTCCACCTTATGATGTAGTTGCCAGTTCCTTGTGGTGGAGATGAAACAGCCCTTGGTATACCTTCCTCAAAGAGACTCCTGATGATTGAGTCTGTAGAGTCCACATTAATGTGAACTTGAGGAAGTTGCTGAGAATGCACAACAGCAAGTGAGGATGGTGAGTCCTCTATGTCCATTCTCTGTGAAGAACTCCCAGGTTCTGTGGTTGTAATAACTTTCTCCCCCTTTTTGGTAGCATCACCCACTTGCATAGGTGAGCTAGAGGATAAGTCAATCACTTCCACAGGTTCTTGTGTTCCTGGTTGAGCTCTCCTTAAAGGTCTCCCAGCTAGTTTTTCCTTTAGATATAAAATCTGAAGTTGCTGATCATTGACCCTATTGTGTAAGGTAGTCACCTGAGATTCCAAGTGACTAACCTTAGAGACTAAATAGGAGCATGTTTTTGACAATTTCTGCACCTTTAGTCCAAATTCCTCTCATCTTCATCAGATGAATCATTGGGGGATGAGATGATTGGACCAAAGTCCTCTCTCTCACCACCAGCTTGAGGTTCTTGGCTGCTGGTTTTCCTCTGCTCACTGGCAACCTCAGTTGAGATGCCAGTTGTCTGAGTTGCCATGGTTGAGGTCTTAATGATGTAATCACTTTCAAAAGTGAGAGCCTCTTCCATATGGACATCCTGAACATGTTCAGAAGTGTCCACCTCAGTAATAGGTGACTGATGTGGGATAGACTGAGGAGAGTCAGAGGTACTCATCTCTCTTTGAGTAGGGGAGGAGAAGAGAGACTCATGATACTCACTGAATCCTAAGTCTTCATCAGTATAGAAGGATAGGTTGGGAATTGGTTGGTTGAGATCTAAAGGCTGGGGATGGTAATTGTCCCCAGAAGATTGTTCACTTGAGTGTTGAGACTCAGAGTGAAGGCTTAAGGCTGTTGGGCTTGTGAGCTCATCAGGGTGAGCATGAGGAACCTCATCCTTGATAGGTGAAGAAATGGGAGTGGTTTGCTCCTCAGGAGAAGTGGGAGCTCTAGTGTCCACTTCCTCCTATAAGGTTGAGTATATGGGGGCCTGCACAGACTCAATAGCCTGAGCAGGGGTTCGTTTGGATTTTCTTTGGTAGGTGAGGGTGATTTCTGGTCTTTTTAGAGGTAAGGATAAAAGAGGTGTGGGTTCAACACTAGCTTGTGTTGCTAGGTTGTCACCTTGAGCAATGAGCTCTAACATTTTGGGGACTAGGGCTGTTTCTACCCCTGAGAAGCCTACAGTTGGCTTCTTCATTATTTTAAAGATGTCGGGCTTCATCTGTCCCAATTTAAGAATATTACTTGTTTCCCTCAATTGTGAGCCCAGTTCACAGTTGAGAATGTGTTGAACATATCTAGGAAACATGTA
The DNA here is from genome assembly GCA_025215565.1 of Flaveria ramosissima. Classification (NCBI taxonomy): domain Eukaryota; kingdom Viridiplantae; phylum Streptophyta; class Magnoliopsida; order Asterales; family Asteraceae; genus Flaveria; species Flaveria ramosissima. The sequence continues at coordinate 8,833,258 of CM046032.1, forward strand.
ATATTCTAAGGAGTCTAAGTTTGCAAGTAAATTAGTATAAACAAATTGTGAATACCTGATCTTGAACCCCTGAACCATTCCATGAACTATAAAGGAGAGATCCTCAGGAATCTGGTCCCATCCACCATGCTTGTTTGATAAGCTGTGGATAACCACATGGAGCAGGTATTTCCACTGGGATGAGACCTTCCCTTTCCTGAAGGTCTTTACAGAGAAATCTCCCTCATAGCCCATCTTCTCAAAGGAATGATTTACAGCTTCCTTTGGGAAGGACAACTCACCTTCTTCATCATCCAGCTGCAAGTGTTGGTTAATGATGGCCGGAGTGATGAAGATTGTCCTCCCTTGCACTGTGGCAGACAGTGCCTTCTCCCCATCCATAATGACCTCTTGGCAGATCTTCCAGAATTCAAGCAAGTGATCCTCATAAAGAGTAGGATCAATGGTCAGGGAGGTGAAATAGTTGGATAGAGTTTAGATTTGGCAAATCTCTGAGAAACTTGCATCTTTCTCAGAGCTTAACAGAGCAACTTGATTATGTTGCCTGTGAAGTTGCATGGAGAAATCTGGGTTGTTTCTGAGGTTTAGGTTGGCCATTTCAGAAGCTTAAGGGTGAAGAAAGGTAGAAAGCAAAGGCGGTTTAGAGAATTAGGTTAGAGGAATAGTGGAATTGAGGAAGATAGTGGGAAAGAGGGGGAACCGTTGGGTATTTATGTGAAAAGGGATTTGAACCAAAGTTAATGAAAGAGGATAAACTTTGAAATCCGGAAGTCGGTCCCACCTGTGAAAAAGTAGTTTGCTTTTGCTCAAAAAGTAGTTTTCTTGGAATTCGAAAAGCTTCCGAAGGTAATTTGTCTTCGGAAGATTTAATTGAAAAAGCTTCCGAAGCTAAATTGGCTTCGGAAGATTTTCCTGAGAGTCTTGAGAATTTATGCTTCGGAAGAGAAATAAACCCTTGGATGCTTTGTATAAGAATAAACAAAGCTTCCGAAAGTTAATTTTGCTTCGGAAGGAAAAAGTCCTTAAAAATAATTAAGTGTCTGAGATAGATGTTTAAGCTTCGGAAGATGAGTTTAGTCTTCTTCCGAAGGTAAAATCTCTTAGACAGTTATTCATTTTGAAGACATGTTTTTCTTCCGAAGATAAAATTTTATCTGCCGAAGTATCAGAAAATTTTCAAGAATCTAAGGAAAGTCTTCAAAAAGAATTTTACATCCAAAGAAAACATGAGCTTATTAAAGTGATGAACTAGACAACTTAGGACACACATATTTTAACAAGAAATAATTAGAATTAGTTTTAAGAAAAAGTCTACTCAAAGTTAATCATCCCATTAGCTGATATCAGATACTTAAATCTCTGTTCATCAAAAGCTTTTGTGAACAGATCAGCATATTGTTCATTTGTATGAACTTTGACTAGTTTAATTAATCCATTTTCATAGTTATCTCTTATTAAATGATACCTGATGTTGATGTGTTTGGTCCTTGAGTGCTGCACAGGGTTCTCAGTGATAGAGATAGCACTATTGTTGTCTATGTGGATAGGAGTCTCTTTGAAGTTAAATCCATAGTCCAGCATCTGATTTTGAATCCAAAGCACTTGAGCACAGCAGCTTGCAGCAGCAATGTATTCAGCCTCAGCAGTTGATGCAGACACACAGGATTGTTTCTTGCATTGCCATGAGACAACCCTTCCACCAAGGAATTGACATCCCCCAGATGTAGACTTTGCAGTCATATTGCAATCACCATAATCACTATCTGTATAGGCATACAGATTGGAATTAGGATTCTTTGGATACCATAGACCAAGTGTTGAAGCACCTTTGAGGTATCTTAAAATCCTTTTCACAGTGATTAAGTGAGACATCTTAGGGTTGGCTTGATATCTTGCACAAATACATGTAGCAAACATGATATCAGGCCTGCTAGCTGTAAGATACATAAGAGACCCAATCATAGCCCTGTATAAGTGTTCATCTACACACTCCCCCTCAAGATCAGGTCCAAGGGAGTGGTTTCTGGCTATGGGTGTCATAGCAATCTTACAATCAGTCATGTTGAACCTCTTGAGTATGTCTTGAACATACTTTGACTGACTTATGAAGATGCCATCTTCAACCTGCTTCACTTGAATTCCCAGAAAGAAATTTAGTTCTCCCATTGAACTCATTTCAAATCTGTCTTTCATCAGCTTCTCAAAGTCTTTGCAGAGCTTTGGATTAGTTGAACCAAAGATGATGTCATCTACATATACTTGAACCAGCAATAAGTCATTTCCCTGTCCTTTGATGAAGAGAGTTCCATCTATAGTACCTCTCCTGTATCCATGTTTACAGAGATACTCTGATAGTGTCTCATACCACTTCCTGGGTGCCTGATGCAGCCCATAAAGAGCTTTGTCAAGCTTGCAGACATAATCAGGATGATCAGGGTCTACAAAACCAGGTGGCTGTTTGACATAAACCTCTTCATCAATCACTCCATATAAGAAAGCACACTTTACATCAAGTTGAAAGACCTTGAAGTTCTTGGATGCAGCAAATGCCAGGAATATCCTAACAGCTTCTAGTCTTGCTACAGGAGCAAAGACATTAGTGTAGTCAATCCCTTCTTCTTGTGTGTATCCTTGAACGACCAGTCTTGCCTTGTTCTTGATGATGATTCCTCTATCATCCTTCTTATTCCTAAAAACCCATTTGGTTCCAATGATAGTCTTCCTATGAGGAAGAGGACAAAGGTTCCAAACTTTCTGTCTTTTGAATTGAAGCAGCTCTTGTTGCATAGCTTCAACCCAACTTCCATCCTTTAGAGCTTCATCAACTTTCTTTGGCTCTATCTGAGATAAGAAAAGAGTGAAGACAAACATTTGCTTCATGGGTTTGTCCTCTTGTTCTTACCCCTGTGACAACATCTCCAATGATGTTTGTGGTGGGGTGAGACTTGTGGATACTTAGCTGAGGGATCACAGCAAGTTGCTGAGAAAGATCCAAATTTGAGAAATTTAGATCTGGCCTGGAAGATTCACCCTCCACATTATCACACTTATCAAGATTAACTTGATCCAATGAGTGTGTGACATCATTGATGTTGTCATCTATGGTGTGGTTATTAGCATCAAGGAATTCCTGATCACTATCACCATCACCATTGTTTTCTTCTACACTTGAGGTGTCTTTATCTGGTTGAGAAGCCTCTGAGCTGGAATTTGAAGGCATACCAGATATATCAGCTGAATTTGTCATTGTTGTGCTGATAGAAACCTCATTTGCTGAAGTAGTTCCAACTGGAGCTGAAGATGTATGAGTTGAGGATCTTCCTAGCTCAAACCTTGGATCAGGATCACCTGTATTTAAATTTTCTGCAGATCCTGAAACATGCTCACAAGATTTGTTAAAACAGTTGGTAACTAAATCAAGATCAAACAGCCAATCATGACCAGAACCAGCCACACAGGGTGTGTGTTCATTGAAAGTCACATTGGCTGACTCCTCAACAATTCTGGTTCTGAGATTGTATATTCTATAAGCCTTAGCTTGGGAAGAGTATCCAATGAAGTGTCCATCATCTGATTTCTCAGCAAACTTGGCAATTTGATCTTTGGTATTCAAGATGGTGCAGGGACATCCAAATGACCTGAGAAAACCAATGAAAGGTTTCCTCTTGTGCCAAAGTTCATAAGGAGTCTTACCATGTGTCTTAACCACTAAAACTCTGTTTTGCACATAGCAAGCAGTATTAACTGCCTCTGCCCAGAAGGTGATGGGCAGTTTAGAGTCAGACAACATAGTTCTTGCAGCTTCAATAAGTGTCCTGTTTCTCCTCTCAGCAACTTCGTTTTGCTGAGGAGTCCTGGGAGCACTATATTGTCTTGTAATACCTTTTTCATCACAAAATGTATCAAGAATTTGGTTCTTGAATTCAGTTCCTTGATCACATCTTATGGTTTTGACCTTGTGATCACATTGATTCTCAACTTTTAAGATGAAATTCTTCAGAATCTCAGAGGTTTCATCTTTAGTTCTAAGGAAGAAGACCCAAGTGAATCTTGTAAAATCATCTGTGATCACAAGACAGTAAGAGGTCCTTCCTAGACTCATTACACTGGTGGGGCCAAAGAGATCCATATGTAACAAGTGTAGGGGAGTAGTGATGGAGTTCTTTTCCTTAAGCTTGTGAGATACCTTGTGTTGCTTCCCTTTCAGGCATGCAACACAATGATCATCACTTGTAAACTCTTTCTTTGGCATTCCAGTTACCAGATCATGTTTAATTAATTTATTCATGTTCTTAAAGTTTACATGGCACATTCTTTTATGCCATAGGAAAGACTCATCACTATTTGCTTTAGATAGAAAGCATGAAACTTCTCTAGAGGGAGATGTTTCTTGCAAATCCATCTTGTACATGTTCCCTTTCCTGGGGGCTCTGAGCAGGATATACTCATGAGGAATGACCACTCCAGGCTTGAGAACAATGCACTCATGCTCAGTAAAGAGCATGTTATGACTCTGATCACAAAATTGGGATACACTCAGAAGATTGTACCCAAGCTCCTTGACAAAGTTTACCTTCTCCATCAATTCTCTCAAAATTATGGAGTAGAGACCTATTGCCTGTCATGTGTCTGGAACAGCCACTGTCAATTATCCAGACATTCCTGTTTGTCTTGAGCTGTTCCTGCACAAAGAAGATGATTAGTTACATTTGGAAACTAAAGCCTTACTTGTCTTGGGCTCACTAAATGTAATAGAAGGTAATGCCACAGTAATAGATCCTATGGTTGTACTATGGGGATCTTCAGCTGTTGTTGATGGAGAAACTTCAGTCATTTGATCTTTCTTAGACTTCCACACCACCTTTGGAGTCTTGGACTTGACCTTCAAAACCTTAGAAGCTTCTGGAACTTCACAAGTTTTGATGATTGAACCTTTGGAAGAGTCTACGGTCACTGCAGCAGACTTCAGTGCTTCGGAAGAACTCCTTTCTTCCGAGACCAATTTTACTTCCGAAGGTAATTTTCCATTTACCTTCTTCTTTGATTTGGAGCTTCCGAAGGAAACAGACTTTCCTTCCGAAGCTTGAGACTTCTTGAAATTCTTTGAAGTCTTTGTATTGGTCATGTGGACAGTACTTTTAGGATTGTATGGGCAATCCTTAGCAGTGTGAGAAGTACTTTCACACATAACACATAACATTTTCTTCTTCAAGAGGGTCTTCTTTTGAGAGCAAGACTGGCTTTGGTCACATCCCTTCTCCACCTTCATCTTGGAAGATGCTGAGACAGTTCTTTTGGGCTGTGAACTGTTCTTGGAGTTTGATGGTCCAGGCTGTGCAGCAGTGGTACACAGCAGCTCAGTCTTCCTCTTTGCACTGAGATGATTTGAACAAGAACCAGGACTCTTAGCTGAGAAGTCTTGGTTGATGTCTTCAGTCCTTACTACTTTGAATACTGCAGAGATAAAAACTTGTTTCTACTTAGCATCAAAAATAGCCTTGATCTCTTGAGCCTTCTTTGCTTTCCTCTTGCTCTTCCTGATCAAGTTCTTTCTTTTGGACTTGGTCATCACAGTAGATTTCTTCTCCTCAGAAGGATAGTGGCCCTTGGAAGAATCCTCTTCTTCACTCTTCTCAGAGGAATTCTTCACTATCACTTCTTCATCATCCTCACTTATAGGATCTATGAGAGGAAGCTCATCTTCACAAGTTTCACACCTAGGAGATCTTACAGACAAGATTGTGTGTGGAGGAGCTATCTCATTTGATCCCAGTCCCTGTCTATTTTGATAGCACACTTTGTTGTGCAGGGATGAGGATATCATGTTCTTGAAGGTCTCTTCTTCAAGAACACTCTTCTCTGCCTTGGCTTTGCTGATCACAAGCTCAGCCTGGCACTCAGTCAACTTAGTTATGAGATCCTGGATCTGAGTTCTAAAATCTATGTGTTCATGTTTTAGTACTGAAATGGTTTTCTCCAAGTCCTCTATCTTTAACTTGTAATCATTTTCAGACTTTCTAAAATCAGATTTTAATATGTTTAGTGACTCAAGATCAGATATCATCTCTAAGTTGTAGGACCTGTATCTATTTACTATAGCAATGCATTCAGGAGTATAGAGATGTTCCAATACCTTGGCTTCATCCTGGTCAGCCATCAGTGCTTGGTTTGGAGAAGCATCTTCCACCTGAAAGCTCCAGTCAAAGCCTCCGTCTTCAACAGCAACAACAGCATGTTGCTTTGGCTTCTCATTCTGAGGGGCTTTGTCAGTGTAGTTTGGTCTGGGTTGTGTTTGGCCCCCATTTGTTTTAGGTGCCTTACACTCCCTAGCAAAGTGGCCCATAAGGTTACAGTTGTAACACTTAACTTTGCTTTTATCTAGCCCAAACTTTCCACTGGTAGCATTGCTTGGAAATCTTCTTCCTGTTCTCTTGTAGAACTTCTTGGCTCTGTGAGTGAGGAGAGCCATCTGCTGAACTATCTCCATGTATTCCAGGTCATCTGGATGGATTCTTCTTTGATTTGGAGCTTCCGAAGGAAACAGACTTTCCTTCCGAAGCTTGAGACTTCTTGAAATTCTTTGAAGTCTTTGTATTGGTCATGTGGACAGTACTTTTAGGATTGTATGGGCAATCCTTAGCAGTGTGAGAAGTACTTTCACACATAACACATAACATTTTCTTCTTCAAGAGGATCTTCTTTTGAGAGCAAGACTGGCTTTGGTCACATCCCTTCTCCACCTTCATCTTGGAAGATGCTGAGACAGTTCTTTTGGGCTGTGAACTGTTCTTGGAGTTTGATGGTCCAGGCTGTGCAGCAGTGGTACACAGCAGCTCAGTCTTCCTCTTTGCACTGAGATGATTTGAACAAGAACCAGGACTCTTAGCTGAGAAGTCTTGGTTGATGTCTTCAGTCCTTACTACTTTGAATACTGCAGAGATAAAAACTTGTTTCTACTTAGCATCAAAAATAGCCTTGATCTCTTGAGCCTTCTTTGCTTTCCTCTTGCTCTTCCTGATCAAGTTCTTTCTTTTGGACTTGGTCATCACAGTAGATTTCTTCTCCTCAGAAGGATAAGGGCCCTTGGAAGAATCCTCTTCTTCACTCTTCTCAGAGGAATTCTTCACTATCACTTCTTCATCATCCTCACTTATAGGATCTATGAGAGGAAGCTCATCTTCACAAGTTTCACACCTAGGAGATCTTACAGACAAGATTGTGTGTGGAGGAGCTATCTCATTTGATCCCAGTCCCTGTCTATTTTGATAGCACACTTTGTTGTGCAGGGATGAGGATATCATGTTCTTGAAGGTCTCTTCTTCAAGAACACTTTTCTCTGCCTTGGCTTTGCTGATCACAAGCTCAGCCTGGCACTCAGTCAACTTAGTTATGAGATCCTGGATCTGAGTTCTAAAATCTATGTGTTCATGTTTTAGTACTGAAATGGTTTTCTCCAAGTCCTCTATCTTTAACTTGTAATCATTTTCAGACTTTCTAAAATCAGATTTTAATATGTTTAGTGACTCAAGATCAGATATCATCTCTAAGTTGTAGGACCTGTATCTATTTACTATAGCAATGCATTCAGGAGTACAGAGATGTTCCAATACCTTGGCTTCATCCTGGTCAGCCATCAGTGCTTGGTTTGGAGAAGCATCTTCCACCTGAAAGCTCCAGTCAAAGCCTCCCTCTTCAACAGCAACAACAGCATGTTGCTTTGGCTTCTCATTCTGAGGGGCTTTGTCAGTGTAGTTTGGTCTGGGTTGTGTTTGGCCCCCATTTGTTTTAGGTGCCTTACACTCCCTAGCAAAGTGGCCCATAAGGTTACAGTTGTAACACTTAACTTTGCTTTTATCTAGCCCAAACTTTCCACTGGTAGCATTGCTTGGAAATCTTCTTCCTGTTCTCTTGTAGAACTTCTTGGCTCTGTGAGTGAGGAGAGCCATCTGCTGAACTATCTCCATGTATTCCAGGTCATCTGGATGGATGCAGTCCAGGTCTTCAAGAATGAAGAGAGAGTTCCCACAGCTTTCATCAGTAGACACGAAGGCTTGAGAAGAACTTGTCTCTTGGAATGGGCTTCCTTGAGTAAAGTTCTCCCTTGGTGTCTCCGGGAAGGTGATGAAAGGACCCTTTTGTGAGTTGTCAGGATAGCATATGAGATGATGTTGGGGTTCTATGTTGTCCCTTTCAACCATATGAAGGGTTGAACCCATTTGATTGTTGGAGTTGCCAGATGAACCTTGCATATTCATCTCCATCTGGTATCCACTGAGAATCCCATACAACTCTGTCAGAGTAAGAGTTTTAAGGTTCTCAGTCCTCTTGATCACCACACAGTAGTGTGTCCATTGCCTAGGAAGTGAGGACAGGAACTTCCTTACAATGTCCCTATTCTCAAGAGGAACTCCTCCATCCACTAGGGTATCCACAATCTCAACATACCTGAAGTATTGTTGAGTCATGGTTTCACCTGCTTTGAAGGTGAAGTTTTCAAACTGCTGCTTCAGAAGATCCTTCTTATTCTCCTTGGCTTCAGAGGAGCCTTCATACATCAGCTTCAGTGCATCCCACAGCTGTTTAGCTGTTTTGCACTTCTTAAAGCCTCTGTATACAGAGTTTGGGAGAGCAGTCCGAAGAGCAGTCATGGCCTTCCTATCAATCTCTACTCTTTTTCTATCTTCATCTGAGTAGTTGGCCACATCTTTTGGAATCATACCAGCACCAGTAGCAGAGGGGGTGCTTGGTATGAAATGTCCATTCTCAACAGATTCCCACATTCTTGAATCAAGAGACCTGATGAAACCTTCCATCCTCATACATCAGGTGTCAAAATCATCAAGAGTGATCAGTGGGGATTTGTTCATGGTTCCAGTCTCCATATCAGTCTTTGCGATGGATGCCATTTGAAGAGTTTAGTTTTTGTGTGTGTGAGGGATCTTAAGATGGTGAGATCTTATATCAAGAGCCTGAAATGCTCTGATACCAATTGCAGGACCGTTTAAGGGCTTTAACACAATTACAACACAACAACACAATGAGGAGAGCAACTAAACTTTAATCAAACAGTGAACTGGATTAACCAAGGTGATACAAAGAACACAAGTAAAGTAAAGAGACAGAACAAGAGAGTATGGGTTTCAAGGAGGCAGTATATTGCTTTCTCAAGTTCTTTTACAAGTGTTACAAAGCATAAAGAAAGATACAAGAACTTGAAATACTTATACTACAACCTACAGCCGACTATACTTTGAAAGCCAGCTGGATACAATTGACTAGACACTAACAAAATCAATTGTATGATCAAAAGCCATATCTGCCTTTTGACCTTGTGACTATGACATGCCATAGCTCACATCCTTATACATTACAAAAAGGATAAAGTACATAAAGTAGAAAGTTACAGACTCAAGACCTCAATGTACAGTTACCAAAAGCATGGACCTTTTCACCAACTCATGTAAGTTGGTGACTTTACAGAGATGCAGCGGAAAAGATGCTTTATGGAACAGTACATCAGATAAAGCATGTATACTAAAAGTCTTCGGAAGAAATCTGTCTTCATAGGTTGAAGCTTCGGAAGACTTTGTCTCTGAGGCTTCGGAATACTTCATGTTTGGCTTCGGAAGATATTGGTCTTGGCTTCGGAAGATTTTACACTTAGAGTATTTTCTAATGCATTGTGTAAAACTTCCGAAGCATTCTATACTTCAGTACTTAGTGCATGTTGCAGAGACACTTGGATGTTTTGGGTTGCATCAGACTTAAGGAATCCTTACATAGGTTCATGAGTGAAACCTAACCCTGCTTTCTGTTTATCTTTTCTCTCACTTACCAGTTTTTCTACAATCATTTTTGAACTTTTTACTTGAGCAAGATCCATTTGAGTAGCAACATGTGCTTATCTTCTCCTGTTCAAGATTTTTGGTCATCTCTTCCAATTATTTAGAAACAATTTCTAATTCTTTTAGTGTTTTGTTCCATGATGTTTGAAGAGAAATAATCTTTTGATCTGCTGTTTTATGATCAGATTTTAGTTTGTTATGCATTGACTCTTCTTGTTTTAGTTTCTCACAGATTTTATATGAGTAGTTCTATAGTATTAACATGTTCATAGCATGATTTTGTGCAGAGTTTTTCTCTCACTTCAGATGGGATTTCAGGGAATTTTGGAGATAAGGTTTCAGATTTTGAAGATGAAGTGTCAACCTTAGGTTGATCAGACTGTGCCATTAGAGCTACTTCATCTGTATCCTCCTTAGGATCAGATTTGTCACTCCAATCATAGTCATCTTCTTCATTCTCACCTTCCACCTTTGGATCATTATTTTCTGACCAATCTTCTCCCTGGATTTCTGCAACAAGAGATAAACTTGATGTTAAATCATTAGTAAACTATTCAGCATATGCACTCCAATCATAACCATATTTAATGCTGACTACTAAAACTTTCTTGGTTTCATCAGATGATTTTGTTTCATCTTTAAGCTCAGGCATAGGAAGACTTTGATAAGGCTTTTGAAAAGTCTTCTGAGCTGGTTGAAACCTTTGGTTGCTAGAACTTGATTGAGCATTTCCTCCATTATTCCTTGGAGCTTTGCATTCTCTAGAGAAATGTCCATAACTGTTACAGTTAAAACACCTTGATTTTGACTTATCAAACCCAACAGTCTTGATTTCAAACAAATCCTGCAAAACAAGGTCTAATTGAGTTAAATGGCTACCTTGATATGCTTGAAAACTAGCCATAAATGCAGTTAATGCAGTTTTAGACTCTTCATCCTCTAATAGGATGTTTATCTCATCTTTAACTTTGCTAGATTTAGCAGAGTTAGATGAAGAAGTCTCTGTTTGAACATTAGATGTTTGAGACTGAGATTTAGGAGGAGATTGAGAATGAGACTGTGTTGTATAAGCAGGAGCACTAGTAAATGATGAATCAGTGAAATATCCTGCTCCAACAAATAAATCTCCCTCTTCTTCTGTAACTTTCTCACTTGTTGCCATGAATGCATTTTCAATAGTGTTTGCAGGAGAAGCAACAAACTGATACTGAGACATTGATGCTGCTCTATCATTATTCCTTGAGCTTTCATTAATCTCTACTGACTCTATCTTGGCAATAAGTAGATCTAGATCCATAGGGAACTTCTTAGTATGCTTTAGTAAGGTTACTGTTTATTTCCATGATGAGGGTAAAGCATTGAGTAGTCTAACATTTAGATCTTCAAGATCAGGCTTAATACCAGCTGTTGACATCTTAGTTTTAAGTTGAACAAATCTGTTCATCATCTGATTTATGGTTTCTCCGCACAAATGTTGAAACAATTCTAATTGCCTTTTCAACTTTTGTTTCTTGAGATTTTGAATCTCCTTGCCTCCTTCACAAATGGTCTTTACGGCTTTATATATGGTGTATCCAGTTTGATATTTAACAAGCCTTGCAAGAACTTCCAGAGATAGTCCTTTACACATCAAGGAATATGCTTTGATATCATTCTTTACTCTTCTCAAATCATCTCCTTGAAGACCATCTTCAGGATAGGGTTCTTGAGAATCTTTAGTATAAACAAACCCTCTGTCAGGCCCATCAGTGATTATAGGAATCTATGGTCATTTCTCTATAGATTTTCAAAGATCAGTGTCAATGGAATTAAAATGTTGTTTTAATCTAATAGACCAATTTTTGATATCAGCTCTATTTTTATGTTTTGGAACTCTATTTTCAGAATCTTCTGATTTCACCATTCTTATATTTTTGTTGTTTTTCTTAGATTTTGAATTAAGAAAAAAAAATAAAAAAGTTTTTTTTTGAAAAATTTTCTTAAAAAAAAATTCTAAGTATCAAGGGTGATACGCCTGAACAGTAATCAAACTCCCAAACAGTTAATGCGCCTAAGTTGATAGACGTCTAAGGGAATGCCTTAGAAAAATTTTCCAAAACACCCAAGTTGCAGCGTCTGAACAGTAGTAAAACGCCTGAACAGTTGTAATGCGCCTACACAGTTGTAATGTGCCTCAACAGTTATCAACCGTCTAAACAGTTCTAATACGCCTCAATAGAGATGATACGTCTGGACTTTTACTCTTCAACAGTAGTCAAACGTCTGAACTGAAAACGTCTAAACAGTGTTAATGCGACTAAACAGTATTCAAACGCCTAACACTTAGACAATTTTTCAGCAAACCTCAACTCTAATACGCCACATTCATCATGTTCATATGAATGTAACTGACTCAAGCTTCTGAAATTCATCAAAAATTGATGAATTGGATTGAAACTTTCCAATTAGACATGTTTTATACCGATAATCATTCTTCTAACATCAATTTATTTCAATATCAACAACAAATCAATCAATTTTGTGATTTTAAGTTCGAAAAATATTGAACTTTTCGAACACAAATTCAACAAATTATCTCGAATTTGATGAATTTAACTGCTGATTGTGGTTCAAAAGATGTTTCTGATGATGAAACACATTTGAAATCCACAAATTTTCAATTGAATTTTCTATCAATCACAGATTCAGTGAACTTTTTGAGTTTGAAAGTTCGACAAATCTCAAAAATCACTCAACCAACAGCTCTGATACCATTTGATAGGATCAATGGGAGCTCTGATACCATTTGATAGGATCTAATGTATCAATCTGTGATGATGTATGAACACAATTCGAAGAAATACAAACAAAGTAATCAAATCAAGCAAAATATCATCAAAATTCATAGTTTCCTTGAAATCAAGCAAAGACAATTAAAAAGTAAGTAAGCAGTTATGAATCTTTTGTTCGTCACTCTCTCGTCTCTTCCTAACTACTACAAGTCTATGCTATTTATAATGAAACACAAGAAACTAACAAAATTACAAAACTAGTCCCTATACTATTACAAATAGTAAAAAGACACATAAAGACAACATGTTAATCTTTCTAGAGAACTAACAAAGATTCTCTTGGGTGATGTTTCTAAAATCAAAATCAGAAACATTTTAGTCATTCAAAGAGTTATTAACTACACTAGTGTCACTCTAAAAGCTGAAGGTCAGACAAGTACGCTCAGACAACGGAACCGAGTTCAAGAACAAATGGATGGAGGCTTTCTGCAAAGAAAAGGGAATTGTGCACCAGTTCACTTCCGCCTACACTCCTCAGATGAACGGCGTTGCTAAGAGAAAGAATCGCAACTTGATAGAGACCGCACGGACGATGCTAGCAGACTCGAAACTGCCCATCCAATTCTGGAATGAGGCAGTTGCCAATGCGTGTTACACGTTAAATCGAGTTCAGGTGGTAAAGCGTCATGGCAAGACGTGTTACGACTTACTTTAACGACGTAAACCAAATCTAGAGTATCTCGAACCATTTGGCGCACCTTGCACCCAATTGAAGAAAACTCAGGAAGGCAAGTTCAGCGAGAAGGCTGAAAAGGGAATCTTTCTAGGATACAACATACCGAATAAGAGAGTTTACAACAACTCAACAGGTCAAGTAGAAGTGTGGTGTAACGTTAACGTTAAGAGATACACCACCCCTCCAGCTGGAAAAGGACCCGCATTCTTTTTCGATTATGATGGATTCCTCAAGTCCTTCAACATCTCTCTCCACTTTTGACGATGAGTTAGCAACCAAAATGATGTATGATGTCTTAAACACACCATCACAAGACTCCACATAATCTGGTTCACAAGGTGATCGTCTAACCATTCAGGGGGAGCACTCGAGGTAAGTGAATCCTCCTTTGACGATGAAGCCGTGGAGAATGATCAGAACAATCAGGAGGAACAGGTTCCTACTACTGCAAGTCCACAAGCATCTGACGTTGATGCCTCTGAGTCTTCGAAACCTCATACTCCTACTGCCTCAGATCCGGAACCAAACGTTCATGATCTTGATTCTGAGGTAGTTGTTCCCACCACTCCTGGATCACGCCTCAATGTCTATTATCCTTTGGACAATGTCATTGGGGATGTCAGATCAGGAGTTCAGACAAGAAATCATCTATATTCAGCTGATTATGCCTCGGTAATGGAAAAGGGATACCTTCACGATGGTGCATATCGTTGCTTTGTGTCTCAGTTTGAGCCAAAATATGTCAGTGAAGCCCTAAATGATAAGGCATAGGTGAGTGCCATGCAAGATAAACTTCTTCAGTTTAAGAAGTTAGGTGTATGGACACTGGTGGATAGACCTAAAGGTGCTAAGGTAATTGGCACCAAATGGGTCTTGAAATGTAAGAAAGATGACCAAGGTGTCATCATCAGGAACAAGGCTCGACTTGTAGTTCAAGGATTTCGACAAGTCGAGGGAATTGATTACAATGAAGTATTTGCACCTGTGGCGAGAATGGAAGCCATCCGTATCTTCCTAGCCTATGCCTCTTACATGAAGATTAAAGTCTATCAACTGGATGTAAAGAGTGCATTTCTTCATGGTGAAATCCGGGAAACAGTGTATGTCAGTCAACCTGAAGGATTTGAGGATCCATATCATCGGGACAGAGTTTACAAACTGGATAAGGCTCTCTACGGGCTTCACCAAGCCCCGAGAGCATGGTATGAAAAACTCTCAACTCACCTTGTGAAACACGGATTTCGCAGAGGTGTAATTGACTGTACACTGTTCATCAAAGAAAAGGATGATGATCTACTGCTTGTTTAGATCTATGTTGATGACATAATCTTCGGTTCCAAGAACGAAGACTTATGTAAAGAATTTGAAGCAGTAATGAAGGCAGAATTTGAAATGAGTGCCATGGGAGAGATGAAGTTATTTCTCGGGTTACAGGTGGATCAAACACCAAAGGGGATATTTCTACATCAGACCAAGTATGTAGGGGATATTCTTAGTCGGTTTGACATGGAGAATGCTTCCGCAGCTGGGACTCCACTTGCTACAAACCATGATGTAGCACCCGACTAGAATGGTGATCTGGTCGATGCCACCATGTACCGAGGAATCATTGCATCCCTCATGTACCTCACTGCCTCAAGAGCTGATATCATGTACGCGACGTGTCTATGTTCAAGATATCAGGCAAAACCAAAAGTTAACCATCTTATAGGGGTCAAAAGAATATTTCGTTATCTGAAGTGTACACCAACACTTGGGTTGTGGTAACCTCATGACGATGATTTTGAGCTTACCGCGTACAGTGACTCGGATTATGGCGGCTGCAAAATGAACTACAAATCCACCTCAACAGGTTGTCAATTCTTTGGGTGAAGATTAGTCACGTGGCAGTGTAAGAAGCAGACGTCAGTTGCATTGTCAACTTGTGAAGCTGAATATGTTGCTGCAACAAGCTGCGGTTCTCAAATCATCTGGATTCAACAACAGATGCGGGACTACAGTTTGCAATTTTCTAATACTCCTATATTTTTTGATAATTCTGCTGTAATAGCCGTTACAAAAAATCCGGTCCAACATCCTAAGACCAAACACATTGGTATTAAATATCACTTTATATGTGATTGCTTTGAAAAGAATCTAATCGATGTTGTTAAAATAAATACGGATTTTCAAAGTGCTGACCTCTACACAAAAGCCTTTGATAAACCACGTTTTCTATATTTGTTAGTGGTCAACGACGTTAAAAAGAAAAGTGATGTCATTCCAGAGGATGACAATGCTTAGTCCGACAACGTTTTCTTTTTATTTTCTTTTATTTCTCTTATTTTAATTTCCTGTCTCGTTAAAATCCAAAAACGCAAAAAATATATTCGTTTTTAGAATTTTAGGGGGAGAATAGGTTAAATTAGTATTAAATTAGTTGTTTTAATTTCAGTATTAAAAAAAACGAGGAAGAAGGACAGTCTAGCTAATAGAAATTAGATCATATCTGTGATACTGATTCAATGTTTATGGAAAATGATAGTACACAGGAACAAAGAGTTTGGGAATTTAAAAGAACTTAACTAATTAAGATGCAAAATTCGAAGTATAAGTCTGAGTAGTCTAAGAAAAATAAAAGGAAAAATGATTGTAAAACTAGTATGCTAATAAGGTAACATAAAGAAAGTAGACCCAGAGGGTGCATGTTCATTATATGATGTGTCGGTAGATTCAACACAATAGATGAGTAGACCTCATTGGTGACTTACATTCAAACTAAATTGTTCAACTTGCTGTGGGTTCCCATCATATCCCTGGTTAACACAATCAACGTAGTTCCAATAAGGGTAACGAGCAAATAAACGCCACAAATGTGTGCGGATGACCATAAAAAGAGCAAAGCACGAAAAAAAATATGTAAGCACTATAAAGATGATAACAAATGTTGCTGATGCGTTACATGCAAAAAGAAAATAAAAATGCTCTCACAAGAAGATAGGTTGTGTGCCTCTCTGCTGTGCGATGGCACTGACCTGAGGATAAGCATAACCTAAATATTCTAGAATTCATTATTGTTTGCGCCTCTCTGCTGTGCGATGGCACTGACCTGAGGCTTGGCATCTCTTTGAAAGCTCTTAGAATAGTTTCATCTTGTTAAAACACCCGTAGACCGCTCAAAAAATCTCTTGAGGAATGTTGATTACCATATAAGCGTAGGATCCACAAATGTTTGTTGAAATAATTAAACCTTAATTCATCACCAATGAGTGTCAAAAATCTATGTATGGATTTAAGAGGACAAGTATACTGACAATCATCGTGAGCAGTAACTCTTGAAAGTCCAAATCAGTGTGTGCATCTTATACATCTAGTATGATTTCCTAAACTTTCTAATGACTCTCGATGAAAACAATAATCTAGCATCAAAAGGCTTTGGTAACATGTCCCAAATGATTTGATTGCTTGTATGATTCCATAATGAATCGTTCCAGTTATGGTCATAATAACTTGAAGCCGTACTGTTCTAGAAAGAAATCTGCTAGATATCTATCTTAAAATTTCAACCTCACACAAAATCACAAAAATATGTTCAGTTTTTTCTCTTAGTTATAGTTGTTTTATTTTGTTTAACTGTGACAACCGACCTTCAGGTTGTTACCCTAACCCTAGATTACTTGCATCATTATCCATGTTATGAGTGCTAATAATTGAAACTATTCAACCCTACTATGAAATTGGAAACAAATCTTGCTATTTGATGTAAATTATGATTTCATGTGATTTTTATTTTTGACTTTTAACCAATTTAGGTTTCTACTTCTTTTTAAAATTAGTGTTCCGGGAATGTCAACTAGTCACCCTTACAAAATTAAACTCAAGAGAAGGCAATTAAAATGTGAGCATACACACTCACACTTACATAATTTCGGCCATGCATGCATGAGCATGCATTAGATACCTCAAACCACCTTCCACTAAATAATACATAATACCCAATACTACAAAATTACACTACACAATATAAATTACCATTAAAATTAAATCAAAAACCCTTCCCCACTACCCTCCAAGAACGGCCGCCCCCCTCACCACTCTCCTCTCCTCTTCACCACCACCCCACACACCCACTCATCTTTCATGCATCTCTCTCCCTCTCTCTCCCTCTCTCCCTTAATTCGAACCAGCTGAACCAAAACACACACACACATCTCACAACACTCTCCAACAATTCTCTCTAGTCTTGTGAAGGAAATTCGAAGACCACACCAAGTTCTAATCGGCCAAGAGCAAAACCGCAAAGGAGTGGCCTTATTTGCAAGATTTGGTCACACAACCGTACTTGTTCCACCTTTCCAGCCTTAGTTCGAGTTTCTCCATTCAAGTCCAAGGAGTTTCAAGCCATTCACGGCCATCAACACCTTCTAAACCATGAGTTACATCGAGTGTAAGCTCAAGATGTCGGTTTTGTGACATTTCTCTTGTTTTCATCATTTAACATCTAAGAACCGTGTATTTCCTTGTTGTAGCAGAAACATCTCACCATCATCTCATTCTTAAGGAGTTCCCAACGTTCTTGAAGGTAAACTTCATGTTATGTTAGTCATTCTTGAGGTGGAAACCGATTTCCACCATGAAAACCCTCATTTTGAGTGTTTTGACATCATCTAACTTGTGAAAGCTTAAACTCTTGTAAACCAAACTTGTGACCTGTATTTTTATGACTTAATGGACTCCCAAGAACCTGTTTTTAAAAGTTCCAAGTGGCTACTTACTCAAATCCACGGTTGATACATGGATTTCACCTTGAAACCCTCCTTTCTACATGTAACAACACCTTTTAAGCATTTGTTTGAAAAATCCTTTTAACCAAGACCCATAACCTACTCATGAACGACTTAATGACACCTTAATAATCTGTTTATGAAGTTAAACGAAGTGTTGGTAACATTTAAACTCAAGTTAAGATGGTTTACACTAGTGTAATTGTCGGTTATGGCATTTTCTACATATTTGAAGCATATGGATATATAGATCAACTAGGCAACATGTTGGGACTGAAATTACAGTAGGTTTTAGTGAATATTAGAAGTGTTAGCAATGTTTAATCTCTGGAATAAAGGACATGTTGTGATTTACCCTCTTTTAGTCACTTTCGGGACCCAAAAACATGGTAAAATGACTTAAAAATAGTAAGAATATAAATTTAACATTCTTAAAAAGTATTCCAGACTCAAAAATGATAAATAAAGTACTATGGACTCAATGGATAATTTAAATGGTCAAAGACACAAATAAATGACATTTTAACTAAAAACGGGTACAAACCGAGCATCGTTTTTGAGAAAAATCCATAAAAATAGAGTTCAAAACTAAGATTTATAAAAATCATTTGATTTCAGTAAGTAAAGTAATAAAGGACCTAAAAGATTTAAAGATTCGGTCAAACAAGCTTTAAATGGTCAAACCCGGTCAAAACCGCGTATTAACGGGTCAAACGTAAAAACAAGATTTTTTACTATAAAAGGCCAATTTACACAATTTAAGGACTTAAAAATTTATAAAGAAATCTTTTAGAAAATACCTACTGGTCCAAGATTTAAATATATGAAAACTCCAAATTACGGTTAAAACTATCCGGCTTTTACCGTAACCGGGAGCGTTAAATGTGCAGTTTTTAAAATCGAACCCGTAGACTAAAGTTTTGAAGCACTTACTCCATAATAATCATAATATGACTCTAATAATCTGATTTTTGGACTTAAATGACATAAAAGGCAAGAAACTAAACTTAAGGGTAGAAACTGTCAATTTTGAAACTTGAGGGACTAAACTGTAAAATTTTTCCAAACCTTATAGCCGACTTCCAGGAAACTAATAAACGATTGAACAACAAAATCTCTTAATATACTTAATCTAATGAAGTGAAAATCCCCAATTTTCATGAAGACGCCTTGACTTGCCATAAAAGGAAACTTTTTATACAAACCTTCATGAAACCAAAGCCGTACTCAATAGCTAAACTCTTGACATCAATGTTGCACTTTGAATGAGTTTAGGACAGTAGCTTATTGCTTAATATGTACATGTTAGGGTGCTAGACTTGTGACACTTCCCGGCACACCAAGAGACTTTGATTTGGAAACCTAAGGTGAGTTCTAGTGATCCCCCTTTTTACTATTGTTTTGGGATGAAACATGCTCTACTTTTTATGAACTATGATTGTGCTTTATTTGATGATTCTATGTGGGATTTGTGGTTACCTGCTGATTCTTATATCATGATCATTAATTCTTTCGTGAACCGCTTGATTTATATGGATAGATCTATTTGGGGAATCCCCCAGACACAGTGGCTTCCGCTCCAGGAAGGTTACCCCACTGAGATCCTGAGGGATCGTTGTGGCATGTAACAAGTTTTGCTAAGATTCTATGGTGAACCATCCGGGCAGGTAGGGCTCACTGGTTTGGGGCTCAGTTTCTTCCTTCGGGAATATCCGGTAAAACACAACTTTAGAAGAGGCTAACCGGGACTGAGTGCAGGGTTGATTATGATTTTATTTTTCCCACGATGATAAACAATGATTATTTTCTTTTAATCAAAGAAGGATTTATTAAGTACTTTTGTTTTTAAACTTTAAGAACTTGAATTCACCAACTTTTTAGTTGACACAATTTTCTTTTGAGCATGTTTCAGGTAATAGATGAAGAGATCCTAGCAGTTGTGAAAACTTAGACTTATCCCCGTGATATGGCATTGGCTTATTTCCTTGATGAAACAATTGAACAATTTATATTTTGTGTTGAACAAGTACAATTTTATTTTTATGGATGATTGTAAAACTCATTTGGGGGCTTGATGTGTCTCTAGCCCTGTTACCCTTTTTAAAAACTTTAATGCCATGTGATATTCTCTCCTTTGAGCTCTTATAATGGTTTGTTTCCGCTGCCATATGTTGTTGCTAGTCTGTGACGTCCCACCCTACCTGGGCCCGGGGTGTGACAGATTGGTATCAGAGCCAAAGGTTGTAGAGAAGTCGGAATGCCATAGTAGACCCTAGGCTACAACCCTGATACCCTAGGACTGTCCTTGTGGGAAGCGTTGGGATGATCGGGTTGGGTAAATTGATGATTACACTTGATCAACGTAATCATGAATTTACCGGACGCGTAATTTCCATCACTGATTTTTAGGTTATGGTTGGACTTTTTCTGGTTTATGTTGATGATTTGAAACTAATTTTTTTTTAAAATGGGGATTTAAATGATTTTTATGATGAACTATGTTATCCGATACTACTTGAAGAAACTATTGATCTGGGCAAAACAAACAGCTATATGTTGGAATAACAGATACTATTGCCATCACTACTATTATTAGTACTATTATGTAAATCATGAGCTATGAGAAACCAAATTACTCATGATGTATTTCTTACAGGATAACATCAATGGCTGATAAAGGAAAGGCGCCTGCTCACCCCGACACTGAGACCGCTCCTACCGGAAACCTGAGGAGAAAGAAACCCCAGACGGAGTATGAGGCGTACCTCCGGAGATGCGGACATCCAGGGTGGATATCCGTCACGTCCGAAGACACTGAGGCTTCCGAGGACTCTTCCTCCACATCACCTTACCGAAGCCGAACGCGATCCCACTCTCCTCAAGTAGCTGCTCCGACCCTCTCACCTATCCCACCTATTGGGAATAGGGGTGCGCGTACTGTCACCCGACCTCGCAAAAGCGTTAGGCCAGGATCCTCCGTATCCTTTAGGATGCCTCCTCCTCCTCCCCCGCCTGTTAGGATTCCGACATCGGTACCCCCATTGTTTGACCCTCGTGACGAACGCCTGATGCCGCCGAGACATAGTATGTATGACGGCCCTACTGTACTGGCTGGTGATAGGTACTCCCAGTCGAGTCGCCGGGCAAGTGATGTAGGACCCTCCGATGCGACATTGGATGAGATTTTGAGGACTGTTCGCCGTCATGAGCTGACTGTTCAGCACGCCACTCGAACTTCTCAGTCGGCTCAGTTCCAGGCGATGATGGCTACACAGGGAGTGAAGCGTTTGGAGCAGAAGCAGAGGAAGAAGGGTACAGGATGGTTTGGATGGCTAAAGAGGAAGTGGATGTGAGAACTGGAGTACTCAGTGGGATTTATCTGTCTGTGGACAGTAGAAGGAAACTATTTGAATTCTTATTCGAGACTATTATTTTATTATTATGGGGGTGATGGCACCTTCCAAATTGTAAGAGCATGACTCTGATTCTATTTGTTTGGATGATACTATCGTTAACTGCTTTTGGGATGCTAGAATTATTAAACTGTCTGTATTGAATTGCTATATGTTTTGTTGTGCTTTGGAATTTGTCTGTGCCTTTTCTAAATGGTTGCCCAACTACTATGTCATGTTTTGAATTGGACTTTTTAACGTTCTTTAGTGGGTTGTAAATACATATGTGCATGCCATGATCCCTCTTCCGAGGCATGGTGTGATAGGATAATGATGCCTAGGCTATCCGAAACAAAATTTATGAGATGCTAAACGAATCTATTTGTGATACTATCAGAATGCCGACTCGCAGAGGAACACGTTTTGGCCGACGTGGAGGCACCAGGGGCCGCCATGAGGAAGCAAGGCCTATTGGAAACCAACCTACTCCACCAGGGACTCCCCACGGGGAGAATACTAATCAAGAGAGTGACGAAAGGATTGCTAACCTCGTAGCTCAGCAACTGGCCAACGCCATTCCGACTATCATTGCACAGATAAATGCAGACCGGGATAACACTACTGGTAACGAACGGCCGGTAAATGATGAGAACCACGACGAAGAAGCCGAGGCGTTAAGGAATGGGTGCTCTTACAAGACCTTTATGGCATGTAAGCCCAAGGACTTCTATGGCACCGAGGGTGCTATAGAGACTTACAGGTGGATCGACAAAATGGAAGCCGTCTTAGACATCAGCGAGTGCAAGATGGAGCATATGGTGAGATTTGCATCACAATCTCTCAAGGGATCAGCTCTTGAATGGTGGAAGTCCATTACTCAGAGCCGTGGAAGAAACATGGCTAATCGAATGGGTTGGACTGAATTTCGAGAAGAGAAACATGACACTAATTGAAGCTGCAAGAACTATGTTGTCTGACCCTAAACTGCCCATCCCCTTCTGGGAAGAGGCGGTGAACACTGCTTGCTATGTGCAAAACAGAGTTTTAGTGGTTAAGACACATGGTAAGACTCCTTATGAACTTTGGCACAAGATAAACCTTTCATTGGTTTTCTCAGGTCATTTGGATGTCCTTACACCATCTTAAATACCAAGAATTTCTGGGGTGCCTTCAAATTCCAGCTTAGAGGCACAAAACTCAGAAGAATGAGCTTCAAATGTTGGAGAAAATGGTGGTGGTGAAAGTGATCAAGAATTTCTTGATGCTGATAACCAATGGATTGAAGACAACATCAATAATATGACACGCTCATTGGATCAAGTCAATCTTGATAAGTGTGGTAATGTGGAGGGTGAATCTTCTTTGCCATATCAAAAATTTTCAAATCTAGATCTGTCAAAGCAACTTGTTGTGATCCCTCAGCTAAGGATCCACAAGTCTCATCCTACCACAAACATCATTGGAGATGTTGATTCAGGGGTGAGAACAAGAGGACAAACCCATGAAGCAAATGTTTGTCTTCATTCTTGTTTCTTGTCCCAGATAGAGCCAAAGAAAATTGATGAGGCTCTAAAGGATGGAAGTTGGGTTGAAGCTATACAAGAGGAGCTGCTCCAATTCAAAAGGCAAAAGGTTTGGAACCTATGTCCTCTTCCTCAAAGGAATACTACTATAGGAACCAAATGTGTTTTTAGGAATAAGAAGGATGATAGAGGACTGTCATTAAGAACAAGGCTAGACTAGTTGTTCAAGAGTATACTCAAGAAGAAGGAATTGACTATACAGATGTTTTTGCTCCTGTACCAAGACTTGAAGCTGTTAGGATATTCCTAGCTTTTGCTGCATCCAAGAACTTCAAGGTCTACCAACTTGATGTCAAGTGTGATTTTCTTTATGGGGTGATTGATGAAGAGGTGTATGTCAGACAACCACTTGGGTCTGCAGATACTTATCATCCTGGTTATGTCTGCAAGCTTGATAAAGCTCTTTATAGGCTGCACCAAGCACCAAGGAAGTGGTATGAGACTCTATCTCAGTATCTCTATCAGCATGGTTAGAAAAGGGTACTATAGATGGAACTCTCTTCATCATAGGAACAAGAAATGACATGATGCTAGTTCAAGTAAATGTGGATGACATTATCTTTGGGTAAACTAATCCAATGCTCTGCAAAGACTTTGAGAAGCTGATGAAGGACAGGTTTGAAATGAGTGCCATGAGGGAACTAAACTTCTTTCTAGGAATTCAAGTGAAGCAAGTTGACAATGGCATCTTCATAAGCAAGTCAAAGTATGTACAAGACATACTTAAGAGTTTCAACATGACTGATTGTAAGGTTGCTAAGACACTCATAGCCTGAAATCACTCCCGTGGACCTGATCTTGAGGGGGAGTGTATTGATGAGCATCTCTATAGGGCAATGATTGGGTCTCTTATGTACCTCACAGCTAGCAGGCCAGATATCATGTTTGCTACATGCATTTGTGCAAGATATCAAGCCAACCCCAAGATGTCACACCTGGTCACTGTCAAAAGAATTTTAAGATATCTCAAAGGTGCTCCATCACATGGCTTTGGTATCCAAAGAATTCTGACTTTAATCTGTATGCTTATACAAATAGTGACTATGGTGGTTGCAACATGACTATAAAGTCTACATCAGGGGGATGTCAATTTCTTGGTGGAAGAGTAGTCTTTTGGCAATGTAAGAAACAATCTTGTGTGTCTGCATCAACTACTGAGGCTGAATACATTGCTGCTGCAAGCTGTTGTGCTCAAGTGCTTTGGATTCAAAATCAGATGCTGGACTATGGATTCAACTTCAAGGGGACGCCCATCCACATAGACAACAATAGTGCTATCTCAATCAAAGAAAATCATGTGCAGCACTCAAGGACAAAGCATACAATATCAGGTATCATTTGATTAGAGATAACTTTGAAAAAGGATTAATCAAACTAGTCAAAGTTAACACAAATGAACAATATGTTGATCTGTTCACCAAACCTTTTGATGAGTAGAGATTTAAATATCTTGTATCAGCTATTGGGATGATTAACTTTGAATAGCTTTTCTTAAAACTTAATCATATTATTTCTAAACCCTAGATGTCCTAAGTTGTCTATTTTATCACCTTCATAAGCCCTTATTTTTTTTGGAAGAAAATATTTTCAAAAGACTTTTCTTAGATTTTTTAAAATTTTGATCTCTTTTCTTTTCGGAAGATTTAAAATTACCTTCGGAAAAAATTTATGTCTTAGTAAACAAATAACTACTTCTGTAATTTTACCTTCGGAAGAAATTTCTGAAATAACTTCCGAAGCTTAAAATCAACTAAAGTACTCTTATGTTTTCAAAGAACAAGTTTCTTCCGAAAGCAATTTACCTTCAGAAGTTTTTATTCTCCTTAGAATAAAATACTCTGAGTGTAAATTCTCTTACGAAGCATAATTCTCAAAAACCTTTGAAATATCTTCCGAAGCCAATTTGCATTCGGAAGCTTTTTCTTCAAAACTTCCGAAGCACATAACCTTCAGAAGATTTCTCAGCTTACAGAAAAACTACTTTTTGGGCAAAAGTAAACTACTTTTCAGAGGTGGGACCGACATCCAGATTTCAAAGTTTATCCTCTTTCATTAACTTTGTCTCAAATCCTTTTCACATAAATACCCAATGGTTCCCCACTCTTTCACTATCTTCTTCAGTTACACTATTCCTTAAACCTAAATTCTCCCAAACTGCCTTTGTTCTTCATCTTCCTTCACCCTTAAGCTTCTCAAATGGCCAACCTAAACCGTAGAAACAACCCAGATTTCCCCATGCAACTTCACAGGCAACACAACCAAGTTGCTCTGTTAAGCTCTGAGAAAGATGCAAGTTTCTTAGAGATTTGCCATTTCTTAGCTCTATCCAACTACATCACCTCCCTAACCATTGATCCTACTCTATATGAGGATCATTTGCTTGAATTCTAGAAGACCTGCCAAGAGGTCATTATGGATGGGGAGAAGGCACTATCTGCCACAATGCAAGGGAGGACAATCTTCATCACTCCGGCCATCATCAACACTCACTTGTAGCTGGATGATGAAGAAGGTGAGTTGTCCTTCCCAAAGGAAGCTGTAAATCATTCTTTTGAGCAAATGGGCTATGAGGGAGATTTCTCTGTAAAGACCTTCAGGAAAGGGAAGGTCTCATCCCAGTGGAAATACCTGCTTCATGTGGTTATCCACAGCTTGTCAAACAAGCATGGAGGGTGGGACTAGATTTCTGAGGATCTCTCCTTCATAGTACATGGAATGGTTCAAGGAGTCAAGTTCAGGTACTCTCAGTTTGTTTATACAAATTCGCTTGCTAACTTGGACTCCTTAGAGTATTATATGTTTCCTAGATATGTTCAACACATTCCCAAGTGTGAACTGGGCTCACAGTTAAGGGAAACAGATAATATTCTTAAATTGGGACAGATCAAGCCTGACATCTTTAAAATTATGAAGAAGCCAACTGTAGGCTTCTGAGGAGTAGAAACAGCCCTTGTCCCAAATATGTTAGAGCTCATTGCTCAAGGTGACAACCTAGCAACACAAGCTAGTGTTGAACCCACATCATCTACCTCCTAACCACCAAAAAGACCACAAATCACCCTCACCTACCAAAGAAAATCCAAACGAACCCCTACTCAAGCTATTGAGTTTGTGCAGGCCCCCATACACTCACCCATATAGGAGGAAGTGGATACTGGAGCTCCCACTTCCCTTGAGTAGCAAACCACTCGCATCTCTTCAAGAATCAGTGGTGAGGTTCCTCATGCTCACCCTGATAAGCTCACAAGCCCAACTACCTTAAGCCTTCACTCTGAGTCTCAACACTCAAGTGAACAATCTTCAGGGACAGTTACCATCCCCAGCCTTTAGACTTAAATCAACCCATTCCCAACCTCTCTTTCTATACTGATGAAGACTTAGGTTTCAGTGAGTACCATGAGTCACTTTATTCTTCCCCTACTCAAAGAGAGATGAGTAGTCCCGAGTCTCCTTTGTCTAGCCCACATCAGTTTCCTATCACTGAGATGGATCTCCATGAACCTGTTCAGGAGGTCCATATGGAAGGGGCTCTCACTTCTGCAAGTGATTACATCATTAAGACCTCAACTATGGCAACTCAGCCCATTGACGCTTCAACTGAGGCTATCAATGTGCAGAGGAAATCCAGCAGCCAAGAACCTGAAGCTGGTGGTGAGAGAGAGAACTTTTGTCCAATCATCTCATCCCCCAATGATTCTTCTGATGAAGATGAAGGGAATCTGAGACTAAAGGTGCAAAAACTGTCAAAAACATGCTCATATTTAGTCTCTAAGGTTAGTCACCTTGAAAACCGGGTCAATGATCAGCAACTTGAGATATCTTATCTCAAGGAAAAGCTAGCTGGGAAACCTTTAAGGAGAGCTCAACCAGGAACACAAGAACCTATGAATGTGATTGACCTAACTCCTAGCTCACCTATGCAAGAGGGTGATGCTACCAAAAAGGGGGAGAAAGTCATTACAGTCACAGAACCTGGGAGTTCGTAAGGGAGTATGGATATTAAGGACTCACCATCCTCACTTGCAATTGTGGATACTCGGCAACTTCCTCAAGTTCACATTGATATGGACACTAGAGACTCTGTCATTAGGAGTCTCTTTGAGGAAGGCATTCCAAGGGCTATGTCATCTCCACCTCAAGGAACTTCAAACTACATTATTGGGTGGAAGTATGATGCTTATAGAAGAGACCTCATTCTTCAAAGAGTTCAAGGGCAGCAAGAAGTTTTCAATTTTCAGACCTTGAACTACTAGAATGTCTTGACCTTATCAACATGCCACTTGTCAACCCAAGTCAATCAAGACAAGCTGATAGGTTAGCACTCTGGATTCAAGACTGAATTACTGAAGAGTTCACTCTTAGAAGGAGACAAAGGCAACCAGGTAATGTCATTGGTTAACTGGATATTGAGGCAGAACCTGAGATTAGCTTCAAAGGGAAAACCTTGGCTGAAGGCCCAGTGATAGAGACTAAGAGCCCTGTCACACCAACAACTACTTCAGAAATTCATTCCCTCACTGAAACACCTGCTGGTGAAGGTGTCTCACAACCTCTCTCTGGCCGAAGCTTGGATGCTACACCAATCAATGAAGGCCAAAGCTCTCTCTACCCTGTGTCACAAAGGTCCATGGGTGACAAAAGGAAAAGGATTCTAACTCCTGGAGAGATTAAGGAGGTGGAGAGAGAGAGGAAGAGGAAGCTAAGGGGAGAAAGTTCCTCTAGGTCTTCAGGTTTTATGCAAGCTACAATCAGGGCTGCCCCCAGACCAAACACTCAAGATGATGAGTTGAGGGTTGTCAGGATTACTTACCCACAGACCAGGAACTATGACATAAATGAGATTATATCTCTCCCCTTAGAGTTACTAAATGAACTGGCTGACATGAAAGTGTCAAGAGAGATGAAGGAAGCAGAAGATGCAAGGCTACTTCTCCAATTCAAAGAGGAGAAGAGATAGAAGAGATTATACAAGCATGTTCCTACTCTCTCCCCAGTTCAAGAAAGCCCTGTGCAAGAGGCTATGGCAGCTACACAAGAACCTCAGGTAGACAAGGGAACGGATAGGCAAAACATGATCAACTACCTGAGCACCACAGGTCTCTACCAGGCATCTGCACTTCTTCCCTTATCCTTTGCGTGCAATGAGTTTGAGTATCTCAAACAGCTTGAACTTCAAGTACTCAAAGAACAAAAGGCAACAAAGAGAAAGATGAAGAAAGAAGCTGCAAAGTCAAGGGCCATCATCCAAAAGAGTATGAAGAAGTATGCTGACAGACAAAGGATGATGAGCTTCTTGAAGCTGTATGGATTCTTCGGAAGGAGACTTGGCCCTATGTCTCTATCCACAATGGATGAGCATATCAAGGTAATCAAGTAGAAGATCAAGAGTGGAGAGCTAATGGACTTACACTCCCTTCCATGTCAAGCTCCACCTAAAGTGGAGGTTAAGGTTGAATAACCTGAGACAACACAACCTAGACCTCCTGCTGAGCCTCATCAAACTTCATCTTCTAATCCACAGTAGGGTCAAACTCCCTCTCCTTCTAAACCTGTGAGGGACGAACACCCAACTGAGCAAGACAAGATTAATCAACAAGGTGCTGCAGACCAGTCTTCTCAGTTAAAGTCATCTAAGATGAAGAAGAGGATGGTTCCAAAACAAAGTCAAAGAAGATGAAGAAGGCTGAATCATCCACCTATACACCTCAGGCTGAGTCAGATTAACCTGAGGAAGTGCATGGAGGCAACCCAATCAACTCCAATTCAAGTGGCTCCTCATGCAGCTGAGAGACCTATCTTATCCTTAACCTTCACAACTAATCCATGAAGATGGCATGTGATCAGAGATCAAAGTGTTGAGAATGTGTATACATGGCAAGACTTATTCAACCTACCTCTGCATGATCTCTTTGAGATGAGAAGATATCATGGGAGTCTGAGTGATCCTCACCATCTGATGAAGAAGGGCATGGTCATCATCATTATGCGGACTGTCAACAGCTAAAGATCTTCAAATGTTTTGGTAGCATTAGCCTAGGGAGTTTGTAAGGATTCCTATAAGTCTGATGCAGCCAAAACATCCAAAGTCTCTCTCCATGCATGCACTGAAAAACAGAAGTAGAAATGCTTTGTAAGTTTTACACCATTCACTAGAAATATTCTAAGTGTAAAATCTTCCGAAGCCAAGACCAACATCTTCCAAAGCTTCAAAGACAAAGTCTTCCGAAGCCAAAGAGTGAAGACAGATTTCTTCCGAAGACTTTTAGAGACATGTCTTTGTATAATGTACTTTACCATAAAGCTGGACCATCTTTCCGTTGCAACTCTGTTTAGTCACCAACTTACATGAGTTGGTGAAAAAATCCATGCTTTTGGTAACTATACATTGAGGTCTTGAGTCTGTGCTTTCTACTTTATGTACTTTTATCCTTTTTGTCATATATTAGGATGTGAGCTATGGCATGTCATAGTCACTAGTCAAAAGGCAATCTTCCTTTTGACTCTACATTTGATTTTATTGTCTAGTTCAAATGTATCTAGTTGGCTAGTTGCGGCTGACTTTGGTATGGTTGTTGATGTTGGTTTTGATGATGATATTGATGTTGATTGTTGGATTGGAAGCTTGAGCTTGGTTTTGATGATGATAGGCCCTGAGAACTCCTTTGAAAGTTGTTATTGTTTCTTCTTGGAGCATTGCGTTCTCTTGAGAAGTGGCCAGTCATACCAAAATTGAAGCATGCAGGACTGTTTAAAGGGGTTGGTCACTTACAACACAAACACACAATATGGAGAGTTGTTT
Organism: Flaveria ramosissima; assembly: GCA_025215565.1. Classification (NCBI taxonomy): domain Eukaryota; kingdom Viridiplantae; phylum Streptophyta; class Magnoliopsida; order Asterales; family Asteraceae; genus Flaveria; species Flaveria ramosissima. The sequence continues at coordinate 8,863,147 of CM046032.1, forward strand.
TAGAACACTTAACAGATCAAATAGGGAACTGGTAACACACTACAATGATACTTAGAACACAAGCAAACTATGAGACAGAACCAAGAACAAACAACAAGAAGTATATGGTTTTCAAGAATGTTGTATATTACTCTCAAGTTGTTTTACAAGTGTTCAAGCATATTCTAAGTTACAAGGACCTGAGCTACTTTATACTACATCCTACAGCCGGCCATACTCTGAAGGCCAACTAGATACATTTGAACTAGACAATAAAATCAAATGTAGAGTCAAAAGGCAGATTGCCTTTTGACTAGTGATAACGACATGCCATAGCTCACATCCTAATATATTACAAAAGGATAAAAGTACATAAAGTAGAAAGCACAGACTCAAGACCTCAATGTACAGTTTACCAAAAACATGGACGTTTTCACCAAGTTGTGATAGTTGGTGACTTATCAGAGTTGCAACGGAAAGTGGTCCAGCTTTATGATAAAGAACATCACATAAAGCATGTATCAAAAGTCTTCGGGGGGGGGGAAGATACCTGTCGTCACTTCTTGCCTTCGGAAGACTTTGGTTTTGAAGCTTCGGAAGACTTCACTTTTGGCTTTGGATAATATTGGTCTTGGCATTGGAAAATTTTACAATTAGAGTATTTCAAGTGCATGGTGCAAAACTTTTGAAGCATCTCTACTCTGTACTTCAGTGCATGCATGCAGGAAAGACTTTGGATGTTCTAGGTGCATCAGCCTTACATAAAACCTTACAAACTCCCCCTAGGCTAATGCTACCAAAACATTTGAAGACCTTAGATGTTTCAAGTCCTCATCATGATGATGACCATACCCTTCTTCATTAGATGGTCAGGATCACTCAGACTCTTATAGTGTCTTCTCATCTCAAAGAGATCATGCAGAGGTAGATTGAACATGTCCTGCCATGTGTAGATATCTTTAATACCTTGATCCTGGACCTTCACAACCAATCTAGAGAGATGGCATGTGATCATAGATCAAGGTGGTGAAGATGTCTACACATGGCGAGACTTATTCAACCTACCTCTGCATGATCTCTTCGAGATGAGAAGATACTATGAGAGTCTGAGTGATCCTGACCATCTAATGAAGAAGGGCATGCTCATCATCATTATGAGGACTGTCAAAAGCTAAAGATCTTCAAATGTTTTGGTAGCATCAGCCTAGGGGGAGTTTGTAAGGATTCCTATAAGTCTGATGCAGCCAAAACATCCAAAGTCTTTCTGCATGCATGCACTGAAGAACAGATGTAGAAATGCTTTGGAAGTTTTACACCTTGCATTAGAAATATTCTAAGTGTAAAACCTTCTGAAGCTAAGACTAACATCTTCCGAAGCCAAAAGTGAAGTCTTCCGAAGCTTCAAAGACAAAGTCTTCCGAAGCCAAAGAGTGAAGACAGATTTCTTCTAAAGAGTTTTAGAGACATGCGTTTAACTGATGTACTTTACCATAAAGCTGGACCACCTTTCCGTTGCAACTCTGTTTAGTCACCAACTTACATGAGTTGGTAAAAAGATCCATGCTTTTGGTAACCGTATATTGAGGTCTTGAGACTGTGCTTTCTACTTTATGTACTTTTATCCTTTTTGTAATATATTAGGAAGTGAGCTATGGCATTTCAAAGTCACTATTCAAAAGGCAATATGCCTTTTGACTCTACATTTGATTTTATAGTTGTCTAGTCTTATGTATCTAGCTGGCTTTCAAAGTATGGCCAGCTGTAAATTGTAGTATAAAGATCTCAAGTACTTGTAACTTTTGATTGTATGCTTTGTAACATTTGTAAAAGAACTTGAGAAGTAGTATACATCATTCTTGAAAACCAATATACTTGTGTTGTTAGCTATCTTGTTCTGTCTCATTTTTACTTGTGTTCTTAGCATCTTTCACATAAGTTAACAAGTTCTCTATTTGATCTGTTAATTGTTCTAAGGAACTCTCCACATTGTGTTGTTGTGTTGTAATTGCATACCCTTCACCGGTCCTGCATTTGGTATCAGAGCATTCCAGGCTCTTGATATAAGATCTCACCATCTTAAGATCCCTCACACACACAAAATACATAACAACTCAAATGGCAGCTATTACCAAAGCTGATATGGAAACTGGGACTATGACAAAGTCTCCACTGATCACTCCTGAAGACTTTGATACTTGGTGTCAAAGAATGGAAGGCTACATCAAGTCTCAAGACTCCAGGATGTGGGACTCTGTTGTTGAAGGACCTTACATACCAAGCACCACTTCTGCTACTGGTGGTGGTATGATTCCAAAGGCTATGACTGATTACTCTGAAGAAGACAGGAAGAGAATAGAGATTGATCAGAAAGCCATGACAGCTCTTCAAAATGCTCTTCCAAACTCCATCTACAGAGGCTTCAAGAAGTGCAAAACTGCCAAGCAACTATGGGAAGCACTGAAGCTAATGTATGAGGGGTCCACTGAAGTAAAGGAGAACAAGAAGGATCTCCTGAAGCAGAAGTTTGAAAACTTCACCTTCAAGGCAGGTGAAACCATGACTCAACAATACTTTAGGTATGTTGAGATTGTGGATACTCTAATGGATGTTGGAGTAACTCTTGAAAACAGGGACATTGTAAGGAAGTTTATGTCCTCTCTTCCTAGACAATGGACACATTATTATGTTGTTATCAAAAGACTGAGAACCTTAAGACTCTTACTCTCACAGAGTTGTATTGTATTCTTAATGGGTACCAGATGGAGATGAATATGCAAAACTCATCTGGTAACTCCAGCAATCAACTGATTTCAGCCCTCCATGTGGTTGAAAGGGAAAGCATTGAACCACAACATCATCTTACATGCTACCCTAACAACTCACAAAAGGTCCCTTTCATCACCTTCCCAAACACTCCAAGAGAAAGCTACACTCAAGGAAGTCCTTTCCAAGAGACAAGTTCTTCTCATGCCTTTGTCTATGCTAATGAAACCTCAGGAAACTTCCTTTTCACCCTTGAAGACTTGGACTGTATCCATCCAGATGATCTGGAGTACATGGAGATAGTTCAGCAGATGGCTCTTCTCACTCATAGAGCCAAGAAGTTCTATAAGAGGATAGGGAGGAAGTTTCCAAGAAATGCAGCTAGTGGAAAGTTTGGGCTGGATAAAAGCAAAGTAAAGTGTTACAATTGTAACCAGATGGGACACTTTGCAAGGGAGTTTAAGGCACCAAGGACAAATGGTGGCCAAACACAAGCCATACCAAAATACACTAAGAAAGCTCCCCAGAATGAGAAGCCAAAGCAGCAATCTGCAGTTGCTGTTGAAGAAGGAGGCTTTGACTGGAGCTTTCAGGTAGAAGATGCATCTCCAAAACCAAGCACTCATGGCAAACCACGATGAAGCCAAGGTATTGGAACATCTTTGTACTCCTGAATGTATTGCTAAAGTTAATAGATACAGGTCCTATAACTTAGAAATGAGATCTGATCTTAAGTCCTTAAATATCTTAAAAGCTGATTTTAAAAGAGCTGAAAATGATTATAAAACTAAAGATAGAGGACTTAGAGAAAACCATTTCAACTCTTAAACATGATCACACAAACTACAGGACTCAAATCAAAGACCTCATTGCTAAGTTAACTGAATGCCAGGCTGAGCTTGTGATCAGCAAAGCCAAGGCAGAAACATGTGTTCTTGAAGAAGATACCTTCAAGAACATAATATCCTCATCCTTGCATGCAAAATTTTGTTATCAAAATAAGCAGGCATTGGGATCTTGTGAGATAGCTCCTCCATACACAATCTTGTCTTTAAGATCTCCTAGGTATGGAACTTGTGAAGATAAGCTTCCCCTCATAGACCCTTTGACTGAAGAGGATGAAAAGGAGATGGTGAAGAATGGCTCTAAGAAGAGTGAAGAAGAGCATTCTAAGAAGGGTCACTATTCCTTTGAGGAGAGTAAAGTTGTTGGGATGACCAAGTCCAGGAGAAAGAACTTGATCAGGAAGGCCAAAAGAAAGTCCAAGAAGGCTCAAGAGATCAAGGCCACATTCAAATCTACACGGAAACAAGTCTTTATTTCTGTAGGATTTAAAGTGGTGAAGGCTGAAGACACCTACTTAAACTCCATCAACAAGAGTTCTGGTTCATATCCAAATCATCCTATCATCAAGAAGAAGGCTGATCAGTTATGCACCACTGCTGTACAACCTGAACCATCTAGCTCCAAAGGTAGTTCTATCCTACAAGAATTGCCACAACATTTGCAAAGATGAAGATGGAGAAGGAAAGTGATCAAGTTCAGCCTTGTTCACAAAAGAAAACTCCTAGAAGGAAGAAAATAGACTGTGTTATGTGTGGAAGTACTTCTCATCTTGCTAAGGATTGTGTTTACAATCCAAAGAGTACTCTCCACATGATGAAGAAAGAAACTTCTAAGAGTTTGGAGTAGAAGAAGCAAGCTTCGTAATGAAAATCTCTTTCCTTCGGAAGCTCCAAAATGAAGAAGAAGACAATTGGAAACTTGCCTTCGGAAGAAAATTTGGTCTCGTAAGAAAGGAATACTTCCAAAGCACTGAAGCCTCCTGTAGTGAAAGCATGATCTACCGAAGGTCCAGTCATCAAAACTTCCGAAGTCAACAAAACTTCCAAAGTATTGAAGGTCAACTCTAAGCTTCCAAAGGTGGGGTGGAAGTCAAAGAAAGACCAAATGGTTGAAAGTTCTTCATCAGCATCAGCAAATGATCCTTCTAGCATAACAGCTCAAGACCAATGCGGCTTGGGTTTCCAAATGTAACTAACCATCTCTTTTGTGCAGGAATAGCTCAAGACTAACAGAAATGTATGGATCATTGACAGTGGCTGTTCCAGGCACATGACAGGCAATAGGTCACTACTCTAAAAGTTTGAAAGTATTGATGGAGGACCAGTTGCTTTTGGAGGAGATGCAGGAGGTTACATTACTGGAAGGGGCAAGGTCACAAATGGTAAGCTCAGCATTGAGAAGATAAACTTTGTCAAAGCTTGGGTACGATCTTTTGAGTGTATTGTTCTCAGGCCCGGGGTGGTCATTCCTCATGAGCACATCCTGCTCAGAGCCCCCGAGAAAAAGAACATGTACAAGATGGATTTGCAAGAAACATCTCCCTCAGGAGAAGTTTCATGCTTTCTATCTAAAGCAAATAATGATGAGTCTTTTTTCTGGCATAAAAGAATGTGCCATGTAAACTTTAAAAATATGAATAAATTAATTAAGAATGATTTGGTAACTAGAATACCAAAGAAAGAGTTTACAAGTGATGACCATTGTGTTGCATGCCTGAAGGGGAAGCAACACAAGGTATCTCACAAGCAAAGGAAAAAAAATTTCATCATTAATTCCCTACATTTTACATATGGATCTCTTTGGCCCCACCAGTGTAATGAGTCTAGGAAGGACCTCTTATTGTTTGGTGATCACAGATAACTTTACAAGATTCACTTGGGTCTTTTTTCTTAGACCTAAGGATGGGACCCCTGACATTCTAAAGAATTTCATCTTAAAAATTGAGAATCAATGTGATCACAAGCTCAAAAGCATAAGATGTGATCAAGGAACTGAATTCAAGAATCAAATCCTTGATATATTTTGTGATGAAAAATGTATTACAAGACAATATAGTGCTCCCAGGACTCCTCAGCAAAATAGTGTTGCTGAGAGGAGAAACAGGACACTAATTGAAGCTGCAAGAACTATGTTGTCTGACTCTAAACCGGCCATCACCTTCTGGGCAGAGGTAGTGAACACTGCTTGCTATGTGCAAAACAGAGTTTTAGTAGTTAAGACACATGGTAAGACTTCTTATGAACTTTGGCACAAGAGAAAACCTTTCATTGGTTTTCTCAGGTCATTTGGTTGTCCTTGCACCATCTTGAATACCAAAGATCAAATTGCCAAGTTTGCTGAGAAATCAGATGATGGACATTTTATTGGATACTCTTCTCAAGCTAAAGCTTATAGAGTATACAATCTCAGAACTAGAGTAGTTGAGGAGTCAGCCAATGTGGCTTTTAATGAGCACACTCCCTTTATGAAAGGTTCTGATCCGGATTGGCTATTTGATCTTGATTTAGTTACCAACTGTTATAACAAATATTCTGAGCATGTTGCAGGGTCCACAGATATACTACGTACAGGTGATCGTGGCCCAAGATTTGAGCTAAGAAGACCTTCAAGCTATACCTCTTCAGCTCCAGTGGTAACCAATCCTGCAAATGAAGCTTCTACCAGCACATCAATGACAAATCCTACTGATACTTCGGGGGTGACTTCAAATTCACGCTTAGAGGCACAAAACTCAAATAAAGAAGCTTCAAATGTTGGAGAAAATGGTGGTGGTGAAAGTGATCAGGAACTCCTTGATGTTGATAACCACTCCATTGAAGACAACATTAATGATGTTACACACTCATTGGATCAAGTCAATTTTGATAAGTGTGCTGATGTGGAGGGTGAATCCTCCTTGCCAGATCAGAATTTCTAAAATTTAGATTTGTCTAAGCAACTTGCTGTGATCCCTCAGCTAAGGATCCACAAGTGTCGTCCTACCTCAAACATCATTGAAGATGTTGATTCAGTGGTGAGAACAAGAAGACAAACCCATGATGCAAATGTTTGTTTTCACTCTTGTTTCTTGTCCCAGATAGAGCCAAAGAAAATTGATGAGGCTCTAAAGGATGGAAGTTGGGTTAAAGCTATGCAAGAGGAGTTGCTTCAATTCAAAAGGCAAAAGGGTTGGAACCTATGTCCTCTTCCTCAAGGGAAGACTACCATAGGAACCAAATGGGTGTTCATGAATAAGAAGGATGATAGAGGACTTGTCATCAAGAACAAGGCAAGACTAGTTGTTCAAGGGTATACTCAAGAGGAAGGAATTGACTACACAAATGTTTTTACTCCTGTAGCAGGACTTGAAGCAATCAGGATATTCCTAGCTTTTGCTGCATCCAAGAACTTCAAGGTCTACCAACTTGATGTCAAGTGTGCTTTTCTCTATGGGGTGATTGATGAAGAGGTGTATGTCAGACAACCACCTGGGTTTGCAGATCATGATCATCCTGATTATGTCTGCAGGCTTGAAAAAACTCTTTATAGGTTGCACCAGCACCAAGGAAGTGGTATGAGACTCTATCTCAGTATCTCTGTTAGCATGGATACAAAAGGGGTACTATTGATGGAAGTCTCTTCATCAAAGGAACATGAAATGACATAATGCTAGTTCAAGTATATGTAGATGACATTATCTTTAGGTCAACTAATCCAAAGCTCCGCAAAAACTTTGAGAAGCTGATGAAGGACAGGTTTGAAATGAGTGCCATGGGGAAACTCAATTTCTTTCTTGGAATTCAAGTGAAGCAAGTTGACAATGGCATCTTCATATGTCAGTCAAAGTATGTACAAGACATACTTAAAAGGTTTAACATGACTGATTGTAAGGTTGCTAAGACACCCATAGCCAGGAACTACTCCCTTGGACCTGATCTTGAGGGGGAGTGTGTTGATGAACATCTCTACAGGGCAATGATTGGGTCTCTTATGTACCTCACAACTAGCAGGCCTGATATCATGTTTGCTACATGCATTTATGCAAGATATCAAGCCAACCCCAAGTTGTCACACCTAATCACTGTCAAAATTATTTTAAGATATCTCAAAGGTGCTCTATCACTTGGCCTTTGGTATCCAAAGAATTCTGACTTTAATATGTATTTATACAGATAGTGATTATGGTGGTTGGAACATGACTGCAAATTCTACATCAGGGGGATATCAATTTCTTGGTGGAAGGATAGTCTCTTGGCAATGTAAGAAACAATCATGTGTGTCTGCATTAACTACTGAGGCTGAATACTTTGCTGCTGCAAGTTGTTGTGCTCAATTGCTTTGGATTCAAAATCAGATGCTGGACTATGGATTCAACTTCAAGGAGACTCCCATCCATATTGACAACAACAATGCTATCTCAATCACAGAAAATTCTATACAGCACTCAAGGACAAAGCATATCAATATCAGGAATCAATTGATTAGAGATAAATTTGAAAAGGGATTAATCAAACTAGTCAAAGTTAACACAAAGAACAATATGCTGATATGTTCACTAAAGCTTTTGATGAACAAAGATTTAAATATCTTGTATCAGCTATTGGGATGATTAACTTTGAATAGCTATTCTTAAAACTTAATCATATTATTTCTAAAACTTGTATGTCCTATGTTGTCTATTTAATCACTTTCATAAGCCCTTGTTTTCTTTGGAAGAAAATCTTTTCAAAAAAAAGACATTCCTTAGATTTTCGAAATTTTTGATATCTTTACCTTTCGGAACATTTAAAATTACATTCTGAAGAATCTTATGTCTTAGGAAACAAATAACTACTTCAGTAATTTACCTTTGGAAGAAATTTCTAAAATATCTTCGGAAGCTTAAAAATCAACTTAACTACTTTTATGTTTTATAAGAACAACTTTCTTCCAAAAGCAATTACCTTCGGAAGTTTTCATTCCTTTTAGAATAAAAACTCTGAGTTTTAAATCTCTTCCGAAGCAAAATTCTCAAAAACCTTAGAAATGTCTTCCGAAGCCAATTTGCCTTCGGAAGTTTTTGCTTCAGAACCTCCGAAGCAAAATAATCTTGGAAGATTTCTCGACTTCCAAGAAAACTACTTTAGCGAAAAAGTAAACTACTTTTTCAAAGGTCGGACTAACATTCGGATTTCCAAGTTTATCCTCTTTCATTAACTTTGTCTCAAATCCTTTTCACATAAATACCCAACGGTTCCCTCCTCTTTCACTATCTTTTTCAGTTACACTATTCCTTTAACCTAAATTCTCCCAAACCGCCTTTGTTCTTCACCTTTAAGCTTCTCAAAATGGCCAATCTAAACCGCAGAAACAACCCTGACTTCTCCATGCAACTTCACAGGCAACACAACCAGGTTGCTCTGTTGAACTCTAAGAAAGATGATAGTTTCTCAGAGGTATGCTGTTTTCTGGCTCTATCCAACTGTTTCACCTCCCTCACCATTGATCCTACTCTCTATAAGGATCATCTGCTTGAATTTTGGAAGACCTGCCAAGAGGTCATTATGGATGGGGAGAAGGCACTGTCTGCCATAGTGCAGGGGACGACAATCTTTATTACTCCGACCATCATCAACACTCATTTACAGTTGGATGATGAAGAAGGTGAGTTATCCTTCCAGAGGAAGCTGTTAATCATTCCTTTTTGCAGATGAGCTATGAGGGAGATTTCTCTGTAAAGACCTTCAGGAAAGGGAAGGTCTCATCCCTGTGAAAATACCTGCTCCATGTGGTTATCCACAGCTTGTCAAACAAGCATGAAGGGTGGGACCAGATTCCTGAGGATCTCTCCTTCATAATGCATGGAATGGTGCAAGGGGTCAAGTTAAGGTACGCTAAGTTTGTTTACACAAATTTGCTTGCTAACTTGGACTCCTTAGAGTATTACATGTTTCCTAGATATGTTCAATACATTCTCAACTATGAATTGGGCTCACAGTTGAGGGAAACAGGTAATATTCTTAAATTGGGACAGATGAATCCCGACATCTTTAAAACCATGAAGAAGCCAACTATAGGCTTCTCACGGGTAGAAACAGCCCTTGTCCCAAATATGTTAGAGCTCATTGCTCAAGGTGAAAACCTAGCAACACAAGGTAGTGTTGAAACCACACCTTCTACCTCCCAACCACCAAAAAGACCACAAATCACCCTCATCTACCAAAGAAAATCCAAACGAACCCCTGCTAAAGCAATTGAGCTTGTGCAGGCCCCCATACACTCACCTATACATGAGGAAGTGGATACTAGAGTTCCCACTTCCCTTGAGGAGCAAACCACTCCTATTTTGTCAAGAATCAGTGTTGAGGTTCCTCATGCTCAGCCTGATGAGCTCACAAGCCCAGCTGTGTTAAGCCTTCACTCTGAGTCTCAGCACTCAAGTGAACAACCTTCAGGGGATAGTTACCATCCCCAGCCTTTAGACTTAAATCAACCCATTCCCAACCTTGAATTCTATACTGATAAAGACTTAGGTTTCAGTGAGTACCATGAGTCTCTTTACTCATCCCCCACTCAAAGAGAGATGAGTGTGTTAGACCCTGAGAGGATCATACATGCCAATTCAAGTGGTGGGTTGATGGTTGTTCTTCTGGAAATCCCACAAGTCCAAGAACCAATACGGATGAAGAAGCTGCATGAAGAATGAGAAGACAAGTGTCGGCTAACCGCATTTGTATATGCGGATGACATAGAACAAATGCTGACAAGTATTTGTTCTTCCACATTAACAAATGCGGATAGCCACACAAATGCTAACATGTACTTTTTACATCCGCATTTACTATTGCGGATACTCATCAACAAATGCGCCAAGTGTTTGCTCATCCGCATTTGTCAATGCTCATGACCAAACACCAATGCTGAAGAAGAAAAAGGATGCTGTTGAAGATCAACACATCCGCATTAGTTAATGCGGATGAACAAAGGAAATGCTGATGAAGACTTTTGTACTTAGACTAGTTATCTGATGTATAGGTCAGGGGTAGTTTAGTCTTTTTGTTAAAGACAACTTGTCAACCTATAAATAGAATATAAAACCTCGTATGTGAGGTGACTGTTGATAGACATCATAGACAATCAGATTATTTTTTTTAGTCTTACGTTCTCAAGATGTATTGTTACTGTTTAATGCTCAAACCCTAGCAATCATTGTAACCAATCACCTTCATTAATACAAAGAGCATTTATGAGTATTTCTTGCATTCAATGTTCATTGATTGTTTGATTCCGCCATACAATCATTGACTCAATCATCATATTCGGTCCTTGTGAGAATATCAATCTCACACCCAGTCAATTGGTATTAGAGCTTTGGCTCTCGGTTCTTCTTTAGATCTGCCAAAATCTAAGCTGAACTCAATTGATCTGGTGATTGAGTTGCTGATAGAGTGTTCGACTACCTCTACTTAGCATACAAGTTGAAAAACTTCAGAAACTCTAAGACAGTCATTGTTCATCTGTACACATCTTCAAGAACAAATCTGTGAACAGTTGCTCAAACCTTAAAACCACAACAAAAACTTACAAAACATCAGCAGATCTGATTTCTTAAGCTTGTTTTGGACTATTTGGACTAATTGGACTTAACAATCAATCTAATCATTATTCAAACAAGTTAAAAATAGCTTATTATGATGGGTTTGTAAAAACACAAAACATAGTTTAACCTCTTAAACTTACTGAAAACGCAGCGGAATTACAACTTTATAATTTTGTTTATAAGCTGAAAATATGTTCATTAGGTGACCATATTAATGTTTAAAACAAACCCATATATCAAAGGATCATTATATGTGAATAAGCATGCTATGTGAACATAAAACAACATAATATGACAGCCACAAAGGGCTGCCATAACTACCTTCCAGCAGCTCAAAAACCGTGGATGAAAGGGGATGAGATGAAGGTGATGATGATGTCGAATATGCAGCCTAGACTACAAGAAGAGGAGCCTTCAAGCTTGTATACCCGAAGCCTCCTTGCAAGCACCTCTTGTTAGGGAGATTCAACACCAAACACACCACAAATTGCTCTCCAAAAACCCCTTAATGCTGCTGCCTTGGCCGTAGCTTTTGAGAGAAAGAGAGAGGATTTATTTTGTGTTTTGCATGTGAAGTGAAGTAAGTGTTAGAGAGTCCAACACTCTTTCATAAAGAGTGTGTGTTACCAAGGCAAAAGAAGGAACCCCATTGGTCCATGGGGTGGCCGAAATTTTTGAAAAATGGCTGTGATTCCCTCTACTTTTATGTCTTGTGGACACATTAAAAGTTCATGGACCCTCTTGGATTTTTAATGTGTGACAAGTGCAAGAACCATACTTATGTTTTATGCACTAATCTTTAATTAAACATTTTAAATAAAGATCACTAACATTGCATTATCTTATGTTATTTAAACCCTTTCAAATAACAATGTGATTAATAAAACCCATCAACAAATCATCCTTATGATTTGACCCATTTCACATATAATTGTTTAGAAAACCAATTTTCTAAATTTGGTGTGTTATTATTCAATTGCATGATCACATCATCAATTAAATAATCGTTTGTGTTTGCAAAGCTTGTTATTTGGGTATAACCCGACTTGGATCATAACGTACTAACCACATCAATATTCTAAGTGTCTTGGGCACATAGAATCCTACAATCTCCCACTTGCCTAAGATCCATAGAAGATTGATGCAAGCAGTAAATACCGCCTAACAACAGTTTACTACCCTTAGTACGCATGACTTATAGCCATTCAATAACATCATCCCATTCAAGTATCCTACTTGAAATGATTTAGGTGAATTAATCATCTATCCTTTTGTTACAGATGTCATGTTAAATCCAAGGACACACAATGATCATTCCTTGTTGATTTAACTTAATCAGGCCTTAGACATCTTGCTCTCAATGAATATGAGGAACAAATTCCATCTTGACTACATACGTTTCTCACAAACACCTCGTGTCATACCTGAATATACCCTTATGTACTGTCCACTATTTCAGGACAGTGAAGAATAAGCTCAAGGTATAATACTTGGTGTCACACCCCGGGCCCAGGTAGGGTGGGACGTCACAGACTAGCAACAACATATGGCAGCGGAAACAAACCATTATAAGAGCTCAAAGGAGAGAATATCATATGGCATTAATGTTTTTGAAAAGATAGCGGGGCTAGAAACACATCAAGCCCCCAAATGAGTTTTACAATCATCCATTAAATAAATTGTACTTGTTCAACACAAATATAAAATTGTTCAAATGTTTCATCAAGGAAAATATGCCAATGCCATGTCACGGGGATAAGTCTAGGTCTTCACAACAGCTAGGATCTCTTCATACATTACCTGAAACATGCTCAAAAGAAAATTGTGTCAACTAAAAAGTTGGTGAATTCAAGTGCTTAAAGTTTAAAAACAAAAGGACTTAACAAATCCTTCTTTGATTAAAAGAAAATAATCATTGTTTATCATCATGGGAAAAATCATAATCAACCCTTCACTCAGTCCCGGTTGGCCTCTTCTAAAGTTGTGTTTTACCGGATATTCCCGAAGGAAGAAACTGAGCCCCAAACCAGTGAACCCTACCTGCCCGGATGGTTCACCATAGTATCTTAACAAAACTTGTTACATGCCACAACGACCCCTTAGAATCTCAGTGGGGTAACCTTCCCGGAACGGAAGCCACTGTGTGTGGGGGATTCCCCAAATAGATCTACCCATATAAATCAAGCGGTTCACGAAAGAATTAATGATCATGATATAAGTATCAGCAGGTAACCATAAATCCCACATAGAATCATCAAATAAAGCACAATCATAGTTCATAAAAAGTAGAGCATGTTTCATCCCAAAACAATAGTAAAAAGGGGGATCACTAGAACTCACCTTAGGTTTCCAATCAAAAGTCTCTTGGTGTACCGGGAAGTGTCTCAAGTCTAGCACCCTAACATGTACATATTAAGCAATAAGCTACTGCCCTAAACTCATTCAAAGTGCAACAATAGTATCAAGGGTTTAGCTATTGAGTAAGGCTTTGGTTTCGTGAAGGTTTGTATAAAAAGTTTCCTTTTATGGCAGGTCAAGGCGTCTTCATGAAAATTGGGATTTTCACTTCATTTCGTTAGATATACTAAGAAATTTTGTTGTTCAAGTGTTTATTAGCTTCCTGGAAGTCGGTTATAAGGTTTGGAAAAATTTTACAGTTTGGTCCCTCAAGTTTCAAAATTGACAGTTTCTACCCTCAAGTTTAGTTTCTTGCCCTTTTATGTCATTTAAGACCAAAAATCAGATTATTAGAGTCATATTATGATTATTATGGAACAAGTGCTTCAAAACTTTAGTCTACGGGTTCGATTTTAAAAACTGCGCGTTTAACGCTCCCGGTTACGGTAAAAGCCGGATAGTTTTAACAGTAATTTGGAGTTTTCATATATTTAAATCTTGGACCAGTAGGTATTTTCTAAAATATTTCTTTATAAATTTTTATGTCCTTAAATTGTGTAAATTGGCCTTTTATAGTTAAAAATCTTGTTTTTACGTTTGACCCGTTAAAACGCGGTTTTGACCGGGTTTGACCATTTAAAGCTTGTTTGACCAATTTTTCAAATCTTTCAAGTCTTTTATTACTTAACTTACTGAAATCATATGATTTTTATAAATCTTAGTTTTGAACTCTATTTTTATGGATTTTTCTCAAAAACAATGCTCGGTTTGTACCCGTTTTTAGTTAAAACGTCATTTATTTGTGTCTTTGACCATTTAAATTATCCATTGACTCCAGAGTACTTTATTTATCATTTTTGAGCCTGGAATACTTTTCAAGAATGTTAAATTTGTATTCTTACTATTTTTAAGTCATTTTACCATGTTTTCGGGTCCCGAAAGTGACTAAAAGAGGGTAAATCACAACATGTCCTTTATTTCAGAGATTAAACATTGCTAACACTTCTAATATTCACTAAAACCTACTGTAATTTCAGTCCCAACATGTTGCCTAGTTGATCTATACATCCATATGCTTCAAATATGTAGAAAATGTCATAACCGACAATTACACTTGTGTAAACCATCTTAACTTGAGTTTAAATGTTACCAACACTTCATTTAACTTCATAAACAGATTGTTAAGGTGTCATTAAGTCGTTCATGAGTAGGTTATGGGTCTTGGTTAAAAGGATTTTTCAAACAAATGCTCAAAAGGGTGTTGTTACATGTAGAAAGGAGGGTTTCAAAGTGAAATCCATGTATCAACCGTGGATTTGAGTATGTAGCCTCTTGGAACTTTTAAAAACAGGTTCTTGGGAGTCCATTAAGTCATAAAAATGCAGGTCACAAGTTTGGTTTACAAGAGTTGAAGCTTTCACAAGTTAGATGATACCAAAACACTCAAAATAAGGGTTTTCATGGTGGAAATCGGTTTCCACCTCAAGAATGACTAACTTAACATGAGGTTACCTTCAAGAACGTTGGGAACTCCTTAAGAACAAGATGATGGTGAGATATTTCTGCTACAACAAGGAAATACACGGTTCTTAGGTGATAAATGAAGAAAACAAGTGAAATGTCACAAAACCGACAACATGAGCTTACACTCGATGTAACTCACGGTTTAGAAGGTGTTGATGGTCGTGAATGGCTTGAAACTCCTTGGACTTGAATGGAGAAACTCGAACCAAGGCTGGAAAGGTGGAACAAGTACGGATGTGTGACCAAATCTCGCGAACTAGGCCACTTCTTTGCGGTTTTTTGCTCTTGGCCGAATGGAACTTGATGTGTTCTTTGAATTTCTTGCACTAGTCCTTGAGAGGAATGTTTTGAGAGTGTTGTTAGATGTGGTGTGTGTGACCAGCTGTGAATTTGAATAAAAGGAGAGAGGAAGAGAGGGAGAGATGTGCATGAAAGGGGAGTGGTGTGTGTGGGGTGGTGGTGAAGAGAGGAGAGGAGTGGTGAGAGGGGGGCGGCCGATTTGGAGTGTAGTGAGGGAATTCTATTTAATTTTTAATTGTAAATTATTATTATGTAGGGTAATTTTTGTAGTATTGGGTATTATGTATTATTTAGTGGATGGTGAATTGAGGTATCTAATGCATGCCCATGCATGCATGGCGAAAATTTATGTAAGGTGAGTGTGTATGCTCACATTTTAATTCCTTCTCTTGAATTTAATTTGTTAAGGCTGACTAGTTGACATTCCCGGGACACTAATTTTAAAAGGTAGAAACCTAAATTAGCTAAAAGTCAATAATAAAAATCACATAAAATCATAATTCACATCAAGTAGTAAGAATTGTTTCCAATTCATAGTAGGGTTGAATAGTTTTCAATATTAGCACTCATAACATGGATAATGATGCAAGTATCTAGGGTTAGGGTAACAACCTGGAGGTCGGTTGTCACATTCTCCCACCGTTTAGGAAATTTCGCCCCGAAAATTTTAACTCTGATTAGAGAGTGGACGGGTGGGTTTGAAGAGGTGTCGATAGTTCTTCCTCATTTCATCTTCACGCTCCCAAGTAAATTCAGGTCCTCGCTGGGAGTTCCATCTGACCTTAACCTTGGGTATGCGGCTCCGCCGGAGTTTGTTTGACCAAACGATCCGTAATCTCCACGGGTTCTTCCACAAAATTTAGTTTGTCGCTTATTCTTGCTTCTTTTAATGGTAGTTCCAGGGTTTTGTCTACCATGCTCTTCTCAAGTTTGACACATGAAAGGTGTCGTGTATGTGACTCAACCCGGGGGGTAGTTTCAACTTATATGCCACTGGGCCAATTCTCGCCATTATTTCGAATGGTCCAATGTATCTTGGGCTTAGTTTTCCTTCTCTTTCCGAACCTCACTGTTCCTTTCCACGGTGTGCTACTTAGCATCACCCTGTCGCCCCACTTGGAACTCTAGAGGTTTCCGCCTCCTGTCAGCGTACTTCTTCTGTCGATCTCTGGCTGCTTTCAGTCGCGCTCCTATCTTATAGATCTTGTTGGTGGTTTCCAACACTATGCGGTCCCATCACTTGGCTGTCACCAATCTCATTCCAACTCAAGGGTGATCGGCATTTCCTGCCATAAAGGGCCTCATACGGAGCGGCTTTGATACTCGGTGGTAACTATTGTTATAGGCGAATTCCACCAAAGGAAGATGGTTATCCCAGTTTCCGCCAAAGTCCATCACGCAAGCTCTCAACATGTCTTCCATCGTTTGAATAGTTCTTTCGCTCTGTCCGTCAGTCTGAGGGTGGTAGCCCGTGCTAAGATCTAAACGGGTTCCTAAAGCTTGCTGGAACGATTTTCCAGAAACGAGAGTGAAACGGCTATCACGGTCGGAGATGATCGACAAAGTCACTCCATGCCTCGTTACAATCTCGTCGACATAAAGTTGGGCCAGTTTCGTCATGTCATAGTCTTCTCTAATTGGCAAGAAGTGAGCTGATTTTGTTAATCTATCCACTATTACCCAAATAGCATCGTGACCTTTAAAAGTTCTAAGCAACTTGGTAACAAAATCCATCGTAACATTATCCCATTTCCATTCTGGGATTTCAGGTTGCTGTAAAGTTCTGATGGTTTTGGTTCTCAGCTTTTACCATGGCACAAGTTAACATTTCCCCACATAAACGGCGATTGATCTCTGATTCCCGGCCACAGAAAAGTGTCTTTAAATCCTTGTACATCTTATCACTTTCCAGGGTGAATTGAATAATTATACATTGTGTGCTTCGTCGAGGATTACTTCTCGAATTCCTCCGTGTTTTGGCACCCAAGCCCTTCAACCATATCTATATGTACCATCGTCCCCTATCTCCAATTGCTTTTCCATTCCAGTCAATCCTTCTTCCTTTAGTTTTTCTTCCTTTATTGCCTCGCCTTGAGCTTCCTCAGTTTTGCTATAAGGTTGGTGTTGGTATACACACTCATCCTTAATGCTCGTACTCGAAGAGGTTTTCTCTCTTTCCTTTCGGCTCAACGCATCCGCCACAACATTGGCCTTACAGGATGGTAGCGGATCTCGCACTCGTAACGTTCAATAGCTTGACCCATCTTCTCTGACGCATGTTGAGCATCTTTTGGTCAAGGATATGCTGCAAGCTTCTATGGTCAGTGTAGATGATGCACTTTGTGCCATAAAGGTAGTGCCTCCACATCTTGAGGGCAAACACCCCACGGCACCCAACTCCAGATCGTCGTGAGTCGTGTAGTTCTTCTCATGATCATTCAGCAGTCTCGATGCGTAAGCAATCACCTTGTTGCGTTGCATCAATACACATCCTAGCCCTTGACGCGAAGCGTCACAATAGACCACGAAGTCTTCTACTCCTTCTGGAAGAGCAAGGACAGGTGCACTGCATAATTTCTCCTTAAGCGTTCAAACGCCTCGTTCTGCTCTCGCTCCACCAAAGGTTGTGTTCTTCTTGGTTAGTGCGGTCAAAGGTTGCACTATACGCGAGAAGTCCTTTATAAATCCTCCGGTAATAGCCAGCCAGTCCCAAGAATTGCCTTATCTCCGTAGGAGTTTCAGGAATCTTCCAATTCTTTATGGCCTCAATCTTGGAAGGGTCAACTTGAATCCCATCCTCATTACCACATGACCTAAGAATTGGATCTGGCGCATCCAAAATTCACATTTTGAGAACTTGGCATATAGTTGCTCATTCTTGAGTAATTCAAGAATTAGCCTGAGATGCTTCTCGTGCTCGTCTTTACTTCGTGAAAAAATCAGTAGGTCGTCAATAAACACGATCACAAACTTGTCGAGGTAAGGGAGGCAAACGCGGTTCATGAGGTCCATGAATGCTGCCGGAGCATTAGTCAGTCCAAAGGGCATGACCAAATACTCATAGTGTCCATACCTAGTTCGGAAGGCTGTTTTGGGTATATCTTCTTCTCTTATCTTCAGTTGGTGGTATCCTGACCTCAAGTCTATTTTGGAGAAATAACTTGCTCCTTCCAGTTGATCAAATAGGTCATCTATTCTCGGAAGAGGGTAACGGTTCTTTATGGTCAGCTTATTCAATTCCCTGTAATCAATACACATTCGCAGGGTTCCGTCTTTCTTTTTCACGAATAGTACCGGGGCACCCCATGGAGAGACACTCGGACGTATAAATCCCTTGTCCAGTAGTTCTTGAATTTTGTACCATTAGCTCCTTCATCTCAGGTGGGGCGAGCCGGTACGGTGCCTTGGCTACTGGTGCAGCACTAGGCAACAAGTCTATCTGGAATTCAACTTGCCGATTCGGGGGGAGTCGTGGTAGTTCTTCCGGAAACACCTCTGGGTATTCCGAAACCATGGGAATCTCTTTGATCTTCTTCTCCTTTGGGCTTTCATCACATATACTAAAAGCTGGACATCCCTTCTTCAAGCTCTTGGTAGCTTTTAAATGGGATATCATAGGGTATAGATGAGTGTTTACTCCTTTCAACCTTCTACCACTAACACTTCTTCGTCGTTCAACGGTATCTTTAGTAGTCGCTCATCACATACGATTTCGACTTTATGCTTCGCTAACCAGTCCATACCCACAACCACATCAAATCCTCCTAACTTAATGGGCATCAAGTCAATCTTAAACGTATTCTGTCACACCCCGACCGACGGCGGAATCATCGGGGTGGACGAATGGGAGACGATTGCTCATAGCACATGGAACTAATTAAGTTGAAATAATATTAAATGTCATTATTCATTAAACATTACAAGACAAATCAGTAATTACAAACAATCAAGATACAACAGAAACATAAGACTTTCAATTTAAACTAGGTCCAAGTCCTATATGAGCACAAGAAGATCTTCAAGTAGTAAACCTGAAACATGTAAAAATAAAGGGTCAAATATAAAGTTGGTGAGTTCCCATGGTTTAAACACACACATATATGTATATATATAAAAGGGTTACAAGTAGCAATTCATGTCCATGGTTACAAGTTAGCAAGTTTATAGAACACATACAGTTACAACCAAACCTCGACTTGATTACAAGTATATAAGATTGGCTAAGTGTATTTGGTTCCCATGATGAACAAGCATACGTCATCAGGAGTCGGCAATACATCAACTTTAGCACCAAATAGGCTTGTCAGGCCCAAAGATCCAAGATGTCGCCAGGCTAGCAATAGTTAATGATTGTAAACAAAATATGTATCTCATATAAGACTTACAATAACACAAATAACCATGACAAAAAATATAAGATGAATTGCATGTGCATTTACAAGTATCAAGATGTTTACAAGTGTAAGTTTATAAGGTTAACATGTTTCACCCCAAAAAGGTGTGAAAATAAAGTAAAAAGGGGCATGGAGAACTCACAAGTATAGTGATGGTTGTAGAGTACATAAGAAATATTGGATGTTCAAGAGTCAAAGGTGATGTCCTAAATGATAAAAAAACAATAACTTGAGGTCGAAATTCATTACAAGAAGTTAAGACGCTTAGGGAATGCTAAAAAGCGAAAGGTAGATTGAAAAAGGATTATTGCATCAATTTTAGATTCTGGACAGAATGTTTGGTATGTGTTTGAATAGGTTTTAAAAATAGCAAACGGTTTCATAAAATTATAAAAAATTATAATTGACTAGTTCAAAGTCTCCCGGATAACTTTCATTCAGAAATATTTTTATGAAAAGATCTTTAAATAGGTCAAACAAGCATCACAAGACAGAAGGTGCTGAAATGCGCACTTATCTTGTGAAGGCTATTGTTGAGTCGTCCAATTGAGTTTGAAGACGTATAAACTGTCGTTGAAAAGGTAATTAAATGAACTTAACATTGGAGTCTGAGTTTACCCAAATTTAGTTTTTTATGATCAAGTTATGGTCGGTTGAAGTAAGACTATATTCTGTGAGAATTGTAGTAAGGCACTTATGTGCACTTTTAAAATTGTTAATACATGAAACGGGTTAGAACAATTTATTATGTCAATATATGATATATTAGTCTTCATTTGAGTTATAAAAAATATTCTAAGACTTTGGCATAGCCATCATTTAGAACAATAATCTTGCGGAATAACCGAATGCGGCGGCATAACCGTCCATATGCAAACGGGATTCTTTGTTTATGTTAGTATGTTATTAGCTTGATTTAGGAATGTTAGTGATTATTATAATATTAGTGATTATTAAAATTTTAATGATCAAATGATAATTATTAAAATAAAAAGAGATTTGGTAGAAGAAAGAATAATAGTAAGAACATAAAGTCATGAGAAACAATTGGATGTTAGGATGATTAAAATGTATAATATAAAAATAATAAAGGATTACCTTAGTATTAAGAATTCTTGAAATTTCTTGTTAAATAAAATTCTTCAAATTCATCATAACCAATGGATGAAAGAAAGATATGAGAGTGAGGTTTTTAGAGAATGAGCAAATGAAAAGTGAGGCCTAAGCCTTGCTTTTATACTTGAGGTAAGGAGGAGGTTATGAATGGTGTTAGTGGTGATTTATAAGTCTTTTAAAAGGGGGTTATGATTGGAATTTGAAAATAAATAAAAATAAATAATTTAAATAAATAAAAATATAATTATAATTTAAAATTTAAATTCTTGAAGACTCTAATTTTAACAACTTTTTTATAAAATATTTATAGACTTTATAAAACCAATTTAAATAATCAATCAAATTATTTATTTATTAATCCTTATAACTTTTATAAAACTTGTAAACTTTATAATTTGATTATTTATTTTCAATACTTAAAATTCAAAATTACTTATAAAACTTTATAAGTTTAATAAAATTCATTTTATAACTTTATAAGTTTTAATAAGTCTTTTTCATTTAGTTATTTGTTGTAGCATGATTAATAAACTTTATAATTTTATGAAAAAGAATTATTTATAAATCAAAAAGTTATATAAGTTGTTTAAATGATAAATTGAATAAATAAATTTAAACTACACGTCTAATCTATATAATTTATTAATATAAATAAAATAAGTTAAATAAAGAAATTCACATTGTAAGAAAGTTCGATTTTAGTTCGAGTTCGGGTTTATAACTTGAAAATGGCGGATGTTACATATTCCCTTTTAGATTCAGGGGGCAATCCCTAATGATTTCGTTAGCCTCTAAAATATTACCGTCAGCTAATTCTACGGTAAATGTATCAGTCAAGGTACACACGTCTAAGTCAAACAATGGCCTAAAAGTACTAGAGATAAAACTAGCAGTCGCTCCAGTATCAAACAGTACAGTAGCGGGATGATTGTTTACAAGAAACGTACCGTTGACCACGTCGGGTTCCCTACGAGCTCCTGCTGGGTCCATAACGAAAGCTCTTCCCTTAGGCTTGTTGTGCTTGGCATCCTTGTCTCTACCCAGCTTAGGACACTTGTTCCTCATATGCCCTGGATCTCCACACTCATAGCATTGTTTCCCCGGTGCATAAGTACAGTCTTTATTAAATGGCCTGTTCTCTTGCACCTAAAACAGGGCATCGGGTTACATTCCCCTTGATGATGTAACTTGCACTTGCTGCAGAATGGGCTTGTCCCCGTATACAATCTCCGGTTTTTGCTTCCTTGATCATCACGTCTCACTCCTTCAGAACTCCTTCTACTTGACCCACTACTACTTCCAACCGCTCTTTTCGCTTCAAACCACTTCCTCTTATCACCAACAAACTTCTTCTTCTCATCAGCCCTTGCTTGATCGGTCCATCCAGCCCTAATTAGATCATTAGTCAAACTGCTGGTAAGGTCGACAGCAGCTTGCAGGGTCACAGGCTGAGAGGCACGAACCATACCCCTAACTCTTGGGTGTAGTCCCCAGATGAACCGTGCTACACCTTTGGCTTCTGGCGTCACCAAATGTGGCACAAGTCGGGACAGGGCTAAGAAACGATTGATGTATTCGGTGTAGTTGGGTCCTTTCATCTCCAAGCTTAAAAATTTTGTCTCCAGCTTCTCGAGTTGATTGATGGGGCAATATTTGTTGGTCATTAGCTCTCGGAATTCAGTACAACCCATTCGATTAGCCACGTTTCTTCCACGGCTCTGAGTAATGGACTTCCACCATTCAAGAGCTGATCCCTTGAGAGATTGTGATGCAAACCTCACCATATGCTCCATCTTGCACTCGCTGATGTCTTAGACAGCTTCCATTTCGTCAATCCACCTGTAAGTCTCTATAGCACCCTCGGTGCCATAGAAGTCCTTGGGCTTACATGCCATGAAGGTCTTATAAGAGCATCCATTCCTTAACGCCTCGGCTTCTTCGTCATGGCTCTCATCGTTTACCGGCCGTTCTTACCAGTAGTGTTATCCCGGTCTGCATTTATCTGTGCAATAATAGTCGGAACGACGTTAGCCAGTTGCTGAGCTACGAGGTTAGCAATCCTTTCGTCACTCTCTTGATTAGTATTTTCCCCGTGGGGAGTCCCTGGTGGAGTAGGTTGGTTTCCAATAGGCCTTGCTTCCTCATGGCGGCCCTTGGTGGTTCCACATCGACCAAAACGTGTTCCTCTGCGAGTCGGCATTCTGATAGTATCACAAATAGATTCATTTAGCATCTCATAAATTTTGTTTCGGATAGCCTATGCATCATTATCCTATCACACCATGCCTCGGAAGACGGATCATGGCATGCACATATGTATTTACAACCCACTAAAGAACCTTACAAAGTCCAAATCAAAACATGACATAACAGTCGGGCAACCACTTAGAAAAGGCACAGACAAATTTCAAGGCACAACAAAACATATAGCAATTCAATACAGACAGTTTAATAATTCTAGCATCCCAATAGCAGATTACGATAGTATCATCCAAACAAATAGAATCAGAGTCATGCTCTTACAATTTGGAAGGTGCCATCACCCCCATGATAATAAAATAATAGTATCGAATAGTAATTCAAATAGTTTCCTTCTACTGTCCACAGACAGATAATCCCACTGAGTACTCCAGCTCTCACATCTACTTCCTCTTTAGCCATCCAAACCATCCTGTACCCTTCTTCCTCTGCTCCTGCTCCAAACGCTTCACTCCCTGTGTAGCCATCATCGCCTGAAATTGAGCCGACTGAGAAGTTTGAGTGGCGTGCTGAACAGTCAGCTCATGACGGCGAACAGTCTTCAAAATCTCATCCAATGTCGCATCGGAGGGTCCTACATCACTTGCCCGGCGACTCGACTGGGAGTACCTATCACCAGCCAGTACGCTAGGGCCGTCATACATACTATGTCTCGGCGGCATCAGGCGGGGGAGGAGGAGGAGGCATCCTAAAGGATACGGAGGATCCTGGCCTAACACTTTTGCGAGGTCGGGTGACAGTACGCGCACCCCTATTCCCAATAGGTGGGATGGGTGAGAGGGTCGGAGCAGCTACTTGAGGAGAGTGGGATCGCGTTCGGCTTCGGGAAGGTGATGTGGAGGAAGAGTCCTCGGAAGCCTCAGTGTCTTCGGACGTGACGGATATCCACCCTGGATATCCGCATCTCCGGAGGTACGCCTCATACTCCGTCTGGGGCTTCTCTCTCCTCAGGTTTCCGGTAGGAGCGGTCTCAGTGTCGGGGTGAGCAGGCGCCTTTCCTTTATCAGCCATAGACGTTGTCCTGTAAGAAATACATCATGAGTAATTTGGTTTCTCATAGCTCATGATTTACATAATAGTACTAATAATAGTAGTGATGGCAATAGTATCTGTTATTCCAACATATAGCTGTCTGTTTTGCCCAGATCAATAGTTTCTTCAAGTAGTATCGGATAACATAGTTCATCACAAAAATCATTTAAATCCCCTTTTTAATATTAGTATCAAATCATCAATATAAACCAGAAAAAGTCAAACCATAACCTAAAGATCAGTGATGGAAATTACGCGTCCGGTAAATTCATGATTACGTTGATCAAGTGTAATCATCAATTTACCCAACCCGATCATCCCAACACTTCCCACAAGGACAGTCCTAGGGTATCAGGGTTGTAGCCTAGGGTCTACTATGGCATTCCCGACTTCTCTACAACCTTTGGCTCTGATACCAATCTGTCACACCCCGGGCCCAGGTAGGGTGGGACGTCACAGACTAGCAACAACATATGGCAGCGGAAACAAACCATTATAAGAGCTCAAAGGAGAGAATATCACATGGCATTAAAGTTTTTAGAAAGGGTAACAGGGCTAGAGACACATCAAGCCCCCAAATGAGTTTTACAATCACATAAAAATAAAATTGTACTTGTTCAACACAAAATATAAATTGTTCAATTGTTTCATCAAGGAAATAAGCCAATGCCATATCACGGGGATAAGTTTAGGTCTTCACAACTGCTAGGATCTCTTCATCTATTACCTGAAACATGCTCAAAAGAAAATTGTGTCAACTAAAAAGTTGGTGAATTCAAGTGCTTAAAGTTTAAAAACAAAAGTACTTAATAAATCCTTCTTTGATTAAAAGAAAATAATCATTGTTTATCATCGTGGAAAAATAAAATCACAATCAACCCTGCACTCAGTCCCGGTTAGCCTCTTCTAAAGTTGTGTTTTACCGGATATTCCGAAGGAAGAAGAAACTGAGCCCCAAACCAGTGAACCCTACCTGCCCGGATGGTTCACCATAGAATCTTAGCAAAACTTGTTACATGCCACAACGATCCCTCAGGATCTCAGTGGGGTAACCTTCCTGGAACGGAAGCCACTGTGTGTGGGGGATTCCCTAAATAGATCTATCCATATAAATCAAGCGGTTCACGAAAGAATTAATGATCATGATATAAGTATCAGCAGGTAACCATAAATCCCACATAGAATCATCAAATAAAGCACAATCATAGTTCATAAAAAGTAGAGCATGTTTCATCCCAAAACAATAGTAAAAAGGGGGATCACTAGAACTCACCTTAGGTTTCCAATCAAAAGTCTCTTGGTGTACCGGGAAGTGTCTCAAGTCTAGCACCCTAACATGTACATATTAAGCAATAAGCTACTGCCCTAAACTCATTCAAAGTGCAACAATGGTATCAAGGGTTTAGCTATTGAGTAAGGCTTTGGTTTCGTGAAGGTTTGTATAAAAAGTTTCCTTTTATGGCAGGTCAAGGCGTTTTCATGAAAATTGGGATTTTCACTTCATTTGGTTAAGTATACTAAGAAATTTTGTTGTTCAAGTAATTATTAGCTTCCTGGAAGTCGGTTATAAGGTTTGGAAAAATTTTACAGTTTGGTCCCTCAAGTTTTAAAATTGACAATTTCTACCCTCAAGTTTAGTTTCTTGCCCTTTTATGTCATTTAAGACCAAAAATAGGATTATTAGAGTCATATTATGATTATTATGGAGTAAGTGCTTCAAAACTTTAGTCTACGGGTTCGATTTTAAAAACTGCGCGTTTAACGCTCCCGGTTACGGTAAAAGCCGGATAGTTTTAACAGTAATTTGGAGTTTTCATATATTTAAATCTTGGACCAGTAGGTATTTTCTAAAAGATTTCTTTATAAATTTTTAAGTCCTTAAATTGTGTAAATTGGCCTTTTATAGTTAAAAATCTTGTTTTTACGTTTGACCCGTTAAAACGCGGTTTTGACCGGGTTTGACCATTTAAAGCTTGTTTGACCAATTTTTCAAATTCTTCAAGTCTTTTATTGCTTAACTTACTGAAATCATATGATTTTTATAAATCTTAGTTTTGAACTCTATTTTTATGGATTTTTCTCAAAAACGATGCTCGGTTTGTACCTGTTTTTAGTTAAAACGTCATTTATTTGTGTCTTTGACCATTTAAATTATCCATTGACTCCAGAGTACTTTATTTATCATTTTTGAGCCTGGAATACTTTTCAAGAATGTTAAATTTGTATTCTTACTATTTTTAAGTCATTTTACCATGTTTTCGGGTCACAAAAGTGACTAAAAGAGGGTAAATCACAACATGTCCTTTATTCCAGAGATTAAACATTGCTAACACTTCTAATATTCACTAAAACCTACTGTAATTTCAGTCCCACATGTTGCCTAGTTGATCTATACATCCATATGCTTCAAATATGTAGAAAATGTCATAACCGACAATTACACTTGTGTAAACCATCTTAACTTGAGTTTAAATGTTACCAACACTTCATTTAACTTCATAAACAGATTTTTAAGGTGTCATTAAGTCGTTCATGAGTAGGTTATGGGTCTTGGTTAAAAGGATTTTTCAAACAAATGCTCAAAAGGGTGTTGTTACATGTAGAAAGGAGGGTTTCAAAGTGAAATCCATGTATCAACCGTGGATTTGAGTATGTAGCCTCTTGGAACTTTTAAAAACAGGTTCTTGGGAGTCCATTAAGTCATAAAAATGCAGGTCACAAGTTTGGTTTACAAGAGTTGAAGCTTTCACAAGTTAGATGATACCAAAACACTCAAAATGAGGGTTTTCATGGTGGAAATCGGTTTCCACCTCAAGAATGACTAACTTAACATGAGGTTTACCTTCAAGAACGTTGGGAACTCCTTAAGAACAAGATGATGGTGAGATGTTTCTGCTACAACAAAGAAATACACGGTTCTTAGGTGATAAATGAAGAAAACAAGTGAAATGTCACAAAACCGACAACATGAGCTTACACTCGATGTAACTCACGGTTTAGAAGGTGTTGATGGTCGTGAATGGCTTGAAACTCCTTGGACTTGAATGGAGAAACTCGAACAAAGGCTGGAAAGGTGGAACAAGTACGGTTGTGTGACCAAATCTCGCGAACTAGGCCACTTCTTTGCGGTTTTGCTCTTGGCCGAATGGAACTTGATGTGTTTCTTTTATTTTCTTGCACTAGTCCTTGAGAGAATTGTTTGAGAGTGTTGTGAGATGTGTGTGTGTGTGACCAGCTGATGAATTCGAATAAAGGGAGAGAGGGAGAGAGAGGGAGAGATGTGCATGAAAGGTGAGTGGGTGTGTGGGGGTGGTGACGAGAGGAGAGGAGTGGTGAGAGGGGGGCGGCCGATTTGGAGTGTAGTGAGGGAATTCTTATTTAATTTTTAATTGTAAATTATTATTATGTAGTGTAATTTTGTAGTATTGGGTATTATGTATACTTAGTGGAGGTGAATTGAGGTATCTATGATATGAGTCATGTGGAATGAGGTATAATCATTAAGCATGATGGCGAAATTATTGATTGAGTGTGTATGCCATAGTTTGTTGCTTTCATTTTACTTAAGGGTGACTAGTTGACATTCCCGGGACACTAATTTTTAAAAAGGTAGAAACCTAAATTAGCTAAAAGTCAATAATAAAAATCACATAAAATCATAATTCACATCAAGTAGTAAGAATTGTTTCCAATTTCATAGTAGGGTTGAATAGTTTCAATTATTAGCACTCATAACATGGATAATGATGCAAGTAATCTAGGGTTAGGGTAATAACCTGGAGGTCGGTTGTCACACTTGGTGAATATCAAAACCCAATATGTATCTCAGGTCGGAGGATACCAAATGATATTCGCCTTTACTCAAATTTACTAATGATGAATCAATGAGATTCCATGTAGTAAAATTTGAGATGTGGGTTAGTCCAATATTTGTATCCCACAAATATCTATGAACCTTGGCAACAACCTATTGCTCTATATTCATCCTTATGAATATCAACCAATCCAAGTTCATAATAATCTTACCCTCACACTTGTTCCCACAAGTATGAACGACTACGGACATTTAGAGTAAACAGTTTACTCATGGATTAAACATGCCAAATTGGAACATTAATTGAAACATTATAACCAAATAATTTTATTCAAATAATAAAGAGTTCCATATATCCAAATACAAATTTTACAGATCAAATCCAATCACTAGAATATCAAAGTCCCATGGCACAAGCATGACCTTCATGCTTTGCCTTTTCAAGGAGCTTCGTAAGAGGATCCGCAATGTTTTGATCTGTGTGAACTTTGCGAATACATATCTTTCCTTTTTCAACTTCATCTCGTATGTAGTTGAATCTCCGCTCAATGTGCCTAGTCTTTTGATGAGCACGAGGTTCCTTGATTTGAGCAATCGCACCCTCGTTATCACAAAAGATCTCTAGGGGGTCCTGAATGGAAGGGACAACCCCTAGATCGGCAATGAATTTCTTCAACCATGCAGCTTCTTAAGCTGCCAATGAAGCGGCGACGTATTCTGATTCTGTAGTTGATAGAGCCACCACATCCTGCTTGGAGCTCTTCAAAGAGACCGCTCCTCCATTCAGAATGAAAATATATCCCGATTGTGACCGTGAATCATCACGATCGGTTTGGAAACTCGCATCCGTGTAACCTTTTACAACGAGTTCCTCATCACCAGATCCATAGATTAGGAACATATCTTTCGTCTTCCTTAGGTACTTAAGTATGTTCTTAACAGCCATCCAATGACTGTTTCCAGGATTTTGCTGGTATCGGCTTGTCATGCTTAAAGCGCATGACACGTCCGGTCGAGTGCATATCATTGCATACATGATGGATCCAATAGCAGATGCGTATGGGATTGCCTTCATTTTATCTTGCTCATCCTTTGAGCTAGGACATTGAGTCGTACTCAATATCGTTCCTCTTTGAATAGGTACGATACCTTTCTTAGAGTTCTCCAGCTTGAACCTTTTCAAGATTTTGTCAATGTATGCACTTTGATTTAAACCAATCAACCGCCTTGATCTATCCCTATAGATCTTTATTCCCAGAATATAGGCGGCTTCACCAAGATCCTTAATGGAAAAACAACTTCCAAGCCAGGTTTTTACACCTTCCAAGGTTGGAATGTCATTTCCAAATAGTAGTATGTCATCAACATACAATACCAGGAAAGTTATTGTGCTCCCACTAGCCTTCTTATACACACAAGCCTCATCAGCGTTTTTGATGAAGCCAAATTTCTTTACCTCCTCATCAAAACGATGATTCCAGCTTCTAGATGCTTGTTTCAATCCATAGATTGATTTCTTTAACTTGCATACTTTATTAGGATGTTTTGGATCGACAAAACCTTCAGGCTGAACCATATAGACATCTTCCTCAAGATATCCATTTAGGAAAGCCGTTTTGACATCCATTTGCCAAATCTCATAATCATAATGAGCAGCTATGGCAAACAATATCCTTATAGACTTTAGCATCGCAACAGGTGAGAAGGTTTCATCATAATCAACCCCTTGAGTTTGAGTGAAACCCTTTGCTACAAGTCTAGCTTTATGAGTATCCAAGTTTCCATGCATATCGGTTTTCTTCTTGAAACCCCACTTACTTCCAACTACCTTGGAATTAAGAGGTGGTACAACAAGTTCCCAAACTTGATTGTCATACATGGATTGCATCTCAACGTTCATGGCCTCTAGCCATTTGTCACAATCCAAATTGGACACTGCATCATGGTATGTGGTTGGTTCATCTGAATCTACCACATAGCATCCATCCATGAATAATCCGTATCTTTCAGGTGGATTACTAGTTCTAGCACTTCTGCAAACATTTTGTGTATATTGATCAACCATTTGATCATCCTCAACATCCTCATGTTGAGTGCTAGTTTCAACCAAACGTGCATCAGGTTGTGGTTCTTGATCCTCCTCAAGATCCACTGTTCTACTGCTAGTTCCTTCCATAAGGAACTTTGCTTCTAAGAACTCACCCTTTCTGGCAACAAACACCTTTTGTTCCAGTGGATCATAGAAATAATATCCCATAGAATCTCTAGGATATCCAATAAAGATACACTTGGTGGATCGGACTTCCAATTTGTTTGGGGTGGGAGTCTTAACGTAAGCCTCACAACCCCAGACCCTTAAGTATGATAGGGATGGAACTCTTCCATGCCATATCTCAAAAGGTGTCCTTTCCACCTTTTGGTTGGGGCCATATTTAGAATATGGGCCGCGGAGAGCAAAGCGAAACCCCAAAATGATAGAGGCAATGTGCTTCTAGCCATCATGGATCGGACCATATCCAATAAGGTTCGATTCCTCCTCTCAGACACACCATTGTGTTGTGGTGTTCCAGGTGGAATGAGTTGTGAGACAATCCCACAACTCCTAAGATGATCTTGAAAAACATCACTTAGGTATTCACCTCCTCTATCGGTACGGAGAACTTAAATTGACTTGTTGAGTTGATTTTCCACTTCATTCTTGAAGATTTTAAACATTTCAAACGCTTCATCTTTGTGCCTTAATAAGTACACATACCCGTAGCGACTGTAATCGTCGGTAAAGGTAATGAAGTATCTTTCACCATTCCTAGTCATTGGTTTTAAGGACCACATACTTCCAAATGTATGATTCCTAATAAATCTTTTGCCCTTTCGTTAGTTCCACTAAAGGGTGCCTTAGTCATTTTACCTTGTAAACAAGATTCACAAACATCAAATGAATCACATCCATTTGTTTTTAAAAGACCATTCTTTTGAAGTGTTTGTATACGTTTCTTGTTTATATGACCAAGACGACAATGCCAAAGATAGGTATCACTCAAATCCAACTTGAGTTTCTTGGTGTCAGTTTGGTACAATGAACTATTTAAAGTAATTTCATGAACCAATTCATAAATAACATTAATGGGAATAGCTTTAAAATAGAACATATCATTTAAAGAAACATGAATATCATTTTCAACAAAAGATAATACATAATCATAATGTCGTAATTGGGATACTGAAATAATGTTCCTAGTCAAACTAGGAGCATACAAAACATTCTTCAAAATAACATCCAAGCCATTTGGAAGTTTTAGGATGTAGTCCCCACGAGCTTCAACTTTGACTTTGGTTCCATTGCCCATGAAGAGACTAACATCCCCTTGATTGAAGTCCCTACTTCTTTTGAACCCCTGCAACAAATTGCAAATATGAGTTCCACATCCGGTATCTAATACTCATGTGTTTGAAGATGTAACATTAAGATCAATATGAATCATGTATATTGTACCTGAGGTCTGCCCGGCATCCCTCTTTGCTTTCAACTCTTGGAGATGGACAGGACAATTCCTTGCCCAATGTCCAATCTCCCCACACTTGAAGCATGGGTCATTGGTAGCAACCTTTTGCTTCTTCTCTTGTGGTTTGGGTGGCACCCTTGCCACCCCTTTCCCCTTTCCCCATACGGGTCCCTTACCCTTGGCAACCTTTGCCTTGGGTGCGGGATGAGGCCTTTTCTTGTTCCCACCTTCATTGATGGTGAGAACGGGTAAAACCCTTTTACCCATGGCCGCCTCGGCCGTTTTAAGCATTGAGTGAAGCTC
This sequence comes from Flaveria ramosissima, assembly GCA_025215565.1. Lineage (NCBI taxonomy): Eukaryota > Viridiplantae > Streptophyta > Magnoliopsida > Asterales > Asteraceae > Flaveria > Flaveria ramosissima. The sequence continues at coordinate 8,894,935 of CM046032.1, forward strand.
ACCAATGCTCTTGTCCCATGCATTCATGTTGTAATTCAACACAAATGTCTCGAACTTCTTGGTAAGGCCATTAAGGATCAAATCTGTGGCCAATTCCTTCGAGACGGGACAATTAAGCCTCTCGAGGCGGTCAATATGACTTTTCATCTTAAGTACATAAGATGAAACAGATTGGTTGTCGTCCATACGACATGCATGGAGTGCTCGAACCGTTTCGAAGCGCTAAACCCTTGCTTGTTGTTGGAATGTTTCCTTCAGCTGGGTTATCATGTCATAAGCTCCGTGATGTTCATACTCCTTTTGGAGATCCGGAGTCATGCTCGCTAGCATGAGACAAGACACTTGGACGGAGTCCTCAGCGTATTTCAGCCAATCGTTATAGGCCTCCTCATCATCCTCAGTAGGTTGATCGGGGATAGGGTCGTCTAAAACATATGATCTTCTCTCTTGCTTGAGAACGATTCTCAAGTTTCGATACCAATCAATGAAATTATTATGATTTAGACGTTCCTTTTGGAGGATCGCTCGTAATGATTGGGTGGACGCGGATGAGTTATCATGATTGTCATTATTGGTGGCCATCTACAAAATTTAACAAAGATCTATTTAGAATTTTCGATATTGCTATTTTTAATAATTAATGCCTTTTAAGGTCATTTTGTATTAAAATCTAGAACCCAACATTACATTTAAATTGTGGTTAGGTGACCTTTATCCCACGATTTAAACTAATAAGGTGGTCAACGATTGACGGTTGCAACCATTTGCAACTTCTAGAGGTATGGGATCGACTTTAAACATCATATGTAAAGTCGGCATGTTAATCCCATCAACACCATTTGGAAACCATATTTAGGTGATCCATTTAACATGGTTTGCAAATCAAGTTACCCTACTTGCACACACGTGTGAGTTTACCAACATAAGTGGTTAGGTGACCTTTATCCCACCAATGTGGTATCCCCACCTTAAGTCACAAGTTCCCTCTAAATGGTTAGGTGACCTTTATCCCATTAAGAGTTTCCAAATGACTCAAGTGTCATGCAAAAGGACGGTGTTAAACTTGTTTGTCAAAAGTTTAGAGATTTCATAATTCTAGTTAGAAAACTCTATGTACTTGTATTTGCATGCTTTCAAATACAAGATACCCTATGGTCCTTTTAATAAAACCCATTTTATTACGAAATCATTAATTCTTTTAATAACCATTTATCAACACTTAATGAATAAGAACCATTTTTATATTAGCTTGTTAAGATCATTTATATTAAGATTGTCCATCATATCCAAATATCATACAATCATTCATAAAATCACAATCAAACAAGCATAATATAAACAACCACAATGTGCATAACCATAGCTACTATTGTGACCACACTTGTTTGCCATCACAAGTGTGGTCATTCGGTCTTTCTTAAGGGTTGAATACAACACAAAATTGAGGTCTTCATAGACCCCCACTTGAACTTGCATCCATATGCTTCAAGTCCTTCTTTTGTGTCTTTCTCTTGTGCTTCCTTCCCGAGCATCTTCTTTTACAAAAAATATATCCTAATACATATTTTCTGGTAAAAGAAAAATACTCCTAGTCTATTATTACATCCCAATGAATAAATACACAAATTACATTTTTAAACAAAAGCACAAATTAATAAACAACCCTATTGAATAAACCAAAACCAAAATGAACATACATCATATCATCCAAACATTGCAAACAACACAAGGCCAAAAGCTAGGTTATGCACCAATATGAACATACATCATATCATCCAAATATAACTAAGAATCCCCATTAAAACCCACGATTTTCAGCCAACATAAACTGAAAATACGGGTTTCAAACATTGTCCAAACAATATACATATCATCATACATATCTTCCAAGGTTTAATCACAAGCATGTGTGATATAACCTTGAAAGCTTGGGGATTCAACATACAAGAACATTTCAGCCCTTAAAAGGGTTATAAAATCCCATAAAACAAATTTTATAAGGATACTAACAAGCATGCTATCCACATAACCGGCTCTAGATGCCATTGATGGGTTTGTAAAAACACAAAACATAGTTTAACCTCTTAAACTTACTGAAAACGCAGCGGAATTACAACTTTATAATTTTGTTTATAAGCTGAAAATATGTTCATTAGGTGACCATATTAATGTTTAAAACAAACCCATATATCAAAGGATCATTATATGTGAATAAGCATGCTATGTGAACATAAAACAACATAATATGACAGCCACAAAGGGCTGCCATAACTACCTTCCAGCAGCTCAAAAACTATGGATGAAAGGGGATGAGATGAAGGTGATGATGATGTCGAATATCCAGCCTAGATCCCAAGAAGAGGAGCCCTCAAGCTTGTATACCCCAAGCCTCCTTGCAAGCACCTCTTGTTAGGGAGATTCAACACCAAACACACCACAAATTGCTCTCCAAAAACCCCTTAATGTTGCTGCCTTGGCCGTAGCTTTTGAGAGAAAGAGAGAGGATTTATTTTGTGTTTTGCATGTGAAGTGAAGTAAGTGTTAGAGAGTCCAACACTCTTTCATAAAGAGTGTGTGTTACCAAGGCAAAAGAAGGAACCCCATTGGTCCATGGGGTGGCCGAAATTTTTGAAAAATGGCTGTGATTCCCTCTACTTTTAAGTCTTGTTGACACATTAAAAGTTCATGGACCCTCTTGGATTTTTAATGTGTGACAAGTGCAAGAACCATACTTATGTTTTATGCACTAATCTTTAATTAAACATTTTAATTAAAGATCACTAACATTGCATTATCTTATGTTATTTAAACCCTTTTAAATAACACTGTGATTAATAAACCCATCAACAAATCATCCTTATGATTTGACCCATTTCACATATAATTAGTTTTGAAAACCAATTTCTAAATTTGGTGTGTTATTATTCAATTGCATGATCACATCATCAATTAAATAATCGTTTGTGTTTGCAAAGCTTGTTATTTGGGTATAACCCGACTTGGATCATAACGTACTAACCACATCAATATTCTAAGTGTCTTGGGCACATAGAATCCTACATATTAAAATGGATTCACATAATTTTTGTAAACTTGGTCATACTCGAAAACCTCCTATGCTTAAACATAAATCTGAGTTTAAACAATGGAAAATCAGATTCATGAACTATATTACAGGTGTAGATCCGGACTATTGGATTTCAATATGCAAAGGGCCTCAAATTCTTGTGACACTTTCTGCTGATCAGGCTGTTACAAAACCTCAAGAATACCCATTGAGGATCTCACTCTTGATGATGATGACTACAAGAAGATAAAGGTTGACCTCAAAGCTTATTCTATACTCACTCAAGCACTGAAAATGGATGTGCTAAAAAGACTTGAAAAGTATGGAACTGCTAAAGTTGTATGGGATGCATTGCTGATAATGTGTGAAGGAAGCAGTGAAGTGGCAAAAATTAACAAGGATAAACTTGTTAATCAATATGAAACCTTTCATCGGGAGTCCATCTCTATACAGTTGCATACATTTGTGCAACTGGTGAATGATTTAGAGATCATGGGAGTAACATACAAAGTCAAAGAACTAAACAAGATGATGCTTCACAGCCTTCCAGAAAGTTGGAAACAAAATGTTACAATGCTAAAAAACACTCTTGATCTAGGGACTACCACCTTGGACATAATGATTGCCAAAATAGAAGCTCTAGAACTGGATGAAAGGAGCAGGAACCTTGGTGGATCTCGAGTTATTGAAGCTTACAAATTTCCATCAGACACTCACTCTGTAGAAAATGCATTCATCACTGAGGATGATGATTTTCTCTCCTCAAGAGATCAAGTGAAGACAACTGGTTTCATTGCAGCACCAACACTAAACAAGCCATCAACAGCATCTCAACCAACAGGGTTTACTGCCACTCCCTCAACTACACATGAAGAACCAAGATCAGAAGAGCAAAAGGCAACTTACAATGTATTTATTGCTAGTTTTGAAGCTTACCTGGGAGGCAGACTCACTTCTGCTCATTTGATCCAAGAAGATTTGGAAGAAATGGATCCAGATGATGTGGAAGAAATGGATCTGCAATGGCAAATGGCTATGATAGCAATGAGAGCCAAGAAGTTTTTCAGGAAAGGGAGAAAGCTTAGTCTAAATGAAAACACCAAACTTGGATATGACAAATCCAAAGTAAACTGTGGTGTAACTAGTCACTTCTCCAGAGAGTGCAATGCTCCTAGAAGAAACAACAACACTTTCCAAAGAAACTCTCAAGGTCAGTCATCTCCACAACCAAACACAAGTTTTCACTCTAACAATCAACAATAGCAGTATCATCACCAACAATCACAACATCAGCAACCTTATCAGAGTCAGCCACAACTGACAAATCAAGCACATGGAAGCAGTCAGGCATCTTCAAATGCTCTTGTCATTAGACAAGATGGAGTGTGTGATTGGAGTTTGTATGCAGAGGAAGTAAAACCTCAGTTTCAGAATCATGCAATCATGGCTCACATCAATGATGGTCCAACTCCTATGCCATCTGAGGTAAAATCCAACCTTTGTAGTCATAAATGTATTTCTAAACTGCAAGGTTATCGTGAGCATAATCATAAGCTGGCTGCTAAAATAAAGAAGAAAAAGTCAAGTCAGAGATGCTCAAAAGAGAAATTAAAGGCTTTGAAATAAAAATCAAATCTCTCATCTCTGACTTTGAAAAATTGCATGGTGAAAAGTACACTCTTGCAGCTGAGAATGAGCAACTGATTGAAAAGTTAGCTCAATCAAAAGCTGAGCAATCACTTACTGAAATGAAACTTGAAAAGTTTCAAACATCTTCAGTCAAGCTGCAAGAGATGGTAGATTCACAAAAGGATCCCAAGGATATGATTGGGATTGGATATAATTCTTGTCCTCCACCTTACAATGATAACTACACTGTCATGCTTGAATCTGTCACACTCAAAAAGGAAAATGAACCTATTACAGTTGAACCAAAATCAATTGTAAAACAAGTCACTAATCATAAAAAATAAACCAGATGTGTATATTGAAACAAATGAGGAGAAAATCAAAATAGGTCACCCAATTAAAAATAAGGAGTGTTCAGACAAGACGGTGAATGTTATCAAACCAACAAGCCCAATCAAAGCCATTGTCCCATTTGTGAAATTTATACCTTCAATTTCAAAAGAAAAAAATAAAACCATGGCTTCAGTGAAACCTTCTGCGGAAAGCAGTTCTGATTATGAGATTAAATCTCCAAAAAATTCAAGCAAATCTGATAGAGTTTCACTGACAAAGCAAAACAAGGTTTCTATAGTGTCAAAAACAAAAATCAATTCAGATCCCCAATCTTCAAAATCAAAACAGGGAGTTGGTTTTGACATTTGTAACAAAGACCATGTGAATCAATTAGAATCAGAAGTAAGAAGAAGGGTAAGGAAGCAAAAACAATCCAGAAAAGACAAACCTAGTAGTGTTGTGAAGCAAACTACTAAAAGGGGTGATCTTGCTTCCTCACCACCGTCAAAGGTTGAGACTCAGTTGAAAATAGGTAAACCTACTGAGTCCTCAACATCAAGGTTAGCTTCAAGAGACAATCACTTGTATTGTGATGTGTGTGAAATGTCTAATCATAGTACAGATAAGTGTTATTTTAATCAATACTGCTCTATCTGTGACATGAACAATCATTCCACCAAAAACTGCTATTTCTATAAATATTGTTCAGTCTGTTAACCAACCACAATACATCTGACTGTTTTTTCAAACAAAAAGGGTTGAGAATTCCACAAAACAAACCCATCTCTCCAATATCATCTGTGAAACCCAAAATCAAAAGTCATTTTCATAATAATCAATCAAGAACTTCTAGTTCAGATAATGACTTATGTAACATAAAAGAGTTTAAGAAAATTCAAAGAAACAAAGTTCACAACATCAGGGAAACATTTGATCTTCATAAACCAAAAATGATGCTTGATAATAAAAAACGGGTCAGATTTCTTCAAAGAAATAGGGACCAAAGGTTTCAGTATTTTTCTGACTCTTCAGATGAAATTGATGAGATGAAACCAGCAAAATATCATCAGAAATCTCCTAGAACACCTTCCTCTAAGTCACAGTTTAGAGGAAAATATCAAGTATTACCATTATCTTACCATACTGGGCGGGAACGGTAAACCCAAGACCATCTGTCTTGGTTTTCACATTCAATTGTTCATTATGCTTGCAGGGTCTTTCATACGGTCCAGCAGCTTATGGTATGTGGACAGTGGATGCTCCCAACACATGACTGGAGATCGTTCCCTCCTTCATGACTTCAAGCATATACAAGGAACTACTATAGCATTCGGAGGAGATTCACAAGGTGGCAGAACCACTGGTGAAGGATCTGTGACTAATGGGATGCTGAGCTTTGACGATTGAACTTTGTGAACAACTGAATTTCAATCTGCTCAGCGTGTCTCAGATGTGTGACAAGAAATATTCAATCACTTCAGTGACACTCATTGCTACATTCTGAAACAAGGACTTTAAATTCCTAAAGAATGGTTGTCTTGAAGACCTCGAGGAAGAATAACACATATGTCTTAAACCTCAATTCTGCCATTCCAAAAGAAGAAACATGTCTTCTGTCAAAAGCATCTTTTGATGAGTCACAGCTTTGGCAAGACGTTTGGACACACCTATTTCAAAAAACTGAACAGAATGGTCCAGGGAAACCATGTCATTAGTTTACCCCAAAGAAATTTCACTTTATTGATCACTATTATGCATGTCTCAAAGGGAAACAACATAAGTCTTCCCACAAGCCAAAGTTGGTGAACACAAACAATTCTCCATTGAAGCTTGTGACAACCGACCTCCAGGTTGTTACCCTAACCCTAGATTACTTGCATCATTATCCATGTTATGAGTGCTAATAATTGAAACTATTCAACCCTACTATGAAATTGGAAACAATTCTTACTACTTGATGTGAATTATGATTTTATGTGATTTTTATTATTATTGACTTTTAGCTAATTTAGGTTTCTACCTTTTTAAAAATTAGTGTCCCGGGAATGTCAACTAGTCACCCTTTCAAAATTAAATTCAAGAGAAGGCAATTAAAATGTGAGCATACACACTCACACTTACATAATTTTAGGCCATGCATGCATGGGCATGCATTAGATACCTCAATTCACCATCTACTAAATAATACATAATACCCAATACTACAAATATTACACTACATAATAATAATTTACAATAAAAATTAAATAAAATTCCCTCACTACACTCCAAATCGGCTCCCCCCCTCTCACCACTCCTCTCCTCTCTTCACCACCACCCCACACACCCACTCACCTTTCATGCACATCTCTCCCTCTCTCCCTCTCTCCCTTTATTCGAATTCATCAGCTGGTCACACACACACAAATCTCACAACACTCTCAAACAATTCTCTAAGGACTTGTGCAAGAAAATTCGAAGAACACATCAAGTTCCATTCGGCCAAGAGCAAAACCGCAAAGAAGTGGCCTAGTTCGCGAGATTTGGTCACACAACCGTACTGTTCCACCTTTCCAGCCTTGGTTCGAGTTTCTCCATTCAAGTCCAAGGAGTTTCAAGCCATTCACGACCATCAACACCTTCTAAACCGTGAGTTACATCGAGTGTAAGCTCATGTTGTCGGTTTTGTGACATTTCACTTGTTTTCTTCATTTATCACCTAAGAACCGTGTATTTCCTTGTTGTAGCAGAAACATCTCACCATTATCTTGTTCTTAAGGAGTTCCCAACGTTCTTGAAGGTAAACCTCATGTTAAGTTAGTCATTCTTGAGGTGGAAACCGATTTCCACCATGAAAACCCTCATTTTGAGTGTTTTGGTATCATCTAACTTGTGTGAAAGCTTCAACTCTTGTAAACCAAACTTGTGACCTGCATTTTATGACTTAATGGACTCCCAAGAACCTGTTTTTAAAAGTTCCAAGAGGCTACATACTCAAATCCATGGTTGATACATGGATTTCACTTTGAAACCCTCCTTTCTACATGTAACAACACCCTTTTGAGCATTTGTTTGAAAAATCCTTTTAACCAAGACCCATAACCTACTCATGAACGACTTAATGACACCTTAACAATCTGTTTATGAAGTTAAATGAAGTGTTGCTAACATTTAAACTCAAGTTAAGATGATTTACACAAGTGTAATTGTCGGTTATGGCATTTTCTACATATTTGAAGCATATGGATGTATAGATCAACTAGGCAACATGTTGGGACTGAAATTACAGTAGGTTTAGTGAATATTAGAAGTGTTAGCAATGTTTAATCTCTGGAATAAAGGACATGTTGTGATTTACCCTCTTTTAGTCACTTTCGGGACCCGAAAACATGGTAAAATGACTTAAAAATAGTAAGAATACAAATTTAACATTCTTGAAAAGTATTCCAGGCTCAAAAATGATAAATAAAGTACTCTGGAGTCAATGGATAATTTAAATGATCAAAGACACAAATAAATGACGTTTTAACTAAAAACGGGTACAAACCGAGCATTGTGTTTGAGAAAAATCCATAAAAATAGAGTTCAAAACTAAGATTTATAAAAATCATATGATTTCAGTAAGTTAAGTAATAAAAGACTTGAAGGATTTGAAAAATGGTCAAACAAGCTTTAAATGGTCAAACCCGGTCAAAACCGCGTTTTAACGGGTCAAACGTAAAAACAAGATTTTTAACTATAAAAGGCCAATTTACACAATTTAAGGACTTAAAAATTTATAAAGAAATCTTTTAGAAAATACCTACTGGTCCACGATTTAAATATGAAAAACTCCAAATTACTGTTAAAACTATCCGGCTTTTACCGTAACCGGGAGCGTTAAACGCGCAGTTTTTAAAATCAAACGTGTAGACTAAAGTTTTGAAGCACTTACTCCATAATAATCATAATATGACTCTAATAATCTGATTTATGGTCTTAAATGACATAAAAGGGCAAGAAACTAAACTTGAGGGTAGAAACTGTCAATTTTGAAACTTGAGGGACCAAACTGTAAAATTTTTCCAAACCTTATAACCGACTTCCAGGAAGCTAATAAACACTTGAACAACAAAATTTCTTAGTATACTTAACCAAATGAAGTCAAAATCCCAATTTTCATGAAGACGCCTTGACCTGCCATAAAAGGAAACTTTTTATACAAACCTTCACGAAACCAAAGCCTTACTCAATAGCTAAACCCTTGATACCATTGTTGCACTTTGAATGAGTTTAGGGCAGTAGCTTATTTCTTAATATGTACATGTTAGGGTGCTAGACTTGACACTTCCCGGTACAACACAAGAGACTTTTGATTGGAAACCTAAGGTGAGTTCTAGTGATCTCCCTTTTTACTATTGTTTTGGGATGAAACATGCTCTACTTTTTATGAACTATGATTGTGCTTTATCTGATGATTCTATGTGGGATTTATGGTTACCTGCTGATACTTATATCATGATCATTAATTCTTTCGTGAACCGCTTGATTTATATGGATAGATCTATTTGGGGAATCCCCCACACACAGTGGCTTCCGTTCCAGGAAGGTTACCCCACTGAGATCCTAAGGATCGTTGTGGCATGTAACAAGTTTTGTTAAGATACTATGGTGAACCATCCGGGCAGGTAGGGTTCACTGGTTTGGGGCTCAGTTTCTTCCTTCGGGAATATCCGGTAAAACACAACTTTAGAAGAGGCCAACCGGGACTGAGTGCAGGGTTGATTATGATTTTTCCCACGATGATAAACAATGATTATTTTCTTTTAATCAAAGAAGGATTTGTTAAGTCCTTTTGTTTTTAAACTTTAAGCACTTGAATTCACCAACTTTTTAGTTGACACAATTTTCTTTTGAGCATGTTTCAGGTAATGTATGAAGAGATCCTAGCTGTTGTGAAGACCTAGACTTATCCCCGTGACATGGCATTGGCATATTTTCCTTGATGAAACATTTGAACAATTTTATATTTGTGTTGAACAAGTACAATTTATTTTATGGATGATTGTAAAACTCATTTGGGGGCTTGATGTGTTTCTAGCCCCGCTATCTTTCAAAAACATTAATGCCATGTGATATTCTCTCCTTTGAGCTCTTATAATGGTTTGTTTCCGCTGCCATATGTTTTCTAGTCTGTGACGTCCCACCCTACCTGGGCCCGGGGTGTGACAGATTGGTATCAGAGCCAAAGGTTTGTAGTCGGGAATACCATAGTAGACCCTAGGCTACAACCCTGATACCCTAGGACTGTCCTTGTGGGAAGTGTGGGATGATCGGGTTGGGTAAATTGATGATTACACTTGATCGACGTAATCATGAATTTACCGGACGCGTAATTTCCATCACTGATCTTTAGGTTATGGTTGGACTTTTTCTGGTTTATCTTGATGATTTGAAACTAATTTAAAAAGGGGATTTAAATGATTTTTATGATGAACTATGTTATCCGATACTACTTGAAGAAACTATTGATCTGGGCAAAACAGACAGCTATATGTTGGAATAACAGATACTATTGCCATCACTACTATTATTAGTACTATTATGTAAATCATGAGCTATGAGAAACCAAATTACTCATGATGTATTTCTTACAGGACAACGTCTATGGCTGATAAAGGAAAGGCGCCTGCTCACCCCGACACTGAGACCGCTCCTACCGGAAACCTGAGGAGAGAGAAGCCCCAGACGGAGTATGAGGCGTACCTCCGGAGATGCGGACATCCAGGGTGGATATCCGTCACGTCCGAAGACACTGAGGCTTCCGAGGACTCTTCCTCCACATCACCTTCCCGAAGCCGAACGCGATCCCACTCTCCTCAAGTAGCTGCTCCGACCCTCTCACCCATCCCACCTATTGGGAATAGGGGTGCGCGTACTGTCACCCAACCTCGCAAAAGCGTTAGGCCAGGATCCTCCGTATCCTTTAGGATGCCTCCTCCTCCTCCCCCGCCTGTTAGGATTCCGACATCGGTACCTCCACTGTTTGACCCTCGTGACGAACGCCTGATGCCGCCGAGACATAGTATGTATGACGGCCCTAGCGTACTGGCTGGTGATAGGTACTCCCAGTCGAGTCGCCGGGCAAGTGATGTAGGACCCTCCGATGCGACATTGGATGAGATTTTGAGGACTGTTCGCCGTCATGAGCTGACTGTTCAGCACGCCACTCGAACTTCTCAGTCGGCTCAATTTCAGGCGATGATGGCTACACAGGGAGTGAAGCGTTTGGAGCAGGAGCAGAGCAAAGGAAGAAGGTACAGGATGGTTTGGATGGCTAAAGAGGAAGTGGATGTGAGAGCTGGAGTACTCAGTGGGATTATCTGTCTGTGGACAGTAGAAGGAAACTATTTGAATTCTTATTCGATACTATTATTTTATTATCATGGGGGTGATGGCACCTTCCAAATTGTAAGAGCATGACTCTGATTCTATTTGTTTGGATGATACTATCGTAAACTGCTATTGGGATGCTAGAATTATTAAACTGTCTGTATTGAATTGCTATATGTTTTGTTGTGCCTTGAAATTGTCTGTGCCTTTTCTAAGTGGTTGCCCAACTGTTATGTCATGTTTTGATTTGGACTTTGTAAGGTTCTTTAGTGGGTTGTAAATACATATGTGCATGCCATGATCCCTCTTCCGAGGCATGGTGTGATAGGATAATGATGCATAGGCTATCCGAAACAAAATTTATGAGATGCTAAACGAATCTATTTGTGATACTATCAGAATGCCGACTCGCAGAGGAACACGTTTTGGTCGACGTGGAGCCACCAAGGGCCGCCATGAGGAAGCAAGGCCTATTGGAAACCAACCTACTCCACCAGGGACTCCCCACGGGGAAAATACTAATCAAGAGAGTGACGAAAGGATTGCTAACCTCGTAGCTCAGCAACTGGCTAACGCCATTCCGACTATTATTGCACAGATAAATGCAGACCGGGATAACACTACTGGTAATGAACGGCCGGTAAACGATGAGAGCCATGACGAAGAAGCCGAGGCGTTAAGGAATGGATGCTCTTATAAGACCTTCATGGCATGTAAGCCCAAGGACTTCTATGGCACCGAGGGTGCTATAGAGACTTACAGGTGGATTGACGAAATGGAAGCTGTCTTAGACATCAGCGAGTGCAAGATGGAGCATATGGTGAGGTTTGCATCACAATCTCTCAAGGGATCAGCTCTTGAATGGTGGAAGTCCATTACTCAGAGCCATGGAAGAAACATGGCTAATCGAATGGGTTGGACTGAATTCCGAGAGCTAATGACCAACAAATATTGCCCCATCAATCAACTCGAGAAGCTGGAGACAGAATTTTTAAGCTTGGAGATGAAAGGACCCAACTACCGAATACATCAATCGTTTCTTAGCCCTGTCCCGACTTGTGCCACATTTGGTGACGCTAGAAGCCAAAGGTGTAGCACGGTTCATCTGGGGACTACACCCAAGAGTTAGGGGTATGGTTCGTGCCTCTCAGCCTGTGACCCTACAAGCTGTTGTCGACCTTACCAGCAGTTTGACTGATGATCTAATTAGTGCTGGATGGACCGATCAAGCAAGGGCTGATGAGAAGAAGAAGTTTGTTGGTGATAAGAGGAAGTGGTTTGAAGCGAAAAGAGCGGTTGGAAGTAGTAGTGGGTCAAGTAGAAGGAGTTCTGAAGAGTGAGACGTGATGATCAAGGAAGCAAAAACCGGAGATTGTATACGGGGACAAGCCCATTCTGCAGCAAGTGCAAGTTACATCATCAAGGGGAATGTAACCCGATGCCCTGTTTTAGGTGCAAGAGAACAAGCCATTTAATTAAAGACTGTACTTATGCACCGGGGAAACAATGCTATGAGTGTGGAGATCCAGGGCATATGAGGAACAAGTGTCCTAAGCTGGGTAGAGACAAGGATGCCAAGCACAACAAGCCTAAGGGAAGAGCTTTCGTTATGGACCCAGCAGGAGCTCGTAGGGAACCCGATGTGGTCAACGGTACGTTCCTTGTAAACAATCATCCCGCTACTGTACTGTTTGATACTGGAGCGACTGCTAGTTTTATCTCTAGTACTTTTAGGCCATTGTTTGACTTAGACATGTGTACCTTGACTGATATATTTACCGTAGAATTAGCTGACGGTAATATTTTAGAGGCTAACGAAATCATTAGGGATTGCCCCCTGAATCTAAAAGGGAATACGTTTAAGATTGACTTGATGCCCATTAAGTTAGGAGGATTTGATGTGGTTGTGGGTATGGACTGGTTAGCGAAGCATAAAGTCGAAATCGTATGTGATGAGCGACTACTCAAGATGACCGTTGAACGACGAAGAAGAAGTGTTAGTGGTAGAAGGTGAAGGAGTAAAAGTAACAATCTATCCCTATGATATCCCATTTAAAAGCTACCAAGAGCTTGAAGAAGGGATGTCCAGCTTTTATAGTATATGTGATGAAAGCCCAAAAGGAAAAAGAAAGACGGAACCCTGCGAATGTGTATTGATTACAGGGAATTGAATAAGCTGACCATAAAGAACCGTTACCCTCTTCCGAGAATAGATGACCTATTTGATCAACTGCAAGGAGCAAGTTATTTCTCCAAAATAGACTTGAGGTCAGGATACCACCAACTGAAGATAAGAGAAGAAGATATACCCAAAACAGCCTTCCGAACTAGGTATGGACACTATGAGTATTTGGTCATGCCCTTTGGACTGACTAATGCTCCAGCAGCATTCATGGACCTCATGAATCGCGTTTGCCGCCCTTACCTCGACAAGTTTGTGATCGTGTTTATCGACGACATAATGATCTATTCCCAAAGTAAAGACGAGCACGAGAAGCATCTCAGGCTAATTCTTGAATTGCTCAAGAATGAGCAACTATATGCCAAGTTCTCTAAATGTGAATTCTGGATGCGCCAGATCCAATTCTTAGGTCATGTGGTAAATGAGGATGGGATTCAAGTTGACCCTTCCAAGATTGAGGCCATAAAGAATTGGAAGATTCCTGAAACTCCTACGGAGATAAGGCAATTCTTGGGACTGGCTGGCTATTACGGGAGATTTATAAAGGACTTCTCGCGTATAGTGCAACCTTTGACCGCACTAACCAAGAAGAACACAACCTTTGTGTGGGAGCGAGAGCAGAACGAGGCGTTTGAAACGCTTAAGGAGAAATTATGCAGTGCACCTGTCCTTGCTCTTCCAGAAGGAGTAGAAGACTTCGTCGTCTATTGTGACGCTTCGCTTCAAGGGCTAGGATGTGTATTAATGCAACGCAACAAGGTGATTGCTTACGTACCAAGACTGCTGAATGATCATGAGAAGAACTACACGACGCACGATCTGGAGTTGGGTGCCGTGGTGTTTGCCCTCAAGATGTGGAGGCACTACCTTTATGGCACAAAGTGCATCATCTACACTGACCATAGAAGCTTGCAGCATATCCTTGACCAAAAGATGCTCAACATGCGTCAGAGAAGATGGGTCGAGCTATTGAACGATTACGAGTGCGAGATCCGCTACCATCCTGGTAAGGCCAATGTTGTGGCGGATGCGTTGAGCCGAAAGGAAAGAGAGAAACCTCTTCGAGTACGAGCATTAAGGATGAGTGTGTATACCAACCTTACAGAACAACTGAAGGAAGCTCAAGGCGAGGCATTAAAGGAAGAAAAACTAAAGGAAGAAGGATTGACTGGAATGGAAAAACAATTGGAGATAGGGGACGATGGTACATATAGATATGGTGGAAGGGCTTGGGTGCCAAAACACGGAGGAATTCGAGAAGTAATCCTTGACGAAGCACACAAGTCTAGGTATTCAATTCACCCTGGAAGTGATAAGATGTACCAGGATTTAAAGACACTTTTCTGGTGGCCGGGAATCAAGAGATCAATCGCCGTTTATGTGGGGAAATGTTTAACTTGTGCCATGGTAAAAGCTGAGAACCAAAAACCATCAGGAACGTTACAGCAACCTGAAATCCCAGAATGGAAATGGGATAATGTTACGATGGATTTTGTTACCAAGTTGCCTAAAATGTTTAAAGGTCACGATGCTATTTGGGTAATAGTGGATAGATTAACAAAATCAGCTCACTTCTTGCCAATTAGAGAAGACTACGACATGACGAAACTGGCCCAACTTTATGTCGACGAGATTCTAACGAGGCATGGAGTGCCTCTGTCGATCATCTCTGACCGTGATAGCCGTTTCACCTCTCGTTTCTGGAAATCGTTCCAGCAAGCTTTAGGAACCTGTTTAGATCTTAGCACGGCCTACCACCCTCAGACCGACGGACAGAGTGAAAAACTATTCAAACGATGGAAGACATGTTGAGAGCTTGCATGATGGACTTTGGTGGAAACTGGGATAACCATCTTCCGTTGGTGGAATTCGCCTATAACAATAGTTACCACGCGAGTATCAAAGCCGCTCCGTATGAGGCCCTTTATGGCAGGAAATGCCGATCACCCTTGAGTTGGAATGAGATTGGTGACAGCCAAGTGATGGGACCCGACATAGTGTTGGAAACCACCGACAAGATCTATAAGATAAAGGAGCGACTGAAAGCAGCCAGAGATCGACAGAAGAAGTACGCTGACAGGAGGCGGAAACCTCTAGAATTCCAAGTGGGCGACAGGGTGATGCTAAAAGTAGCACCGTGGAAAGGAACAGTGAGGTTCGGAAAGAGAGGAAAACTAAGCCCAAGATACATTGGACCATTCGAAATAATGGCGAGAATTGGCCCAGTGGCATATAAGTTGAAACTACCCTCGGGGTTGAGTCACATACACGACACCTTTCATGTGTCAAACTTGAAGAAGAGCATGGTAGACAAAACCCTGGAACTACCATTAAAAGAAGCAAGAATAAGCGACAAACTGAATTTTGTGGAAGAACCCGTGGAGATTACGGATCGTTTGGTCAAACAACTCCGGCGGAGCCGCATACCAAAGGTTAAGGTTAGATGGAACTCCAAGCGAGGACCTGAATTTACTTGGGAGCGTGAAGATGAAATGAGGAAAAACTATCGACACCTCTTCAAACCCACCCGTTCAGTCTCTAATCAGAGTTAAAATTTCGGGACGAAATTTCCTAAACGGTGGGAGAATGTGACAACCGACCTCCAGGTTGTTACCCTAACCCTAGATTACTTGCATCATTATCCATGTTATGAGTGCTAATAATTGAAACTATTCAACCCTACTATGAAATTGGAAACAATTCTTACTACTTGATGTGAATTATGATTTTATGTGATTTTATTATTATTATGACTTTTAGCTAATTTAGGTTTCTACCTTTTAAAAATTAGTGTCCCGGGAATGTCAACTAGTCACCCTTACAAAATTAAATTCAAGAGAAGGCAATTAAAATGTGAGCATACACACTCACACTTACATAATTTCGGCCATGCATGCATGGGCATGCATTAGATACCTCAATTCACCATCCACTAAATAATACATAATACCCAACTACAAAAATTACACTACAATAATAATAATTACAATTAAAATTAAATAAGAATTCCCTCACTACACTCCAAATCGGCCGCCCCCTCTCACCACTCCTCTCCTCTCTTCACCACCACCCCACACACCTACTCACCTTTCATGCACATCTCTCCCTCTCTCCCTCTCTCCCTTTATTGAATTCATCAGCTGGTCACACACACACACACTCTCACAACACTCTCAAACAATTCTCTCAAGGACGTTGTGCAAGAAAATTCGAAGAACACATCAAGTTCCATTCGGCCAAGAGCAAAACCGCAAAGAAGTGGCCTAGTTCGCGAGATTTGGTCACACAACCGTACTTGTTCCACCTTTCCAGCCTTGGTTCGAGTTTCTCCATTCAAGTCCAAGGAGTTTCAAGCCATTCACGACCATCAACACCTTCTAAACCGTGAGTTACATCGAGTGTAAGCTCATGTTGTCGGTTTTGTGACATTTCACTTGTTTTCTTCATTTATCACCTAAGAACCGTGTATTCCTTGTTGTAGCAGAAACATCTCACCATCATCTGTTCTTAAGGAGTTCCCAACGTTCTTGAAGGTAAACCTCATGTTATGTTAGTCATTCTTGAGGTGGAAACCGATTTCCACCATGAAAACCCTCATTTTGAGTGTTTTGTATCATCTAACTTGTGAAAGCTTCAACTCTTGTAAACCAAACTTGTGACCTGCATTTTTATGACTTAATGGACTCCCAAGAACCTGTTTTTAAAAGTTCCAAGAGGCTACATACTCAAATCCACGGTTGATACATGGATTTCACTTTGAAACCTCCTTTCTACATGTAACAACACCCTTTTGAGCATTTGTTTGAAAAATCCTTTTAACCAAGACCCATAACCTACTCATGAACGACTTAATGACCTTAAAAATCTGTTTATGAAGTTAAATGAAGTGTTGGTAACATTTAAACTCAAGTTAAGATGGTTACACAAGTGTAATTGTCGGTTATGACATTTTCTACATATTTGAAGCATATGGATGTATAGATCAACTAGGCAACATGTTGGGACTGAAATTACAGTAGGTTTTAGTGAATATTAGAAGTGTTAGCAATGTTTAATCTCTGGAATAAAGGACATGTTGTGATTTACCCTCTTTTAGTCACTTTCGGGACCCGAAAACATGGTAAAAAATGACTTAAAAATAGTAAGAATACAAATTTAACATTCTTGAAAAGTATTCCAGGCTCAAAAATGATAAATAAAGTACTCTGGAGTCAATGGATAATTTAAATGGTCAAAGACACAAATAAATGACATTTTAACTAAAAACGGGTACAAACCGAGCATCGTTTTTGAGAAAAATCCATAAAAAAAGAGTTCAAAACTAAGATTTATAAAAATCATATGATTTCAGTAAGTTAAGTAATAAAAGACTTAAGGATTTGAAAATTGGTCAAACAAGCTTTAAATGGTCAAACCCGGTCAAAACCGCGTTTTACGGGTCAAACGTAAAAACAAGATTTTTAACTATAAAAGGCCAATTTACACAATTTAAGGACTTAAAAATTTATAAAGAAATCTTTTAGAAAATACCTACTGGTCCAAGATTTAAATATATGAAAACTCCAAATTACAGTTAAAACTATCCGGCTTTTACCGTAACCGGGAGCGTTAAACGCGCAGTTTTAAAATCGAACCCGTAGACTAAAGTTTTGAAGCACTTACTCCATAATAATCATAATATGACTCTAATAATCTGATTTTTGGTCTTAAATGACATAAAAGGGCAAGAAACTAAACTTGAGGGTAGAAACTGTCAATTTGAAACTTGAGGGACCAAACTGTAAAATTTTCCAAACCTTATAACCGACTTCCAGGAAGCTAATAAACACTTGAACAACAAAATTTCTTAGTATACTTAACCAAATGAAGTGAAAATCCCAATTTCATGAAGACGCCTTGACCTGCCATAAAAGGAAACTTTTTATACAAACCTTCACGAAACCAAAGCCTTACTCAATAGCTAAACCTTTGACACCATTGTTGCACGTTGAATGAGTTTAGGGCAGTAGCTTATTGCTTAATATGTACATGTTAGGGTGCTAGACTTGAGACACTTCCCGGTACACCAAGAGACTTTTGATTGGAAACCTAAGGTGAGTTCTATTGATCCCCCTTTTTACTATTGTTTTGGGATGAAACATGCTCTACTTTTTATGAACTATGATTGTGCTTTATTTGATGATTCTATGTGGGATTTATGGTTACCTGCTGATACTTATATCATGATCATTAATTCTTTCGTGAACCGCTTGATTTATATGGATAGATCTATTTGGGGAATCCCCCACACACAGTGGCTTCCGTTCCAGGAAGGTTACCCCACTGAGATCCTAAGGGGTCGTTGTGGCATGTAACAAGTTTTTTTAAGATACTATGGTGAACCATCCGGGCAGGTAGGGTTCACTGGTTTGGGGCTCAGTTTCTTCCTTCGGGAATATCCGGTAAAACACAACTTTAGAAGAGGCCAACCGGGACTGAGTGCAGGGTTGATTATGATTTTTCCCACGATGATAAACAATGATTATTTTCTTTTAATCAAAGAAGGATTTGTTAAGTCCTTTTGTTTTTAAACTTTAAGCACTTGAATTCACCAACTTTTTAGTTGACACAATTTTCTTTTGAGCATGTTTCAGTAATGTATGAAGAGATCCTAGCTGTTGTGAAGACCTAGACTTATCCCCGTGACATGGCATTGGCATATTTTCCTTGATGAAACATTTGAACAATTTTATATTTGTGTTGAACAAGTACAATTTTATTTTATGGATGATTGTAAAACTCATTTGGGGGCTTGATGTGGTTCTAGCCCCGCTATCTTTTCAAAACATTAATGCCATGTGATATTCTCTCCTTTGAGCTCTTATAATGGTTTGTTTCCGCTGCCATATGTTGTTGCTAGTCTGTGACGTCCCACCCTACCTGGGCCCGGGGTGTGACAGATTGTATCAGAGCCAAAGGTTGTAGAGAAGTCGGGAATACCTAGTAGTAGACCCTAGGCTACAACCCTGATCCCTAGGACTGTCCTTGTGGAAGTGTTAGGTGATCGGGTTGGGTAAATTGATGACACACTTGATCGACGTAATCATGAATTACCGGACGCGTAATTTTCCATCACTGATCTTAGGTTATGGTTGGACTTTTTATGGTTTATTTGATGATTTGAAACTAATTTTAAAAAAGGGGATTTTAAATGATTTTTTTATGAGAACTATGTTATCCGATACTACTTGAAGAAGAAACTATTGATCTGGGCAAAACAGACAGCTATATGTTGGAATAAGAGATACTATTGCCATCACTATATTATAGTACTATTATGTAAATCATGAGCTATGAGAAACAAAATTACTCATGATGTATCTTACAGGACAACGTCTATGGTGATAAAGGAAAGGTCACTGCTCACCCCGACACTGAGACCGCTCCTACCGGAAACCTGAGGAGAGAGAAGCCCCAGACGGAGTATGAGGCGTACCTCCGGAGATGCGGACATCCAGGGTGGAAATCCGTCACGTTCGAAGACACTGAGGCTTCCGAGGACTCTTCCTCCACATCACCTTCCCGAAGCCGAACGCGATCCCACTCTCCTCAAGTAGCTGCTCCGACCCTTTCACCCCATCCCACCTATTGGGAATAGGGGTGCGCGTACTGTCACCCGACCTCGCAAAAGCGTTAGGCCAGGATCCTCCGTATCCTTTAGGATGCCTCCTCCTCCTCCCCCGCCAGTTAGATTCCGACATCGGTACCTCCACTATTTGACCCTCGTGACGAACGCCTGATGCCGCCGAGACATAGTATGTATGACGGCCCTAGCGTACTGGCTGGTGATAGGTACTCCCAGTCGAGTCGCCGGGCAAGTGATGTAGGACCCTCCGATGCGAATTGGATGAGACTTTGAGGACTGTTCGCCGTCATGAGCTGACTGTTCACACCGCCACTCGAACTTCTCAGTCGGCTCAATTTCAGGCGATGATGGCTACACTGGGAGTGAAGCGTTTGGAGCAGGAGCAGAGGAAGAAGGGTACAGGATGGTTTGGATGGCTAAAGAGGAAGTGGATGTGAGAGATGGAGTACTCAGTGGGATTATCTGTCTGTGGACAGTAGAAGGAAACTATTGAATTCTTATTCGATACTATTATTTTATTATCATGGGGGTGATGGCACCTTCCAAATTGTAAGAGCATGACTCTGATTCTATTTGTTTGGATGATACTATCGTAAACTGCTATTGGGATGCTAGAATTATTAAACTGTCTGTATTGAATTGCTATATGTTTTGTTGTGCCTTGAAATTTGTCTGTGCCTTTTCTAAGTGGTTGCCCGACTGTTATGTCATGTTTTGATTTGGACTTTGTAAGGTTCTTTAGTGGGTTGTAAATACATATGTGCATTCCATGATCCCTCTTCCGAGGAATGGTGTGATAGGATAATGATGCATAGGCTATCCGAAACAAAATTTATGAGATGCTAAACGAATCTATTTGTGATACTATCAGAATGCCGACTCGCAGAGGAACACGTTTTGGTCGACGTGGAGCCACCAAGGGCCGCCATGAGGAAGCAAGGCCTATTGGAAACCAACCTACTCCACCAGGGACTCCCCACGGGGAAAATACTAATCAAGAGACAGTATTGTTTGGTGATCATTGATGACTTTTCAAGATTTACATGGGTTTTCTTTTTTACTTCATTAAAACGAAGCGTCCCAAATAATAAAAGATTTTATCACAAAAATTGAAAATCAACTTGATCATAAGGTCAAAACAATCAGAAGTGATAATGGGACAGAATTTAAGAATGAAGATATGAGTTCATTTTGTACAACCAAAGGCATGGCTCATCAATTTAGTGTAGCTAGAACTCGTCAACAAAATGTCGTAGCTGAAAGGATGAATAGAACACTGATTGAAGAAGCAAGAACAATGCTAGCCGATGCTAAACTGCCAATAACCTTTTGGGCAGAAGTAGTTAACACATCGTGCTTTTTGCAAACCATAATTGTAAGAGAAAGCAACAAGACTCCATATAAACTAATTTTTCACAAAAAACCGTTTATTGGATTTTTCAAGTCATTTGGTTGTCCTGTTTCAATATTAAACACCCAAGACTATTTGGGAAAATTTTCATCTAGGTCTGATGAAGGATTCTTTGTAGGTTATTCTTCTGTTTCAAAGGCTTAGAAAGTGTTTAATCCTAGATTAAACATTATTGATGAATCAACAAATGTTCAATTCAAGGAACATTTGTTTCCCAAATCTACAATTGGTCCCGACTTGTTGTACAAAATCTTTTGATCAATTCCACTTGTCTGATGATACATTCAGCTGAGCCTTCTTCAGGTGTAGAAAGAAGAAATGACTTTCCAATGATTCTCCTACCTCTACTAAGCCACTGAATAAAGATGTTCCACTACAAGCTGATCCTGTCAGACAATCATCTCAAGATCAAAGTGTTTCAACTGAAGCTGGTCCCAGCTTGTTACCATCACCTTCAGAAGACCCATCGACTGAAGTCAAAAATCAAAATCAAGCTACACACCCATTTGAAATAGAAAGAACCTCAAATGATGGAAGCAATCAAAGTGCTGCTAATGCTGAAGCAATCACTGAAACAAATTCTGATTATCTTCATAACTCCCCAACAGTACAAGATGAAGGTGCCTCTCATCAAGATGATCTGAATGTCTCCAATCTTGATGTAACCATTGCTGGTGACTTAATTCCAACCACCAGAATACACAAGAATCATCCAATAGAAAGCATTATTGGAGAACTTAATGAATGGGTGAGAAGAAGCAAGTCAAGTATTGCAAACATCTGTTTGTTTTCATGCTTTCTGTGTTAAACAGTACCCAAGAATATCAAAGAGGCTCTTCAAGACAATAGTTGGATTGAAGCAATGCAAGAAGAATTGCTACAGTTCAAAAAGCAAGAAGTATGGATACTAGTAGATCTTCCCGATGGGCAATATCCTATAGGTACCAGATGGCTATACAGAAACAAAACTGATGATAGAGGGATTGTCATTAGAAATAAAGCAAGACTAGTGGCACAGGGGTATACACAATAAGAAGGAATTGATTATGACGAAGTGTTTGCACCTATTTCCAGATTAGAATCAATAAGAATCTTTCTTGCATATTCAGCATCCATGAAGTTTACTGTTTATCAAATGGATGTGAAGTGTGCTTTTCTTTATGGAAAGATTGCTGAAGAAGTCTATGTGAGTCAACCACCCTGTCACACCCCGGGCCCAGGTAGGGTGGGACGTCACAAACTAGCAACAACATATGGCAGCGGAAACAAACCATTATAAGAGCTCAAAGGAGAGAATATCACATGGCATAAAAAGTTTCAAACGATACGGGGTAGAAACAGACCAAGCCCCCAAATGAGTTATACAACCAACGTAGAAAAACTTGTATTTTGCTCAACAGAAATGAAAATTGTCAGATTGTTCATTAAGTAAAGATCAGTCAATGCCATGGTCACGGGGATAAGTCTAGGTCTTCACAACAGCTAGGATCTCTTCATAAATACCTGAACCATGCTCAAAAAAATTTGTGTAAACTAAAAGTTGGTGAATTCAACTGCTTAAAGTTTAAAAACAAAAAGGACTTAACCAATCCTCATTTGATAAAAAGGAATGAATCATAGTTTCAATATCGTCGGAGAATCATAATCAACCCTGCACTCAGTCCCGGTTGGCCTCTTCTAAAGTTGTGTTTAACCGGCTATTCCCGAAGGAAGAACTGAGCCCCAAACTAGTGAACCATACCTCCCCGGATGGTTCACCATAGTTTCTTAACAAAACCTGTCACATGCCATAAACGACCCTTCAGGATCTCAGTGGGGTACCCTTCCTGGAACGGAAGCCACTTTGCGTGGGGGATTCCCCAAATAGATCTATCCATATAAAAAAAGCGGTTCAAGAAAGAATTAATGATCATGATATAAGTATCAGCAGGTAACCATAAATCTCACATACAATCACCAAGTAAAGCACAAATATAATTCATAAATAACAGAGCATGTTTCACATCCAACAGTAGTAAAAAGGGGATCACTAGAACTCACCTAAGGTGTTAAGCCAAAAATAACTCTTCGTGTGCCGGGGATGTCTCAAGTCTAGCACCCTAATCATGAATATATTAAGTGATAAGCTACTGATCTAAACTTATTTAAGGTGCAACAAGCGTGTCAAAATTTAGTAGTTTTAAATCCATGTTTTATTATTTTTAAAGTAGTTTTACCATGTTTCGGGTCCTAAAAATGACTAATGTGGGTCTAATCTTAACATGTCTTTAATTTCCAGAGATTAACCATTATCACACACTTAATATTCGTCAAAACTTTCTGAAATCATGTCCCAAACTCAAGGCTGGTCACCCAACACAACATGAACCATCAACTTATGATTTAGCTATAACCGACCATAACACATGTTGTAAATCCCGTACAACTTGCGTTTAAAACATTACCAAACCTTATTTGACTTTAATATCAGATTATTAGTGGTGTCCCAAAGTTCGTGCATGAGCAGGTTATGAACCTTGGTTGAGAGGGTTTTCAAACAAGATCTTAAATAATGTTATTTCATGTAGAAAGAAGGTTTTTAAGGTGTAACTCGTACTATAACCATATGTTCATGGTGTATACCCTTTTGTAACTTTCAAAACAGGTCATTAGAAGTCTTTTGAACCATTAGTAATCAGATTACATGCTTTTCTTCAAAGGGTTACAAGATAAACAAGTTAGATGATGCAAAACACCCAAAAAGAGGGTTTTCATGGTAGAAATCGGTTTCCACCTCAAGAATGACCAATATAACGTGTGAGATACCTTTTGTGAAGTTGAAAGCTCCTCAAGAACAAGTTAATAGTGTCGAGTTTCTGCTACAACAAAGAGAGGAGGTGTTTTTAAAAGAGAAGTGATGAAAACACATGAAATGACCATTTTCGGGTGACATGAAGCTTACACTTGGTATTGTTCATGTTTTTGGAGGGTGTAGATGGTCTTGGATGGCTTGAAACTCCTTGGACAAGGCTGAAGAATCTTCGAACAAGGCTGGAAAAGTCGAACAAGATGCAGGTGTGTATCAAAAGCTCACATGTCTTCACTTTGTTGGTTGATTTGAGCTCGGCCGATGCTAGTGATGTTGTTGTTCACGATTTTGAGCTGGAGTGGAGAGGATTAGAGAGAGTTTGCAAGTGTGTGTGTGTGTGTGTTTCCTGCTGAGAATTCGAGAGAAGAGAGAAGAGGGAGAGAATTGAGGGTGTGGGTGTGTTGCATGTAATGGGAGTGGATGGTAAGGGTGGTGGTGTAGAAGAGAGGGGAGTGGAGGAGAGTGGGGCGGCCGATTTTGGCATCTTGTGGGGCAATTTTGATTAAATTTTAATGCTAAATAATATTATGTGTAGTATTAATTTGTAGTATTGGGTAGTATTTTAGGTGGTCAGGTTTAGTTAATTGTTAAGTGTTGTGCATGCACATGCATGTCTTTGACCGAATTATGAGTGTGTATGTACACATCTTAATTGTTTCACTTGAGATTTAGCTTTTCAAGGGTGGCTAGTTAACATTCCCGGGACACCAAGTTTTAAAAAGGTAAAACTTAAATTAACTAAAAGTCACTAAAATCACATGAAATCATAAAATGGAACAAATAGCAAACGATGATTCCAAATCCACTGATAGAGTTAGATTGTTTCTATTATTAGTACTCATAAGGCGGGTGATGATGCAAGTAGATTAGGGTTAGAGTAACGACCTGAAGGCCGGTTGTCACACACCCGGCTTTGAAGATCCTGATTTCCCTCACAGAGTGTACAAGCTTGACAAAGCCTTGTATGGTCTTCACCAAGCTCCAAGAAAGTGGTATGAGACTCTATCATCTTTCCTTCTTTAACATGGATATGAAAGAGGAAAGATTGATCAGACTCTCTTCAGAAAGAGAAGAGGAAGAGACATGCTGCTGGTCTAGATCTTCATGGATGATATCTCATCTTGGCTCAACAAACAAGCAACTCTGTAAAGATTTTGAAGACCTTATGCATTCAAAATTTCAAATGAGTGCAATGGGGGAACTCACATTCTTTTTAGGAGTGCAAGTCCAACAGACAGTAGATGGAATCTTCATCAATCAATCAAAATATGTGGAAACAATGTTGAGGAAATTCCACCTTGCTGACTGTCAGTCTATCAGAACACCTGTTGATACTAAAGTGAAGATAGGTCCAGATCCAAAAGGCAAATCAATGGATCAGACTCACTATCGATCCATGACTGGTTCACTTATGTATCTAACAGCTAGTAGGCCTGACATTATTTTTGATGTTTGTGTGTGTGCCAGATATCAAGCTGATCCTAAGGAATCTCATGTGAATGCTAACAAGAGGATATTCAGATATCTGAAGGGCAAGCCTGCTCTTGGATTATGGATTCCAAAATAAGGAGACTTCAATCTTTATTCCTACACTGACAGTGATTATGGGGGATGCAACTTCAATAGGAAGTCCACGTCTGGCGGTTGTCAATTTCTTGGTTCCAGACTGGTCTCCTGGCAGTGCAAGAAGCAGACAAACGTATCTATTTCAACAGCAGAAGCTGAGTACATTGCAGCATCAGCTTGTTGCTCTCAAACTTTGGATTCAAAACCAGATGATTGATTATGGTTTTAACTTCTTCCATACTCCAAAACACATTGACAACACAACAGCTGTTTTTATCACAAATAACCCAGTTCAGCACTCAAAAACAAAACATATTGAAATTAGATATCATTTTTTGAGAGATTGTGCTGAAAAAGGGTTAATCAAATTGAATCAAGTTCCAACTAAAAATCAATTAGCCTATTTATTCACCAAGACATTTGATCCTAGTAGGTTTGAATACTTAGTTCAATCAATTGGCATGATTAACCTTGAATAAAGAAAAACATCAAAAACAATTTTAAAATCTAGAAAACCACAAAAAGAAATCAATTTTGATGAAGAAAATGATGAATACTTTGGGAAATGATATAATTACAGTCGTTATACCATTCATTGTGCTTAATTCAAAAGTTGAAATACTGACATGACTTACCTGATATGTGGGTAGGCTCAACTTGGAAAAGAAGATACATGCTGTGATGAATTAAAATCTTATTCAATTGTAAAAAACTCATCTCAGAGTACAGGTAAGCATCGGCTTATTCAAGTGTTTGTGTGCATAGTAACCTAAACACACCAGGTAATGATATTCTATGAATCTCTTTCACATACATCAGTTTCTTCTCTGTTTTGCTGAGCAAAGACCTGAAGAAACAAGCACATAGTGCTGATGTAATGATCCAAAAGATTCCCAATGAGGAACACATCTAAATTGGATGAATCAACAAAAGAATACATTCCTTGTGAATGAATGAAAAGAATCCCATTACGGATCAACCTTCCAAAATGAAGTGAAAAAGAATCCCAATGAGGATCAAATCATGAAAAGGATCAAAGTAAACGAATCCCAATGAGGATCAGTGAAAATGAGATCTCATACCTTAAATGACCTGGTCAAGAAAGTTGTGAAAAAGTTCTACCATGCATTATATGAGAATGGTTGATCATACCATGCTTTTGTGTGTGAGGTACATGTTGAATAATCAAAACAACCAAAACATGATAAATATCACATGCAATAAAATATTAACCAAGCATGAGTTTAAGATGAGAAACATACCTTCAATCAATAAGTTCATAAACATGTCTATTTTACTAACAATAAGAGTGCACATGTGTAATGAAAGATTGATATGATCCTAAAAAAAGGTATACTTCCTCTTCATGTTTAAATCAGAAAACAAAAACATCAAAAATATTTCATGTTCAAAAGTTTAAATCTTTAAAGTTTCTATCTAATTATGGATATAAACTTTAGGGGGAGTAATTTAAAATTTTGATCAGTTTGTATAAATACTTACTCTTTTAAAACCTTTAAAACAAATTAAAAAGAAACTGATTGTGTTGGTGCAGAAGTTATACTATAGTATCTCAGCCTATGCAGATTTATGGAAGCATAAGAAGTCCAAGATCGGTCAGACAATGGGAAACTTCTATCACTTCTGATATACAAGTCATTCCAAGCAAGATTTGACAACCCCATCAACAATCAAAAACTTCATAAGTCACAAGTCAATCAAAGACAATTCTTTATAACAAGAAAGAAAAGTCAGAAAAACAGAAATAATATGTCTTTAGAAACATTAAGTTTTGATTCAAGACCAAAATTTAATGCGGGTAAGTGCATTGGTTAATGCGGGTAAAGGTAACCCATGCATATAACCAATGAGGGTAACTTTTATGTCATTTAAAACAAAGTGAAACTAATGTGGATAAGGACTTTACTCTACCGCATTTGTGTCAAATAAGTATACATAAAGAGTTTGAAGTATTAAAACCAAATGCGGACAAAAGTGTCCAACCGTATTTGTTTATGTGTTAAACTTTTGTACTGCGGCATTTATTTTTACTCATCCGCATTTCATGAATGTGTGACATCAACACTTTTTATGGGTATCAAAAATGAATAAACAAGTGCTTAATCTCTTCTGTCATGATGATGAAAGTCAAGAAATGCAGACAACTTTTTGTTCAGCCGCATTTGTTAAAGTAAATGTGGATAAAGGAATTTTACTCTACCGCATTTGTTATAGTGAAGAAATGCTGAGTAACTTTGTTCAACCGCATTTGCTACAGTGAACAAATGCTTTCAAGTTTTTCACTTCCACATTTGTAACAGGACACAAATGCTGATGAACAAAACTCTTCCGCATTTGCAACAGTAAATTTAAAAAATGACCGCATTTGTTCTGAAACTTGTAACAATTTGCAAAAGACATTAGTTGACTATTTAAAGCCATTTCAAAAGGTCATTTAATACTTTTCAAATTTGAGAGACTTTAAAGTGTGACAAGCGAAACTCACTGTTCTTTATCAATCATCATCACCATCAACAAACCTGTGTTCTACGATTCATCTCCTCTGATTAGTCCTCCGTTTCGATTCACTACAACAGTAGTATCGAACGAAAGGTGAAAATCTTTGAATTTTGTGACCTAAAAAATCGGAATTTTGAACCAATGTTGAACTTAGAACCCTAGGTCAAGAAAGGAAACTCAAAATCAAACTTGAATTAAGAAATGATGATCATTTTTTACTACAATGAACGTGTTAACTAAGAAGAATAACAACCAACACGTGAATTTCAAAGTTATGTTCATTGTATGAACAGAGCATAACAAAAGATGAAAATGTTGAAATCAAATCTTGAATCTAGGAGTTGAAAAGAGGTTAAAAAAACAAATATGATCTCCCCAAACATGAAAAGCAAAATAATAGTGATTATTCATGATAACATCAAGCTTAGGAATGATTCCTATGGAACAGTTCCCTTTAAACAGTCAATTTTGACCTTCAAAAGTCAAACTGAAAAAGTTTACTTGATGTATGCTTTACAATCTGATAAGTATTATCAAATCATCTAATTTTTATGCCTCTAATGCAGGGTACATGGCAAATCTCACCTGGAGCAAGCTCCATAATGTCACCGGTTATCTTGACCCTGATGTACCCGAGGCAGAAGGTCTCAGAGACATGATCAGATTTATATCCACTACCAGAGTTGCTCATGAAATTACAGTTAGACCTGTCATTTATGAGAGATTCATAAGGTCTTTTTGGAGCACTGCTGAGGTGACAGAGATAGAGGGTGTAAGGACTCTATCTGGAAGAATCTCTAATGATCACACATTGGCCATCACTAAACAAACTGTGTTCAATGGTATGGTATCAAACATTCAGGAAGGAGAAGACATATGTTCCTAATGTATCCAAGGTTCTTACAATGTCTCATTAATGAAGTATTTCCTGATATTGTACCTAAAGGACCTGTGCTAGATATTCCTCATTATAATGCCAAGTCATACAAGTACATCAAGAAGAGAGATCCTAGGAATTTCTACAGTGGAGTCTTCGTTCCTTTGTGACCCTAGATGCTTCAACAGATTAATCCAGAAGAACATGTTAAAGAACAGGAGGTGTTCATGAGCCAAATCAAGAAGAAGAACCAGCTGCTCATGATCGGCAAACTGCTGCTGAGCAAGTTATTGAAAGGGATGAAGGACAGAGGACAGTGTCACCCTAGGTTGATGTAGGGGTGATCTTCATACTGGGCCATCTGTTTATGAAGCTGATATAGCCTCACCTTTCTTGCCCTCACCTATACCATCACCACAAAGACTACCAATCCCATCACCACAAATACAACCCATCATCTCTCCACATATATCACCCATACAGTTACCTCATGTTTGACCAATCCATCCTTCACCTGAATCTCCTGTTCAATCATCCCCTGTTTCTACCGAGCCTGTTGAGTATGGTGACTCTGTCAGCTCTTCAGAGGAATCAAAATCATCATCTGATGATGATGATCATCATAGACAGATGCCGTTAGGCAAGCTATTTCTAAGGTTGTTCCTTCTAAAAGTGTTGCTGAATTAGAAGTGAATAGACCTGATGAGAAGGATGAAATGATTTCTAAGTTGATGAAGAAAGTAGCAAAGATAGAAAACTATTGAATAGGAGATCTAGGATTATTCAAGATAGATTATTGGAGTTGGATAAAAAGGAGAAGGAGATAAAACATCTAAAAGAAATATATGAGGTTGAAAAGAAAGAGAAAGATAAGGAGATAGAAAGATTCAAGGCTGCCCTCCAACAATCAAGGGATGAAATAAGTGGTCATGTTGACATTTTAGCCATCCAAACCATTCCCATGGAAGAACAAGAAGGATTGATTGAAGAGCAATCTGACATTATCATAGACTTGCAGAACCAGATAGAAAGTCTAAACAAGAGAGTATCTGAATTAGAACGGCTTGTAATGATTAAAAGAGAAGCTGAAGCTAAAATGGAGAAAGATAAGAAGGTTGAGAAAAGAGAAGAGAAGAGACAGAGGGGAAGTGATGAAGAAGGTAATGCTGAAAGTTCATTAGGGGAGAGTAGTAATGACTCCCCTCTTGCCAAAAAGATGAGATTCATTGAGGCTGAGAAAGTGGAAGAATCTAGTGAATCAAAACATGATGAATCAAGCATCGAGATTGTGATTTATACAAAGAAACAAGATGAAACTCAAACTGAAAAGGCAGAATTCAGTGATATGATTAAAGCTCTTGATAGCTTCATTGCAGAAGCGTTCATCATGGTTGATGATTTTTGGGATTTAATGGCTGATCAGAGGCCAGTTGCTGAACCCATTGTAGTCATTCCTCAATCTCCTGTACCAATAGAGAAGGAACTGAGTATGCAAATAGTGTCTGTTGTATCATTGACTGATGAACAAAAAGAGCTTATTAGAAGATTATGTGAAGCACAACAAAAGAGAGAAGAATCAGCTACTAATATTGATGAAACAGAAAAATTAGAGGCTGAAAAGGTGCCTCAAGAAGCTGAAATGGCTGAAACCTCTTCTAGTTCAAAAATGCAAACCTATACTAGAAGGAGGAAATACTTATCAGAGAAGGCAAAAGGGAAAAGACCAATGGTGGAAGAAGAACCAATTCAGAAAAAGCAAAAAGTGACCTAGAAGCCTTGCTGCAATTGCTGAATTTTAGAAGAGCATGAAAAAGCTAAAGCCTAATTGAAAAGGAAGGCTGAATTTATTGATCTAGAAGAAGGAGAGATAGTTGGTGGCTATGTGGTTAATGAATCAAAAGCTCATGAAAGCCCTGTGAAGGAGGAGACATCAGTACATGAGATGGTTGAGAAAGCCCAAACTAATGACCTGATGGTGAAAGCAATGTTTTTAATCAACCATGGGTATGACCCTAATGAGGTATTCGGGTTGACATATGAGGGAATGAAGGCAGAAGAAGAAAAGTTAAATAAACTGCTGGACCCTACTCATGAGACTAAGTATGAAAAGTCTCTTTCACCTAAAGCTCCAGTGGTCAAATCATTTTCAAAGGCAAAGCAGACTCCCACTCCTTAACCATTGTATCATGATCCTTACAGTATGACTGATAGGGAAATGAAGGACCATCTGCCTGATCAAGGATTTACCAAGAGAAAGCTGGGAAACATGAAGACTATTTCCCTAAGGGCTGGTATAACACCCACCATTTTTAGAAATAAAACCCAAACCCGAACTCATTTTGAGTTTCTATTATTAAATTATGTAATAACTTTAATGGATCAAATACATTAAATATGTAATTTAATAATAATCAACTTGTAATAACTTATTATTTATAAATAATTCTTTACATAAAGTTATAAAGACTTATTAAGCATTTTATAATAAATAAGTAAATGGAAGATCTTATTAAAATTAATTAAATGAATTTTAATAAACTTGTAAAGTTTTATTAGTAGTTATGAATATTAATAAATAATTAATTTAATTTATTAGATGTATAAGTTAAAGGTTTAAATTCTAATTTCTGAAATTTAATATAAATGTTTCTGGCATAAAATAACAACTTTTAAAACTACATGGACCAAATTGTAAATTAACTAAAAACAACCAAAAACGCCCCCCACCCCCGTATTTCCGGCTAATGGCCGGCAGGGGCTCCGGCCAAGTCCGGCAACCCCCCCTTACTCTTAAAACGGTTAATTAAAACGCAATTAAACCAAACCTTAACTATTTTACGTCGGTTTCGAACTTGAAACCATTAATTGTGTTTATTCGACCATTGACGCAAGAAACCAAAACCGAAAGCATCAATTCAAATTCTTAAATCATTGATCTTGTTGCAGGACCGATGAAGGGTATGCACTTACAACACAACAACACAATGTGGAGAGTTGCTTAGAACACTTAACAGATCAAATAAGGAACTAGTTAATTTGTTAATGAAAGATGCTAAGAACACAAGTAAATATGAGACAGAACAAGATTGCAATCAACACAAGTATTTGGTTTTCAAGAATGATGTATATTACTTCTCAAGTTCTATTACAAGTTGCAAAGCATCGATAGAAAGTTACAAGTACTTGAGATACTTTATACTACATCCTACAGCCGGCCATACTTTGAAGGCCAGCTAGATACAATTGACTAGACAACTACAAAATTAAATGTAGAGTCAAAAGGCAGATCTGCCTTTTGACTTGTGACTATGACATGCCATAGCTCACATCCTAATATATATTACAAAAAGGATAAAAGTACATAAAGTAGAAATCATGGACTCAAGACCTCAATGTATAGTTACCAAAAGCATGGACCTTTCACCAACTCATGTAAGTTGGTGACATTACAGAGTTGTAGCGGAAAGGTGGTCTAGCTTTATGGTAAAGTGTCAGGATCAGCGATCACAAGTTTGATGTATTAGAGTGTAATGCAGCGGAATGTAATCAAGAAATAGTCAAATTATAGCAAGAGTTTGTTATTTGTAAACAAAAATGAGAGAATATTTATCTGTGATAAGGAATGTTTCAATAATGCCCAATATTATTGCTAAATCATTCACAGTTACAATAAGGTTGGCACTCCTTATATAGAGTGCAATCACTGCTGCAATCACGGGATGGTGATTACTAGCAGATCTAGTACAAAAATAACTAATACTTAACAAACTACTGAAATGTTCACAACTACTGAGAACATGTCAGAGTGCTAAGTATAAAACATAAAACAACTGAAAAGAAACTACTGATACTACAACGACTGAAGAACAAACTCTTCAGTCGTTTTACAAAACTACTGAAAAGAGAAAATATAAAACTACTGAAAGCAAACCGTCACAACTACTGAAGAAGTCCTCTTCAGCTGTTATGACAACGTTTGATACTTTGTCTTCAGCACTTGTCTTCAGACTTTGTCTTCAGTACATGTGTCTTCAGACTTTGTCTTCAGTACTTGTCTTCAGACTTTGTAATCAGTTGTTGTCTTCAGCTGTTGTGGACTTCAGTAGTTGTTGTGACGTCTGTGGGACTTAAAGGTTTTTCTGATCCGGCTCATTGGTTCTTTTGGTCCAACAAACTCCCCCTGAACCAATGCAGCCAAAACCTTTAACTTTATTGAGGTCCCACTTATTGTTGGCAAAATGGTTGGTCTTTTTCCTTCTTGATCAGTTGAGAAGATGACCCATATAAGCACCGGCCTGGAAGTAAGTCTCTGATGATTTGGTTGGCAAAGTATGGATGGGAGCTCTGTATTGGGGAATTGGACACTGAGCTGTTCCCCCATCCATGAGACTCACTTCCCATGTATAAGCCTGTAGGATTCTCTGGTGTATGCTCTGAGAAACATGATTTGTTCTTCCATAGTAAGATTCTCTGGTTCACCATCGAACAATCCTTCACGCCCATACAGCTCTGAGATGTATTTGGCCTGTTTGCCATTTTTGAGCTCAACTGTTGTGATCTGTCTGTAGGCAAACTCATCTGGGTGATTACCTTCAAGTAACAGACTGAGCTCATTTTGTTTGAAGTTCTCAAGCTTCTTGTAGACTAACCCCTTCTTGATTACTCTGTTTTCTAACATCTTTTGGGGAGGCTGTTTAGTCTCATAAGCCTTCTTGAAGTCTTCTACAATTTCCCAGGGTGATACTACAAGGACCACTGTGATCTCTTCATCTACGATCCTTTTTATCTGGCCCTTGTATCTTGCAGGAATGTCCTTCTTCACAATTCTGTGAGCCACCCTAGGATCAGGCCATATCCTCACCTTTTCCTTTTGATATTGAAATGTGTTGGCAAGGGTGTACAGTCTCAGAGCTTCTTTCTTCATACTTATTATTGATGAAGAAGCAGCATAAGTTTTGTCTATACTCTTCAGCATCTCCTCATCATGAAGCCTTTGCAGCTGCTCTTCTTCTATCTTTACTCTCACAGTTTCCATCTGTGAGGTGGGAGTGATGGGCATAGATTTGGCTTTAGGCAAAGTTAGGACTGCAGAAAGAGGCAACCTATCTTCTTCCTCATCATCCTCTTCATCTTCTTCTTCTAGCCTCAACATCCTTCTCTTCTTCTTCCTGGATGCATCATCGGCTGTTGGTTTTGAGGGTAAAGGAGTTGGTTTAATGGGTTGTGGTAGTGGTGATTTTGAAGTGGTAGGTTTTGCAGGTTGTTCTAGCATTCTTGTAATGAGTGAGGCTTTGGAGTATTTTGCTAGTTCGTTTCTGTTCCCAGCCCCTGCTTCATTTAGTGCTTCAATCACTAATCCTTTAGTGTATGCTTCAGACGTACAGATCTTGGTGGTTATTGCCAAGATACTGTCCCTGGTCCATGACTTAATCTCTATCAATGATCTTCCAAGATACTTTGCAATGAATCTGATCATGATCTCCAGTCTTTCTCTTTCTAACACATCATAACTTGCCCATCTTGAGTTAATTTCTTCAACTTCAAGTCTTCTAATCTCTGAGTCAAGCTGTGCAGTATCGAACCCTTGTCTGTATAGTTGATCAATAATGGAGTCCATAGATTTACTATGTGTAGCATCCGCCATTTTGACCATCTCATCAAGTTGGAGTTCTTTTTCTTTTCTTTCAATCTTCCTCTTCTTATATGTGATGTGAAAGTCTTTGTGACTTTCACTCACTTGATCAGTGTCAGCTCCCTTCACATACTCTTCCTCCTTCTCAGTCTCTTTCACAACCTCTTCTTCCTCCTGTTCTCTCTCTATATCAATATGCTCTTCCCTTTGTCTTTTACTAACTGACTCTCCCCCTTTTTGGTTGCATTGGTTGCAAGGGTTTGAGTAGTAGAAAGCCTTGTGCTCACAATCTCCTCCACCAGTGGCTGTATGATTGAGGGAAGTCTGTCATCCAAGGTTTTGATCACAATGTCGGTGATCATTGGGGTGATGAGAGGTAGGGATTTATGAAAGATAGCAGCTGTTTGCTCAGAGGGGTTCTGTCCCTGAGAAGCAGTGCCAGAGGTAGAGGCTGGTGGATTGAATGTTTTTAGTGGCTGAGTGTTTAGGAGACCTTCAGGTGAAGGTGCCATCTGTGGGTGTATGGTGGTATCAGATGGACTTGCTTCTTGAGAGAATTGGTCAAGTAGTCTTTGTAGTCTACTGACTTCTTCCTCAAGAATTGTGTTCTGGGCTAGAACATCATAAAAGAAGCCCAGGTCATCATCAGCAGATGCTGAATCACCTGACCTCCTGCTAGTAGCAAGATGTACATGCCCTGGGTGTAGACCAGATGTAGCATGTGCCCCTTTTTCTTGGAACTGGGGACTTCCAGCCTCAGGACGATGTCCTTCATCAGCTGTTGCCTCTGATGAGGTCTTAGCCATGTTACCAGCCTCAGTCTGATCATGTGCTGATGCAGAAGAGGTGGCAGCCTCACCAGATATTCTTATCTCCGTATCTACACTAGGAGACTGAACATTTAAACCCCTGTGCTGTGGGTTGTCAGAAGCATGTTGATCCTCTACCTCAATATCTTGGTTTTCCCTTTAGGTGGTTGTTGGGGAGGAGGAGAGGCATGCAGCTGAGTCAGCACATTTGCAATTATAAGTGTTGGACTTTGGGGGGCATTTTCATGAGGAGATAGGGTAGTATGCACCTGGGGAGAATGGTGTGTTTCAATGGCAATCTCCTCAAATGAGGAAGATTCCAGATTTGTGGGTACCCCTTCTTTGGTTGCTTCAGGTTCCTTTTGAGAGGAATCCTGAGCGGCTGTGGCTGGGTGAGTCTCTGATACTACTGGGGGGTTTACACCAGCAAGTATATCCTGTCTTGGTGGTACAGGAGCATCTTCAGGGGACTCATCTTCCTGAATAGCTGTTTTGGTTCGTTTTGTTTTTGGTTTGGTGGGGACTTTGGATTTTGTGGTGGTGGCTGTGGGTTCCAGCTGCGTGGGTTTGCGCAGCTTGGCAGCCATTTTGAGTGATTGGTCAGAGTTGTGCCGGGAGTATACTTCAGGCAATACAGCCATAGCAGGGACTCCCAGGCCAACAAGTCCCTCAGCTTGAAGCTGGTTTTCAATTATGGCCATTATGAACCGAGGATATAATATCCAACGGTTAGAAAGTTGTTTTTGGGCCATATCCTTGAGCTCTAAGAATAGTATTTCAGAAAAATTTAAAGGTTGTTGCTCAAGGATAGAGTACAATACCTGTTGCCACCTTGTGGACATTTGATCCCATGATGAAGTCTTGGGGGCCAGGCAGACATTGACCATATGAAAGATAAGCCGTTCAGCATCCTGGAAATGTTTCTTCAATATGGTAGAGGCACTCAGGTTGCCTTCGTATCCATGGTGGGCAAATGATAGATCAGTGGTGCCCTTTGGATAGCTAGTCGGGAAAGTGGCATCATCCAGATTGAGGGTTTGGCGAAGAATCTCTGGATTGATGACCACCTTTTGGCTATGGACAAACGAATGAAGTGACTCTGTGTCATTCTCCTCAGAGACAAGAGTGACGTTTGTCCAGAATTGGCTAAGGGATTCGGCATATATGGTGGGGTTTATCAGAAAAGCTGTTTGGTAAGGTGACTGGACCATTAAATCAATGGCGTTGTGAAACTTGGTCCAGTATGGTGATTTGGTAAGGTGAGCGACACAGTTGTGTCGTGGTTTTAGTTGCATGGTCGCCATGGATGAAGAGAGGGTACAGAGTTTTTGAACGTTAGGTTTGAGAGGAAAGGTGAGAAAAACTCTGGTGAGATAAGGTATTTATAGGGTAGGGTTATGAACCGACTGAAGGTTTTGGTGTTAGTCATCATTTGTGAAACTAGTGATGACGTGGCATTAACTTTCAGAGGTTTGAAATGACTGACCGTATTGGTGTGATCATCAGTTGTTATAAAACAACTGAAGACTTGGGTTTAACCGTCAGACATTGAAACAGCTGAAGT
This sequence comes from Flaveria ramosissima, assembly GCA_025215565.1. NCBI lineage: Eukaryota > Viridiplantae > Streptophyta > Magnoliopsida > Asterales > Asteraceae > Flaveria > Flaveria ramosissima. The sequence continues at coordinate 8,932,349 of CM046032.1, forward strand.
CTTTGAATTCTCTCAGTAAATTCCGACTTCAGGTGGTGAAACAACTGAGGACATGGTGTTTGTCATCAGTAGTTGTGAAACTACTGAAGACAGTGGTTTTGTCATCAGTTGTTGTAAACAGCTGAAGACTTAGTGGTAGTCTTCAGTAGTTGTAAACTACTGAAGACATAGCTGTGGCTTCAGTTGTTTAGAAACAGCAGTTGTAGAAACAACTGAAGAGAAATTGCTCATCAGCTGTTGTCGTCAATTCATAGCTTTTCAGCTGTTTCAGTCTGACCTCCACATTTAAATCCGAGTTTGATGTTTCATTGGTCATCAGTACTTATCTGCATTTCTGACATCAGCAGTTAGTTACATCAGCTGTTGTGATTTCATCAGCTGTTATAACTACATCAGCTGTTTTAACAAATGAAGTACTTATATATGACATGGTTACCAATGATCATCAGTATTTATTACTGAGATTATCGGTAGTTGTCACTTATTCTAGCTGCAGCATACCAAGCCTTAACACCAGGTTGTGGAAAGTTGAACTATCCAAAGGCTTAGTAAAAATGTCTGCAAGCTCATCAGCACTAGGAACAAATTTTGGATCAATCAGACCTTTTTCAAAACAATCTCTAATAAAATGGTGTCTGATTTCAATATGCTTAGTCCTAGAGTGCTGGACAGGATTCTTGACAATACAAAGAGCTGAAGAGCTGTCCATTAACAATGGAGTCTTAGTCTCAGTTATGCCATAATCCAATAATTGGTTTTGAAGCCATAATACCTGAGATGTACAACTTGCAGCAGCAATGTACTCGGCTTCAGCAGTTGATGTAGCAACTGAGGTTTGTTTCTTACTCTGCCAAGAAATCAAACAGTTGCCTAGGAATTGGCATCCACCAGAAGTTGATTTCCTGGTCAACTTACACCCTGCATAGTCACTGTCAGAAAAAGCAACTAATTTACCAGAATGTCTAGTAGAATACCATAAACCTAGAGATGGAGTGCCTTGCAAATATCTAAAGATCCTCTTGACTGCAATCAAATGAGACTCCTTAGGTGCAGCCTGAAATCTAGCACAAACACATGTAGCAAACATAATATCTGGTCTAGAAGCTGTTAAGTACATCAAGGACCCAATCATACATCTGTAAAGTGTTTCATCAACCACTTTACCTTTCTGATCTGTATCCAGTTGTGTGGTGTTGCACATGGGAGTAGAACAAGGTTTACAATTTTGTAAATCAAATTTTTCCAAAAGATTTTTTGTATATTTGGACTGATGAATGAAAATTCCATCAGCCTTTTGTTTGATTTGCAAACCCAGAAAGAATTGTAATTCCCCCATTGCACTCATTTCAAACTTTTGTTGCATCAACTTTGTAAAGCCATCACACAACTGTGGATCAGAAGATGCAAAATAATATCATCTACATAAATTTGAACAAGTAAATTATGCTGCCCTGCTTTCTTAATGAATAAAGTTTTATCTATGGTGCCTCTAGTAAAATTATTTTCAAGAAGAAAGTTTGATAATGTCTCATACCAGGCTCTAGGAGCTTGTTTCAACCCATAAAGAGCCTTATCAAGCTTATACACCCAATTAGGATGTTTGTTGTCCTCAAAACCTGGTGGTTGACATACATAAACCTCTTCTTTAATTTTCCCATACAGAAAAGCACTTTTGACATCCATTTGAAAAACTTTAAGATTTTGATAAGCAGCATAAGCTAAAAACAATCGAATTGCTTCCAGTCTGGCTACAGGAGCAAAGGTTTCATCATAATCAATACCTTCTTCTTGTGCAAACCCCTGAACAACCAGTCTGGCCTTGTTCTTAACAATAAGCCCATTTTCATCAGTCTTATTCCTAAACACCCATTTAGTGCCTATTGCACACTTACCTGGAGGTAGAGGAACCAGTTCCCACACTTGTTGTTTCTTGAACTGAAGAAGCTCAAGCTGCATGGCATCAACCCATCCATTGTCCTTTAAAGCAATGTGATAATTCTTTGGCTCTTGCTGACTAATGAAGAGAGCATAGAAGCAGAAATTTGACAATTGACTTCTTGTTGATACTCCAGCAGTGATATCACCAATGATTTGAGACATAGGGTGATTCTTCAGATCTTGGTACACAATGAGATCAGTGCAAGTGTTTGTAGCAGGCTCAGCAGCAACAGATGGTGATGGTGAAGTATTTCCTTGAAACCAATCAGTAGATGGTAGTTCAAAGGAAGTTGAAGTTGTAGAAATCTCATCAGCATTTGTTGTGGATTGCTGCTGGAGCTACAGGAACATCAGGTCTAGCTGAATCAGGCAGTTGATCAGTAAAGCTGAAGAGGTGAGTACTACTATCATCATCATCAGCACCAGCAGTACCACCAGGTGGAGAACTGTTGACAGGAGCAACAGCAGGAGTTTGATGAGGAGCATATTGTAGTATGTCCAAATCAAATATCTCCACAGGGTTTTGTGGAATCTTGTCCTTTGGAGATTCATTAAACTTAACATGTAGAGTCTCTTCAACCATCTTTGTTCTACAGTTGAAGACTCTGTATGCTTTGCAAGTTGATGAATAACCAACAAAATATCCTGCATCCACCTTAGAATCAAATTTTTGGAGTTGATCCCTTGTGTTGAGAATGAAACAAGGACATCCAAAAGCTCTAAAGAATGAAATTAGAGGGGCCAAATGATGAAGAACTTCATATGGAGTTTTCATCAACCTCTTATTCACTAGAGCTCTATTTTGTACATAGCAAGCTGTATTGATAGCTTCAGCCCAAAAAGTCATTGGCAATCCAGAGTCAGCCAACATGGACCTTGCAGCTTCAATAAGGGTCCTGTTCTTTCTCTCCACTACTCCATTTTGTTCAGGAGTTCTTGGAATGCTAAAATGCCTCTTGATTCCCTTTGAGAGGTAGAACTCATCAAGTGTATTGTTTCTAAATTCTGTTCCATTATCACTTCTAATACACTTGACTGAGAGGGAATACTGCTTCTCAACATACAACACAAAGTTGATAATCTTCTGAGGTGCTTCATCCTTTGAATGCAAGAAGAAAGTCCATACAAATCTGGAGTAATCATCCACAATTACTAGACAGTATTTCTTCTTAGCCATACTCATCACTCTCACAGGACCAAAGAGATCCATGTGAAGAAGCTGTAAGCAGGCTGTGGACTTAGGTTCTTCTATGGAGGGAAATGAAACTTTGTGCTGTTTTCCTTTTAGACAAGCAGTGCAGTCATCTTCACATTTAAACTCCTTCATAGGCAATCCCCTTACTAAACCATGGTTGATCAGCTGATTTATGTTTTTGAGATTAACATGACCCAGCCTTCTATGCCATAGTGTAGATTCTTGAGGGGAAGCCTTGGAAAATAGGCAAGGATGGCCTTTGAGATCTATTTTCTTAGAAAGATCTAAGGCATACACTCTTCCTGTCCTGTTGGCCTTAAGGAGAGTGTGTTTATCCAACACCTTGTCAATCAAACTCAGAACTTTGGATGACAGAATCCGGCAGTTCTGACTTGTGAAAAGAGCAACATGGCCTTTGTCACACATTTGACTGACACTCAAGAGGTTATACTTGAGATTTTCCACATGGTTAACATCATCAAACTTTATTTCCCCATTGGAAACAAAGCCTTTGCCGATGATGTAACCCTTTGCATCATTGCCAAAAGATACAAATCCCTTCCTTCCTTGAGAGTAGTCATTAAGAAGTGATCTGTTTCCTGTCATATGCATGGATCCTCCACTGTCTACATACCAGATGCCTCTGTGGCATGTTGAAGAACCCTGCAGAACAAAGCAAATTAGTTAGATTTTGAGACCCAAACCTTTTTGGTTTTGGGCCTATTCACATCAACAGATGGTGGACTAACAAGTTTGCTGGAAATAACAGCTTGAGAGGAAGAAGATGGTGGAGAAGAGGAATCCTTTGGCTTGGATCTCCTTTTCTGTGGATTCAACATAGGAACATCTAATTGGTTGACTCTTCCCAATAGATGTTGAACCATCATAACCAGTCGTGTCTGATTTTGTGATAAAGCTTTCAGCTCTTCAGATACATTAGCACTGGAGTTTGATAAGTTCTTATTTTGCACCTTCTTCTTTTGAGCAACCTCAGCTGTTACCTGTTTAACCCCTTCCTTTTTGGATTTCTTTTTGGACTTGAGGATTACAGGATTTGATGTTGCTGGTACAAATGTGGCTTTAAACTCATTTTTCATTTTAACCATTTTCTCTTTAATTTCATCTTTATGTTTGAGTTTGGATCCTCTTTTGTACCAACAATCATCAGTGAGATGATTAGACAGACCACATACTTCACATGGTTTCTTTTTCATCTTATGTTGATCAACAACTAAAGAGGATGAAACTACTGAAGACTTGCTCTTCAGTACTTTGGAAGCACTATTTGCTTTCTTGACTTCCTCTTTAGTAGTCTTCAAACTCTTTCTACTGACAGTTTTCTTTTCAGTGCTGTCAGTAGTTGGAGCTTGAACTTCAGGAGTTAAATCTTGCTCTCCAGTCCTTTCAGGACTTTCAGAAATAACTCCTGAGTTGACCAACTCTTTGATCATGTGAGTGTCAGCAATTGAACCATCAACATTAGCTGATAGGTTCTGAGAGGGCTTAGTGCTGACTTCAACTTTTGATGATGCTTTATCAAAAAGTGAATCACATGATGAGGTGGATTGGTTATTGCTTTCTCCATCAGATTTCACCTCTACTCTTGGAGCAAAATCTGTAGGAGGAGCAGTGTGATTATAACCAATGCCAAACTTCACATTGGAAGCTGATTGCTTACTAAGAAGCATCTCAAAACCTTTGCATGATTGTACCCATCGATCACACTCTACTTGGGTGACTGCAAGGGTTTCTTTAAGACTTTTCTGGTCTTCCAGAATAACCTCTAGCTTAGCCTTTTCATCATTTAATTGGCATTTAAGCTTATAAATCTCATCATTTTTACTATTAAGAGCAGACTCATACTCAGCTTGTCTTTTGGAAATTGTTTTCTCAAACTCAAGTTTTTCATTTATTAATGCTACATTTGCCTCTCTAATAGAGACAAAGGCAGCAATGCAAGATTCAGAACATAACTTGGCTTTAGCCTCTGAAGATACCTGAGTTACCTGTGAAGATGGTGTAGTTGAACAGGAACCCTCAGTTGATTCCAGAGCCATAAGTGCCAGATTTCCAAAAGGACTATCACCACCATGTTGATCAGCACTTGTGAACAGTTGTTCATGACCAGACATGTCATCTGGCAAGCTGCTCCAGTCAACAACTTCTGGGGTGAAGAAGCTATGTTGTTGAGGTTGAGGGGGTTGATGAGATGGTTGAGGTTCTGGGAGTGCATGAGGTTGTGGTACCATAGGAGCTTGAACTTGACTGGTTTGTGGCATGTAATAACACGGGTAAGGGTAAGGCATTTGACCCTGAGGAACAAAATATGCAGGAGATTGTAGTTGAGACTGTGACTAGAATTGACAGGATGTTGCCCTTTGTTTTGTTGACTATTGCTAGGAAAAGTCACAAAAGGTGCAGAGGAATTAGATCCAGATGATCTACATTCTCTAGCAAAGTGTCCAAGCCTTTGGCATCTGTGACACCTCAACTTACTCTTGTCAAAACCAACTTTGGTTTTGCCAGAGAGTCCTGGGAACTTTCTTCCAGTTCTTTTGTAGAACTTCTGAGATCTGATATTTATCAAGGCCATTTGGCTCAAAATATCCATCTCTTCTAAGTCATCATCAGCAATCCCCTTGAGATCATCCATGTTGAAGCATAGATTGTCATTATTACACCCAGAAAATTGACTATCAACACTCACAAATGCTGAATCAGAAATGTTTGAAGAGAAATCAATATGCTCATCATACTGGCATTCAGATGAAGCATATTCTGACTCATGACTAACCAGAGCAATGTTGCCTGGTACAAAGTCCTCAGTGAGCTTACCAGATGAAGACAGTTTTCTCTTTTGTTCTATCTCTCTCTCAAATGTGAGCAATTTCCCATGAAGTTGGGTGAGAGATAGTTTGTCCAAATTTGCACTGGAGCGTAGGACAATGGTATATGTATCCCATCTCTCAGGCAGTGATCTGAGAAATCTGTTATTCATCTGAATATTAGTATACTCATGTTTGACCATTTTCAATTCAGAGATCAAACAAGAGAACCGCTCAAACTGTTGAGTCAGTGTCTCACCCTTCCTATGAGAGAATGTCTCATATTGTTGGGCAAGGATCTCTCTATTATTTGCCAAGACCTCATCTGTTCCTCCAAATTGTTCTTTCAAGGCATTCCAGAGGTCATGGGCAGATTCATAATGCATTAGCCCAGAGTAAATTTCATTGGGTAGTGCCATGGCCAGGATTCCATGAGCTTTTGCATCTATTTCAAACAATTTCTTATCCTCATCTGAGTATTGATCCTTCCTCTTCGGAACCATTTGATTGGTTTCCGGGTTATTCACCATAGGCTTGTGTGGACCATGTACCACTGATGTCCAACAACCTGAGCTGTTAACAGACAGGTGATGGAGCATACGACGTTGCCATATGTTATACTCATTCCTAACCAGCATTGGAGGCTTGGTTGAGGAACCAGTATTGTGAGGATCATTGGAAGGAGCAGTCATTTTGGATCCAAAAACAATTTTATTCAAGCTAAAAAAATTTAGACACACCACAACAAACTCAATGAAAACCAAGAATAAGTCTCAGGATGAATGATTAAAAGCACAGAAAATTCAATCTCTATAACAGTTTCTTGCAAAAATGCTAATTCAATCAAACTTGGATCTTGAAGAGCAGTTTCAATGATCAATTATTGGATCGATCAATGATTAACCCGCTTTGATACCATTTGTCAGGATCAGCGATCACAAGTTTGATGTATTAGAGTGTAATGCAGCGGAATGTAATCAAGAAATAGTCAAATTATAGCAAGAGTTTGTTATTTGTAAACAAAAATGAGAGAATATTTATCTGTGATAAGGAATGTTTCAATAATGCCCAATATTATTGCTAAATCATTCACAGTTACAATAAGGTTGGCACTCCTTATATAGAGTGCAATCACTGCTGCAATCACGGGATGGTGATTACTAGCAGATCTAGTACAAAAATAACTAATACTTAACAAACTACTGAAATGTTCACAACTACTGAGAACATGTCAGAGTGCTAAGTATAAAACATAAAACAACTGAAAAGAAACTACTGATACTACAATGACTGAAGAACAAACTCTTCAGTCGTTTTACAAAACTACTAAAAAGAGAAAATATAAAACTACTGAAAGCAAACCGTCACAACTACTGAAGAAGTCCTCTTCAGCTGTTATGACAACGTTTGATACTTTGTCTTCAGCACTTGTCTTCAGACTTTGTCTTCAGTACATGTGTCTTCAGACTTTGTCTTCAGTACTTGTCTTCAGACTTTGTAATCAGTTGTTGTCTTCAGCTGTTGTGGACTTCAGTAGTTGTTGTGACGTCTGTGGGACTTAAAGGTTTTTCTGATCCGGCTCATTGGTTCTTTTGGTCCAACATAAAGTACATCAGATAAAGGCATATCTCTAAAAGTCTTTGGAAGAAATCTGTCTTCACTCTTTGGCTTCGGAAGACTTTGTCTTTGAAGCTTCGGAAGACTTCACTTTTGGCTTCGGAAGATGTTGGTCTTGGCTTCCGAAGATGTTGGTCTTGGCTTCGGAAGATTTTACACTTAGAATATTTCTAGTGCATGGTGTAAAACTTTCGAAGCATTTCTACTTCTGTTCTTTAGTGCATCAGACTTATAGGAATCCTTACAAACTCCCCCTAGGCTGATGCTACCAAAATACTTAGAAGATCTTCAGATGTTTGTAGTCTTCAGCATAATGATAACCATACCCTTCTTCATCAGATAGTCAGGATCATTCAGACTCTCATAATATCTTCTCATCTCAAATAGATCATGCAGAGGTAAGTTGATTATGTCCTGCCATGTATAGACATTCTCAACACCTTGATCTCTGATCACATGCCATCTCCCTGGATTAGTAGTGAAGGTCCAAGATAAGATGGGTGTCTCAGCTGCAAGAGGAGCCACTTGAATTGGAGTTGATTGGGTTGCCTCTACATGCACTTCCTCAGGTTGATCTGACTCAGCCTGAGGTGTAGAGGTGGATGATTCAGGCTTCTTCTTCTTTGACTTTGGTTTGGAAGCAATCCTCTTCTTCCTCTTAGAAGACTTTAACTGAAGAGACTGGTCTGCAGCACCTTGTTGATCATCATTGTCTTTCTCAGTTGGGTGTTCCTCCCTCACAGGTTCAGAAGGAGAGTGAGTTTGACCTTGCTGTGGATCAGAAGATGAAGCTTGCTGAGGCTCAGCATGAGGTCCAGGTTGTGTTGTCTCAGGTTTTTCAACCTTAACCTCCACTTTAGTGGGATTTGACTTGGAGGAGAGTATAAGTCAATCAGCTCTCCACTCTTGATCTTCTGCTTGATTTCCCTGATATGCTCATCCATTGTGGATAGAGACATAAGGCCAAGTCTCCTTCCGAGAATCCATACATCTTCAAAAAGCTCATCATCCTTTGTCTGTCAGTAGACTTCTTCATACTCTTTTGGATGATGGCTCTTGACTTTGCAGCATCTTCCCTCATATTTCTCTTTGTTGTCGTTTGTTCTTTGAGCACTTGAAGTACAAGCAATTTGACATACTCAAACTCAATGTACTCAACGGACAAGGGAAGAAGTGCAGATGCCTGGTAGAGACTTGTGGCACTAAGGTAGTTGATCATGTTTTGCCTATATGTTTCCTTGTCTACCAGAGGTTCTTGTGTAACAACCACATCCTCTTGCACAGGACTTTCCTGAACTGGGGAGAGAGTTGGAGCATGCTTGTATAACCTTTTCTGTCTCTTCTCCTCTTTGAATTGGAGAAGTAACCTTGCATCCTCTGCTTCCTTCATCTCTCTTGACACTTCCATGTCAGCCAGCTCATTTAATTGCTCTAAGAGGAGAGATATAATCTCATCTATGTCATAGTTCCTTGTCTGCAGGTAAGTAATCCTGACTGCCCTCAACTCATATTCTTGAGTATTTGGTCTGGGGGCAGTCCTGATTGCAGTTTGCATAAATCCCGAAGACCCGTAGGAACTTTCTCCCCTTAGCTTCCTCTTCCTCTATCTCTCCTCCTCCTCAATCTCCTTAGGAGTTAGAATCCTTTTCCCTTTGTCACCCACAGACCTTTGTGACTCAAGGTGGAGAGAGCTTTGGCCTTCATTGCTTGATACAGTATCCAAGCTCTAGCCAGAGAGAGGTTGTGAGACACCTTCACCGGCAGGTGTTTCACTAAGGGAATGAATTTCTGAAGCAGTTGTTGGTGTGACAAGGCTCTCAGGCTCTATCACTGGGCTTTCAGCCAAGGTTTTCCCTTTGAAGCTAATCTCAGGGTCTGCCTCAGCATCCAGTTGACCAATGACATTACCTGATAGCCTTTGTCTCCTTCTAAGGCTGAACACTTCAGTAATTCTGTCTTGAATCTTGAGTGCTAACATGTAAGCTTGTCTTGATTTGCTTGAGTTGACAAGTGGCATGTTGATCAGGTCAAGACCTTCATAGTAGTCCAAGGTCTGAAAATTGAACACTTCTTGCTGCCCTTGAACTCTGTGAAGAATGAGGGCTCCTCTATCATCATCATACCTCCACCCAATAATGTAGTTTCAAGTTCCTTGAGATGGAGATGACACAGCCCTTGGAATGCCTTCCTCAAAGAGACTCCTAATGACAGTCTATAATGTCCACATTAATGTGTACTTGTGGAAGTTGCTGAGTATGCACACTTGCAAGTGAGGATGGTGAATCCTCAATGTTCATACTCCCTGAAGAACTCCCAGGTTCTGTGACTGTAATGACTTTCTCCCCCTTTTTGGTAGCATCACCCTCTTGCATAGGTGAGCTAGAGGTTAGGTCAATCACATTCACAGCCTCAACTTCTTGGCTGCCGGATTTCCTCTGCACATTGACATCCTTAGTTGAGGTGTCAATGGGCTGAGTTGCCATGGTTGAGGTCTTAATGATGTAATCACTTGCAGAAGTGAGAGCCTCTTCCATATGGATATCCTGAACAGGTTCAGAAGTATCCACCTTAGTGATGGGTGACTGATGTGGGCTAGACAAAGGAGACTCAGTAGTACTCATCTCTCTTTGAGTAGGGGAAGAGTAGAGAGACTCATGGTACCCACTAGAACCTAAGTCTTCATCAGTATAGAATAGGAGGTTGGGAATGGGTTGATTTAAGTCTAAAGGCTGGGGATGGTAACTGTCCCCTGAAGGTTGTTCACTTGAGTGTTGAGACTCAGAGTGAAGGCTTAAGGCAGTTGGGCTTGAGAGCTCATCAGGGTGAGCATGAGGAACCTCATCCCTGATTGTTGAAGAGATTAGAGTGGTTTGCTCCTCAGGGGAAGTGGGAGCTCTAGTGTCCATTTGCTTCTGTAGGGGTGAGTATATGGGGGCCTGCACAGAGTCAATAGCTTGAGCAGGGGTTCGTTTGGATTTTTTTTGGTAGGTGAGGGTGACTTGGGTCCTTTTTGGTGGTTGAGAGGTAGAAGGTGTGGGTTCAACACTAGCTTGTGTTGCTAGGTTGTCACCTTGAGCAATGAGCTCTAACAATTTTGCGACAAGGGCTGTTTCTACCCCTGAGAAACCTACAGTTGGCTTCTTCATAATTTTAAAGATGCTGGGCTTCATCTGTCCCAGTTTAAGAATATTATCTATTTCCCTCAACTGTGAGCCCAGTTCACAGTTGAGAATGTGTTGAACATATCTACTAACATATAATACTCTAAGGAGTCCAAGTTAGCAAGCAAATTTGTATAAACAAACTGAGAGTACCTGAACTTGACCCCTTGAACCATTCCATGTACTATGAAGGAGAGATCCTCAGGAATCTGGTCCCACCCTCCATGCTTGTTTGACAAGCTGTGGATAACCACATGCAGGTATTTCCACTAGGATGAGACCTTCCCTTTCCTGAAGGTCTTTACAGAGAAATCTCTCTCATACCCCATCTGCTCAAAGGAATGATTTACAGCTTCCTTTGGGAAGGACAACTCACCTTCTTCATCATCCAGCTGCAAGTGAGTGTTGATGATGGCCGGAGTGATGAAGATTATCCTCCCTTGCACTGTGGCAGACAGTGCCTTCTCCCCATCCATAATGACCTCTTGGCAGGTCTTCCAAAATTCAAGTAGATGATCCTCATAGAGAGTAGGATCAATGGTTAGGGAGGTGAAGTAGTTTGATAGAGCTAAGAAACGGAAAATCTCTGAGAAACTTTCATCTTTCTCAGAGCAAACAGAGCAACTTGGTTATGTTGCCTGTGAAGTTGAATGGAGAAATCTGAGTTGTTTCTGAGGTTTAGGTTGGCAATTAAGAAGCTTAAGGATGAAGAAAGATGAAGAACAAAAGGCGGTTTGGAAGAATTTAGGTTTAAGGAATAGTGTAATTGAGGAAGATAGTGAAAGAGGGGGAACCTTTAGGCATTTATGTGAAAAGGATTTGAGACAAAGTTAATGAAAGAGGATAAACTTTTAAATCCGGATGTCGGTCCCACCTCTGAAAAGTAGTTTACTTTTGCCCAAAAAGTAGTTTACTTGGATGTCGAGAAATCTTCCGAAGGTTATTTGCTTCGAAAGGGTCTGAAGAAAAAGCTTCCGAAGGCAAATTGGCTTCAGAAGAGATTTCAAAGTTTTTGAGAATTTTGCTTCGGAAGAGAATTCACACTCAGAGATATTCTAAGAAGAATAAATACTTCCAAAGGTAAATTGCTTTCGGAAGAAACTTGTTCTTTGAAAACATACAAAGTACTTATGTTGAGTTTAAGCTTCGGAAGATATTTCAGAAATTTCTTCCGAAGGTAAACTCACTGAAGCAATTATTTGTTTACTAAGACATAAACATCTTGCAAAATTAATGTTGAATCTTCCGAAGAGATCAATATTTTCAAAAATCTAAGAAAAGTCTTTTGAAAAGAGTTTCTTCCAAAGAAAACAAGGGCTTATGAAGGTGATATAATAGACAACTTAGGACACACATGTTTTAGAAATAAATATGATTAAGTTTTAAGAAAAGCTATTCAAAGTTAATCATCCCAATAGCTAATACAAGATATTTAAATATCTACTCATCAAAAGCTTTGGTGAACAGATCAGCATATTGTTCATTTGTGTTAACTTTGACTAGTTTGATTAATCCATTTTCAAAGTTATCTCTAATCAAATGATACCTGATATTAATATGCTTTGTCCTTGAGTGCTGCACAGGATTCTCTGTGATGGAGATAGCACTATTGTTGTCTATGTGGATGGGAGTCTCTTTAAAGTTAAATCCATAGTCCATCATCTGATTTTGAATCCAAAGCACTTGAGCACAGTAACTTGCAGCAGCAATGTATTTAGCCTCAGCAGTTGATGCAGACACACAGGACTGTTTCTTGCAATGCCAATAGACTACTCTTCCACCAAGAAATTGACATCCCCCTGGTGTAGACTTTGCAGTCATGTTGCAACCACCACAGTCACTATCTGTATAAGCATACCAATTAACGTCAGAATTCTTTAGATACCAAAGGCCAAGTGATGGAGCACCTTTGAGATATCTTAAAACTCTTTTGACAGTGACCAGGTGTGACATCTTGGGGGTTGGCTTGATAACTTTCACAAATGCATGTATCTGGCCTGCTAGCTGTGAGGTACATAAGAGACCCAATTATTGCCCTATAGAGATGCTCATCAACACACTCCCTCTCAAGATCATGTCCAACAGAGTGATTTCTGGCTATGGGTGTCTTAGCAACGTTACAATCAGTCATGTTAAACTTTTTAAGTATGTCTAGTACATACTTTGACTGACTTATGAAGATGCCACTGTCAACTTGCTTCACTTGAATTCCTAGAAAGAAATTGAGTTCCCCCATGGCACTCATTTCAAACCTGTCCTTCATCAGCTTCTCAAAGTCTTTGTAGAGCTTTGGATTAGTTGACCCAAAGATAATGTCATCTATATATACTTGAACTAGCATTATGTCATTTCCTGTTCCTTTGATGAAGAGATTTCCGTCTATAGTACCTCTTTTGTAGCCGTGTTGACAGAGATACTAAGATAGAGTCTCATACCACTTCCTTGGTGCTTGGTGCAGCCCGTACAGAGCTTTATCAAGCCTGTAGACATAATTAGGATGATCAGGATCTGCAAACCCAGGTGGTTGTCTGACATACACCTCTTCATCAGTCATCCCATAAAGAAAAACACACTTGACATCAATTTGGTAGACCTTGAAATTCTTGGATGCAGCAAAAGCTAGGAATATTCTAACAGCTACAAGTCTTGCCACAGGAGCAAAAACATCTATGTAGTCAATTCCTTGTACTTGAGTATATCCTTGAACAACTAGTTTTGCCTTCTTCTTGATGACAAGTCCTCTATCATCCTTCTTGTTCCTAAAAACCCATTTGGTTCCTATGGTAGTCTTCCTTTGAGGAAGAGGACATAGGTTCCAAACCTTTTGCCTTTTGAATTGAAGCAGCTCCTCTTGCATAGCTTCAACCCAACATCCATCCTCTAGAGCCTCATCAATTTTCTTTGGCTCTATCGGGGACAAGAAACAAGAGTGAAAACAAACATTTGCTTCATGGGTTTGTCCTCTTTTTCTCACCCCTGAATCAACATCTCCAATGATATTTGTGGTAGGATGAGACTTGTGGATCCTTAGCTGAGGGATCACAACAAGTTGCTTAGACAGATCTAGATTTGAAAATTTTTGATCTGGCAAAGAAGATTCATCCTTCACATCAGCACACTTATCAAGATTGACTTGATCCAATGAGTGTGTGGCATCATTGATGTTGTCTTCAATGCAGTGGTTATCAGCATCAGGAAATTCTTGATCACTTTCACCACCACCATTTTCTACAACATTTGAAGCTCCTTCTTTTGAGTTTTGTGCCTCTAAGCTGGAATTTGAAGGCACCCCAGAAGCATCAGCAGGATTTGTCATTGATGTGCTGGTAGAAACTTCATTTGTAGGAATAGTTACCACTGGAGCTGAAGATGTGTAACTTGAAGGTCTTCTAAGCTCAAATCTTGGGTCAGGATCACCTGTTGGTAATATATCTGTAGATCTTGAAACATTCCCACAAGATTTGTTAAAATAGTTGATAACTAAATCAAGATCAAATAGCCAATCCGGACCAGAACCTTTCACACTGGGAGTGTGCTCACTGAAAGTCACATTGGCTGACTCCTCAACTACTCTAGTTCTAAGATTGTAAGCTCTATAAGCCTTAGCTTGAGAAGAATATCCAATAAAGTGTCCATCATCTGATTTCACAGCAAACTTGGCAATTTGATCTTTGGTATTCAAGATGGTGCAAGGACATCCAAATGACCTGAGAAAACCAATGAAAGGTTTTCTCTTGTGCCAAAGTTCATAAGAAGTCTTACCATGTGTCTTAACTACTAAAACTTTGTTCTACACATAGCAAGCAGTGTTCACTGCCTCTGCCCAGAAGGTGATGGGCAGTTTAGTGTCAGACAACATAGTTCTTGCAGCTTCAATTACTGTCATGTTTCTCCTCTCAGCAACACCATTTTGCTGAGGAGTCCTGGGAGCACTATATTGTCTTGTAATACCTTTTTCATCACAAAATGTATCAAGGATTTGATTCTTAAATTCAGTTCCTTTATCACATCTTATGGTTTTGACCTTGTTATCACATTGATTCTCAATCTTTAAGATGAATTTCATCAAAATCTCAGGGGTCTCATTCTTAGTTTTAAGAAAGAAGACCCAAGTGAATCTTGTAAAATCATCTGTGATCACCAAACAATAAGAGGTCCTTCATAGACTCATTACACTGGTGGGGCCAAAGAGATCCATATGTAATAAGTGTAGGGGATTAATGATGGAATTTCTTTCCTTTGGCTTGTGAGATACCTTGTGTTGCTTCCCTTTCAGGCATGCAACACAATGGTCATCACTTGTAAACTCTTTCTTTGGTATTCCAGTTACCAAATCATTCTTAATTAATTTGTTCATGTTTTTAAAGTTTACATGGCACTTCTTTTATGCCAGAGCAAAGATTCATCATTATTTGCTTTAGATAGAAAGCATGAAACTTCTCCTGAGGGAAATATTTCTTGCAAGTCCATCTTGTACATGTTCCCTATCATGGGGACTCTGAGCAGGATGTGCTCATGAGGAATGACCACCCCGGGCCTGAGAACAATGCACTCATGCTCAGTAAAGAGCATGTTATGACTCTGATCACAAAATTAAGATACACTCAGAAGATTGTACCCAAGCTCCTTGAAAAAGTTTACCTTTTCAATGCTGAGCTTACCATTTGTAATCTTGCCCCTTCCAGTAATGTAACTCCTGCATATCCTCCAAAAGCAACCGGTCCTCCATCAATTCTTTTAAACTTTTAGAGTAGTGACCAATTGCTTGTCATGTGCCTGGAACAGCCACTATTAATGATCCATACATTTCTGTTTGTCTGGAGCTGTCCCTGCACAAAAGAGATGATTAGTTACATTTGGAAACCCAAGCCTCATTGGTCTTGGGCTCATAAAAAGAAGTTGAAGACAATGATAGAGTAATTGATCCTATAGTCATGCTAGAAGGATCATTTGCTAATGTTGATGAAGAACTTTCAGCCACTTGGTCTTTCATTGACTTCCACACCACCTTTGGAAGCTTAGACTTGACCTTCAATACTTCGGAAGTTTTGATGACTTCGGAAGTTTTGATGACTTCGAAATTTTTGATGACTGGACCTTTGGAAGATCTTGCTTTCACTACAGCAGGCTTCTGTGCTTCGGAGGTATTCCTTTCTTCCGAGACCAAATTTACTTCCGAAGGAAAGTTTCCACTTGTCTTCTTCTTCAAGCTTTCGAAGGAAACAAATTTTCCTTCCGAAGCTTGCTTCTTCTTCTCCAAACTCTTAGAAGTTTATTTCTTGGTCATGTGAAGAGTACTCTTTGGATTGTAGACATAATCCTTAGCAAGATGAGAAGTACTCCCACACATAACACAGTCCATTTTCTTTCTTCTAGGAGTTCTTGTTTGTGAACAAGGCTGAACTTGATCACTTTCTTCCTCATCTTCACCTTTACAGATGTTGTGGCAGTTCTTGTGAGGTTAGAACTACCTTCGGAGCTGGATGGTTCAGGTTGTATAGTAGTAATGCAAAACTGATCAGCCTTCTTCTTGATGATTGGATGATTTGGACATGAACTAGAACTCTTGTTGATGGAGTTCAAGTTTGTGTCTTCAGCCTTTCCCACTTCAAATCATGTAGAGATGAAGACATGTTTCTGTGCAGAATTGAAGGTGACCTTGATCTCTTGAGCCTTTTTGGACTTTCTTTTGGCCTTCCTGATCAAGTTCTTTCTTCTTGACTTGGTCATCCCAACAACTTTTCTCTCCTCAAAGGGATGGTGACCCTTCTTAGAATGCTCTTTTTCACTCTTCTCAAAGCCATTCTCCACCATCTCCTCTTCATCCTCTTCAGTCACAGGATATATGAGGGGAAGCTCATCTTCACAAGTTCCACACCTAGGAGATCTCACAGACAAGATTGTGTGTGGATGAACTATCTCACAAGATCCTAGTCCCTGCTTATTTTGATAACAAACTTTTGCATGCAAGGATGAGGATATTATGTTCTTCAAGGTCTCTTCTTCAAGAACACATTTTTCTGCCTTGGCTTTGCTGATCACAAGCTCAGCCTAGCATTCAGTTAATTTAGTAATGAGATCTTTGATCTGAGTCCTATAGTTTGTATGCTCATGTTTAAGAGTTGAAATGGTTTTCTCTAAGGCCACTATCTTTAGTTTATAATCATTTTCAGCTCTTTTAAAATCAGCTTTTAAGATATTTAAGGACTCAAGATCAAATCTCATTTCTAAATTATAGGACTTTATCTATTAACTTTAGCAATGCATTCAGGAGTATAAAGATGTTCTAATATCTTGGCTTCATAGTGGTCTGCCATGAGTGCTTGGTTTGGAGATGCATCTTCTACCTCCTTCTTCAACAGCAACTGCAGCTTGCTGCTTTGGCTTCTCATTCTGGGGGGCTTTCTCAGTGTAGTTTGGTCTGGTTTGTGCTTGGCCACCATTTCTCCTTGGTGCCTTACACTCTCTTGCAAAGTGTCCCAACTGGTTACATTTGTAACACTTTACTTTGCTTTTGTCCAGCCCAAACTTTCCACTGGCTGCATTGCTTGGAAACTTTCTTCCTGTCCTCTTGTAGAACTTCTTGCCTCTATGAGTGAGAAGAGCCATCTGCTGGACTATCTCCATTTACAGTCCAAATCTTCAAGAGTGAAGAGAACGTTGCCTGAGGTTTCATCAGCAGAGACAAAAGCATGAGAAGAACTTGTCTCTTGGAAAGGACTTCCTTGAGTGTAGCTTTCCCTTGGAGTCTCTGGGAAGGTGATGAAAGGGCCCTTTTGTGAGTTGTCAGGGAAGCATATAAGATGATGCTATGTTTCAATGCTTTCCCTTTCAACCACATGGAGGGCTGAACTCAGTTGATTGCTGGAGTTACCAGATGAATTTTGCATGTTCATCTCCATCTGGTAGCCACTAAGAATACAATACAACTCTGTGAGAGTAAGAGTCTTAAGGTTCTCAGTTCTCTTGACAACACAATAATGTGTCCATTGTCTAGGAAGAGAGGACATAAACTTCCATACAACGTCCCTGTTTTCAAGAGTTACTCCAACATCCATTAGAGTATCCACAATCTCAACATACCTGAAGTATTGTTGAGTCATGGTTTCACCTGCCTTGAAGGTGAAGTTTTCAAACTGCTGCTTCAGGAGATCCTTCTTGTTCTCATTTGCTTTAGTAGACCCTTCATACATCAGCTTCAGTGCTTCCCATAGTTGCTTGGCAGTTTTGCACTTCTTGAAGCTTCTGTAGATGGAGTTTGGAAGAGCAGTTTGAAGGGCTGTCATGGCTTTCTGATCAATCTCTATTTTCTTTCTATCTACTTCAGAGTCAGCCACAGCCTTAGGAATCATACCATCACCAGTAGCAGGAGTGGTGCTTGGTATGTAAGGTCCTTCAACAACAGAGTCCCACATCCTGGAGTCTTGAGACTTGATGAAGCCTTCCATTATTTGACACCAAGTATCAAAGTCTTCAGGAGTGATCAGTGGAGACTTTGTCATAGTTCCAGTTTCCATATCAGATTTGGTTATAGCTGCCATTTGAGTTGTTAAGTATTTTGTGTGTGAGGGATTTTAAGATGGTGAGATCTTATATCAAGAGCCTGAAATGCTCTGATACCAAAGGCAGGACCGGTGAAGGGTATGCATTTACAACACAACAGCACAATGAGGAGAGTTGCTTAGAAAATTTAATAGATCAAATAGGGAACTGGTTAACTTGTTAATAAAAGATGCTAAGAACACAAGTAAATATGAGACAGAACAAGATTGCAATCAACACAAGTATTTGGTTTTCAAGAATGCTGTATATTGCTTCTCATGTTCTATTACAAGTTGCAAAGCATCGATAGAAAGTTACAAGTACTTGAGATACTTTATACTACATCCTACAGCCGGCCATACTTTGAAGGCCAGCTGGATACAATTGACTAGACAACTACAAAATCAAATATAGAGTAAAAAGGCAGATCTGCCTTTTGACTTGTGACTATGACATGCCATAACTCACATCCTAATATATTACAAAAAGGATAAAAGTACATAAAGTAGAAAGCATGAACTCAAGACCTTAATGTACAGTTACCAAAAGCATGGACCTTTCACCAACTCATGTAAGTTGATGACTTTACAGAGTAGCAGCGAAAAGGCGGTCCAGCTTTATGGTAAAGTACATCAGATAAAGGCATATCTCTAAAAGTATTCGGAAGAAATCTGTCTTCACTCTTTGGCTTCGGAAGACTTTGTCTTTGAAGCTTCGGAAGACTTCACTTTTGGCTTCGGAAGATGTTGATCTTGGCTTCGGAAGATTTTACACTTAGAATATTTCTAGAGCATGGTGTAAAACTTCCGAAGCATTTCTACTTCTGTTCTTTAGTGCATGCTTGCAGAGAGACTTTGGATCTTTTGGCTGCATCAGACTTATAAGAATCCTTACACTTGTAACTATTCAAATTACATCTGTGTGATTAAGGGGAAACGTTCTAATCGATCCATTTAACAATTTATGTAATTTAAATATTATAAACCTATCATAGTTCAAATGTAGATTATTTTGAAACATTATAAATCTATATGTTAAATAAATAATTATAATCATTTAAATAATTAGTTATTCATCTATTCATTTAACCATGTTATATCATAATTAGTTTATAAATTTATTCCTTAAACTATTACTTAAATTCTTGAAATATATAAGACGATATAATTTACTATTATTCTTTATTTAAGGCTTTGATATTATAAGACCCTTATAAGAAATCAATATAAAATAATTTTTAAATAATTTTGCAAGTCATTCAATTATCTTTACCAAATGTTAGATAATTAATTATTAAATTAATTATTCTTTTCACACGTCATAGTTAATCTTTATTAATTTATTGATTCATTCTTTATCGTTCTTTATCATTTTTTATTTTAACTAGATCTATACCATTTTCATTGAACCCAAAATATAATCAATTTTAATTGACTCAATTAATAAAACCCCCAAATTTCAATCGAAACCCTAATTCGTATTTAGTCGTTAATCTTATCAACATTCTAACTCTAAGACATCAAATCTTAGGTTGAATTGTGAAAGAATCGTTGGAACCATCTTATCATCTTATTGTTATCTTAAGTGCAACTTAAAGCACGTGAGTTTCTCCATGCCACTTTTTACTTTATTTCACACCTTTTGGGGTGAAACATATTAACCTTATAAACTTACACTTGTAAACATCTTGATAC
Organism: Flaveria ramosissima; assembly: GCA_025215565.1. Taxonomy (NCBI): domain Eukaryota; kingdom Viridiplantae; phylum Streptophyta; class Magnoliopsida; order Asterales; family Asteraceae; genus Flaveria; species Flaveria ramosissima. Next base: position 8,952,321 of record CM046032.1, read on the forward strand.
TTGTAAATGCATATGCAATTCATCTTTACTTTTTGTCATGGTTATTTGTGTTATTGTAAGTCTTATATGAGATACATATTTTGTTTACAATCATTAACTATTGCTAGCCTGGCGACGTCTTAGATCTTTGGGCCTGACAAGCCTATTTGGTGCTAAAGCCCATGTATTGCTGGCTCCTGATGACGTATGACTTATTCATCATGGGAACCAAGTACACTTAGCTAATCTTATAAACTTGTAATCAAGTCGAGGTTTGGTTGTAGCTATATCTGTTGTATAAACTTGCTAACTCATAACCATTGACATGAATTGCTACTTGTAAATCTTTATATATATATGTATGCTTAACCCATGGGAACTCACCAACTTTCAAAGTTGACCCTTTATTTTTAACATGTTTCAGGTTTGATACTTGAAGACCTCTTCGTGCTCATATAGGACTTGGACTTAGTTAATTGAAAGTCTTATGTTGTTGTTTATATCTTGTTTGTTTTGTAATTATTTAATTGTCTTGTAATGTTCAATAAAAATGATATTTAATATTATTACAACTTATTTAGTTCCATGTGCTATGAACAATCGTTTCACATTCGTCCGCCCCGATGATTCCGCCGTCGGTCGGGGTGTGACAGAATGGTATCAGAGCCATGGTTATAGGGAATTAGGTTATTTGAAATGGAATGACCTAGACTATAACTAAGCACCTTTACACATGAGTCCTCTCATGTATATTATATGCTTAGATAGGATTTTATGTGTCTTATGTGTTTATACTTGAATATGTGATTGTTGGGTTTTGTAACAAGATTATCAAAGTTAGTTCAACCATTTAAACTTCAAAAAACGCAGCGGATATAGTGGTTAAAATGTGTTTAACATTCTGAAAAATTTGAACTATTTTTAACCAAAGACAAAACCCATAAACAAGGATCATAAATATATGTGAAATGACATGCTATCAAAACGAAAAGAACAACCATAGGGTGTTCTTGAAACTACCTTTCAAGAACAAAATGTTGTAGTAAGGATGAGAAGAAGAAGAAGATGCTTCTTCAATGTACAGCCTCCAAAATAGAAGTCCTCAAGCTTGTATACCCACAAGCCTTAGCAAACACCTAACTTGTTAGGTAGTAGGACACCAAGACTCAAACCCTTTCTTGCAAACCCGAAAATTTCAGCCAAGATGAACACCAAATCTGCCCAAAAACTCAAATTTTGCAAGGAGAGAAGATAAAGAAAAGACTCTATTGCATGTAAGAGAGAGAGTGTGTGATTAGGGAAGAGTGTGTGTGTGTAGTTAAGTCTTGCATTTTAACCAAGACATGGGTATTCCCCATGCCCAAAAAAAGGCGGCCAAAACCCATTCAAAATGGGTTCCCCCCATTTTAGTTTTTTATAAAAAAACTTACACTTTTAACGCTTAAGTTTATAAAATTAAAACATCTTTTAATTTTATAACATTAACACACTTTTATTTGTTATTATTTACATCACTTAAATAATGAAACAAATAATTTCTCATGAACAAATTATCCATATAATGTTGTTCTATTACAAAATCAACGTTTTAGAAAACCCATTTTCTAAATTGTTGTCAATATTTATTTGTGTCATCTCACCAACAAATAAATATTTATTGGTGTTTGTTTAGCTTGTTATTAGGTATGACCCGACTTGGATCATAACATACTAACCACATCAATCTTGTATGTGTCTTGGGCATACAAGTTCCAACAATCTCCCACTTGCACAAGATTCATAGAAGATTGATGCAAGCAGTAAATACCGCCTAACAACATTTACTACCCTTAATACGTATGACTAATTGTCATTCAATAACATCATCCCCTTCAAGTGCCTTACTTAAAATATTTTAGGTGAATCAATCATCTATCCTTTTATCCCAGATGTCATGTTAAATCCCAAAGACACAGAATGATCATTCTCCATTGATTTAACTTTATCATGCTTTAGACATCTTACTCTCAACGAATAAAAGGGACAAATCCCATCTTGACTACATATGTCTCTCACATTTACCTTGTATTATACCTGAACTCAGACTTATGTACTGCCATGTTTCAGAATAGCGAAGAACTAAGTCAAAGTATAATATTTGGTAAATAACAAGACCCAATATGTATCTCAGGTCAGAGGATACCAAATGATGTTCGGCTATACTCAAAATTACTTATGATCAATCAGGACGATTCCATGTAGTAATATTTGAGATGCAGGTCAGTCCAATATTTGTATCCCACAAATATCTATGAACTCTGGGAGCAACCCTTTGCTCTATATTCATCCATATGAATATCTACCAATCCAAGTTCATAATAGTCTTACCTTCATACTTGTTCCCACAAGTATGAACGACTACGAACATTCTGAGTAAATGATTTACTCATGGATTTTAAACATGCAAAATAGGAATATTAGTTGAACCATTATAACCAAATAATTCATTCAAGTAATAAATGGTTAAAATATCTAAATACAAAATTAAAGATCAAATCCAGTCACTAGAATATTGAAGTCCCATGGCACAAGTATGACTTTCATGCTTTGCCTTTTCAATAAGCTTCGTGAGTGGATACGCAATGTTTTGATCCGTGTGAACTTTGCGAATACATATATTTCCATTTTCAACTTCATCCCTTATGTAGTTGAATCTTCGTTCAATGTGCCTAGTCTTTTGATGTGCACGACGTTCCTTGATTCGAGCAATCGCACCCTCGTTATCACAAAGAATTTCTAGGGGGTCCTGAATGGAAGGGACCACCCCTAGATCAGCAATGAATTTCTTCAACCATGCAGCTTCTTGAGCTACTAATGAAGCGGCAATGTATTCTGACTCTGTAGTTGATAATGCCACCACATCTTGCTTAGAGCTCTTCCAAGAGATTACTCCTCCATTCAAGATGAAAATGTACCCCAATTGTGATGGTGAATCATCTTGATCAGTTTGGAAACTCGCATCCGTGTAAGCCTTTACTACGAGTTCCTCCTTACCAGATCCATAGATTAGGAACATATCTTTGGTCCTTCTTAGGTACTTAAGTATGTTCTTAAAACAGCCATCCAATGACTATTTCCAGGATTTTGCTGGTATCGGCTTGTCATGCTCAAAGCGCATGACACGTCCGGCCTAGTGCATATCATTGCATACATGATGGATCCTATGGCAGATGCATACGGGATTCCCCTCATTTTGTCTTGCTCATCCTTTGAGCTTGGAGATTGAGTCTTACTCAATATCATTCCTCTTTGGATAGGTACTGTACCTTTCTTAGAGTTTTCCATCTTGAACCTTTTCAAGATCTTATCAATGTATGCACTTTGGTTTAAACCTATCAACCGCCTTGATCTAACCCTATAGATCTTTATTCCCAAAATATAGGCGACTTCACCAAGATCCTTGATGGAAAAACAGCTTCCAAGCCAGGCTTTTACACCCTCCAAGGTTGGAATGTCATTTCCAAATAGTAGAATGTCATCAACATACAATACTAGGAAAGTGATGATGCTCCCACTAGCTTTCTTATATACACATGCTTCATCAGCTTTTTTGATGAACCCAAATTTGACGTCTTCATCAAAACGGTGATTCCAACTTCTCGATGCTTGCTTCAATCTATAGATTGATTTCTTTAACTTGCATACTTTATTAGGATGTTTTGGATCGACAAAACCTTCGCGCTGAACCATATAGACATCTTCCTCAAGATATCCATTTAGAAAAGCAGTTTTGACATCCATTTTCCAAATCTCATAATCATAATGAGCAACTATGGCAAATAATATCCTAATAGACTTTAGCATTGCAACCGGTGAGAAGGTCTAATCATAATCAACCCCTTGAGTTTCAGTGAAACCTTTTGCTACAAGTCTAGCTTTATAAGTATCCAAGTTTCCATGCATATCGGTTTTCTTCTTGAAAACCCACTTACTTCCAACTACCTTGGAGTTAAGAGGTGGTACAACCAAGTCCCAAACTTGGTTGTCATACATGGATTTCATCTCAACGTTCATGGCTTCAAGCCATTTGTCACAATCCAAATTGGACATTGCATCACGATAAGTGGTTGGTTCATCAGAATCTACCACATAGCATCCCTCTACGAAGAATCCATATCTTTCAGGTGGATTACTAATTCTACCAGATCTGCGAACGTTTTGTGTGTATTGATCAACCATTTGATCATCCTCAACATCCACATGTTGAGTGCTAGTGTCAACCAAACGTGTATCGGTTTGTGGTTCTTGATCCTCCTCAAGATCCACTGTTCTACTTCTAGTTTCCTTCTGTAAGGAACTTAGCTTCTAAGAACTCAGCCTTCTTGGCAACAAACTCCTTTTGTTCCAATGGATCATAGAAATAATACCCCATAGAATCTCTAGGAAATCGAATGAAAATACACTTAGTGGAACGGTTTTCTAACTTGTTTGAGGTGGGATTCTTAACATAAGCCTCATAACCCCATACCTTTAAATATGATAGTGATGGAACCCTTCCATGCCATATTTCAAAAGGTGTCTTTTCCACTTTCTTGGTTGGGGCCATATTCAAAATGCCGGCCGTTGAGAGCAAAGCGAAACCCCAAAATGATATAGGCAATGAGCTTCTAGCCATCATAGATCGAACCATATCCAATAAGGTTCGATTTCTCCTCACACCATTGTGTTGTGGTGTTCCAGGTGAAGTTAGTTGTGAGACAATACCACAACTTTTAAGATGATCTCTAAAAGCATCACTTTGGTATTCACCTCCTCTATCGGTGTGGAGAATTTTTATTTTCTGGTTGAGTTGATTTTCAACTTCATTCTGGAAGATTTTGAACATTTCAAAAGCTTCATCTTTGTGTCTTAACAAGTACACATAACCATATCGACTATAGTCGTCGGTAAAGTTAATGAAGTATCTTTCATTGTACCTAGTCATTGGTTTAAAAGGACCACATACATCCGAATGTATGATTCCTAATAAATCTTTTGCCCTTTCGGTTTTGCCACTAAAAGGTGCCTTAGTCATTTTACCTTGTAAACAAGATTCACATACATCAAATGAAATATATTCACTTGCTTTTAAAAGACCGTTCTTTTGACGTGTTTGTATGCGCTTCTTCTTTATATGACCAAGACGGCAATGCCAAAGATAGGTATCACTCAAATCCAATTTGAGTTTCTTGGTGGTAGTTTGGTACAATGAGCTATCATATATGTGTTTTCATGAACCAATTCATAAAATATACCATTTAAAGAAACATGAATTTCATTTTCAGTAAATTTTAAAACATAACCATATTGTCTTAATTGGGCAACAGAAATAATATTCGTAGTCAAACTAGGAGCATACAAAACATTGTTCAAATTTTCTTCCAAACCATTTGGAAGCTTCAAGATTTAGTCCCCTTGGTCTTCAACTTGAACTTTAGCCCATTCCCCATGTAGAGGCTAACATCCCCTTTCTTGAAGTCCTTACTTCTTTTGAGCCCCTGCAATAAGTTGCAAATGTGAGTTCCACATCCGGTATCCAATACCCATTTGTTAGAGGATATTAAATTTATATCAATATGAATCATGAAAATTATACCTGAGGTTTGCCCGGCATCCCTCTTAGCTTGCAACTCTTTGAGATGGACTGGACAATTTCTTGCCCAATGTCGGTCATTCGAGCAACCTTTTTCTTCTTCTCCGCAGGTTTTGGTGGTGGCGCTCTAACCACTCCCTTCCCCTTTCCTCTAACGTACCCTTTGCCCTTGGCAACATTTGCCTTGGGTGCGGGTGACGCCTCTTCTTGTTCCCACCTTCATTGATGGTGAGAACGGGTAAAACCTTTTTACCCATGGCCGCCTCGGCAGTTTTGAGCATAGAGTGAAGCTCACTTATGTTCTTGTCCCACCCGTTCATGTTATAGTTCATGACAAAGTTGTCAAACCTTTTTGACAAAGAGTTGAGGATCAAATGTGTAGCCAACTCTTTCGAGGCGGGACAATTCAGCTTTCGAGGCGGTCAATGTGGCTTTTCATCTTAAGTACATAAGATGAAACAGATTGGTTGTCATCCATACGACATGCATGGAGTGCTCGAACCGTTTCAAAGCGCTCTACCCTTGCTTGTTGTTGGAACGTTTCCTTCAACTGGGTAATCATGTCGTACGCTCCACGATGTTCATACTCCTTTTGGAGGTCCGGAGTCATACTTGCCAACATGAGGCAAGACACTTGGACCGAGTCCCCAGTGTGTTTTACCCAATTATTAAAGGCCTCCTCGTCCTCTTCATTAGGTTGATCAGGAATCGGATCGTCTAAAATATATGATCGTTTCTCTTGCTTGAGAACAATTCTCAAGTTTCGAAACCAATCTATAAAGTTGGTATGGTTTAGACGTTCCTTTTGGAGAATGGTTCTTAGTGATAGTGAGTGAGTGGACGGGATGTCATTATTTTCATTATTGTTGGTGGACATCTACAAAATTAGACAAAGTTCAATTTTAGTATTTTCGATATTATTCATATTTTAATAATTAAAACCCTTTTAAGTGTCTTACGCAATTTTAAAATTCTAGAATCCAACGTTATATTTAAATAGTGGTTAGGTGACCTTTATCCCATTATTTAAATTAACAAGGTAGTCAACATTTTGACAATTGCAACCCTTTGCAACTTCTAAAGGTATGTGATCGACTTTGAACAACATATGTATAGTCGGCATGTTAATCCCGTCAACACCCATTGTAAACCACATTGTAGTGACCCATTTAACATGGTTTGCAAATCAAGTCACCCTACTTGCACACACATGTAAGTTTTCCAACATAAGTGGTTAGGTGACCTTTATCCCACAAATATGGTATCCCCACCTCAAATCACAAGTTCCCTCAAAATGGTTAGGTGAACTTTATCCCATTAAGAGTTTCCAAGTGACTCAAGGGTTGTGCAAAAGGACGGTGTTAAACTTGTTTATAAAAGAAACTTTATGTTTTCATAATCTTAGTTTAGAAAACTCTATGTACCTTATATATGCATGCTTTCAAATACAAGGTACCCTATGGTTCACTTTTTAATAAAACCCCTTTTATTAAAATCATTAATCCTATTAATAACCTTTTATGAATCACTTAATGATAAAGAACCGTCAGTTTTCAGCTTGTTAAGTTTGTTAATGAGTTTGTTATGCATATCCAAATATCAAACAACAACCATACAACAAACAACCAAACAAGCATAATCATACAAACATAAGTGCATAACCATAGCCACTAAGTTGACCACACTTGTTTGCCATCACAAGTGTTGTCATAAGGTCCTTCCTAAGGGTTAATAATGACACATCAAAATGTGTCCATAAACTCCCACTTGAATCCACATCCAAATGCTTCAAGTGTCCATGTTTTTTGTGTCCTTCTTTGGGTCTTCATCTTGTGCATCTTCTTTTACAAAATCATATCCTAATACAATTTTTTCTAATAAAAGAAATGCACCTAATCTATTTATTACACAACCAATGAATAAATAAATTACAACCCAAAATACAAACACAAATATTATAACCCCTTCAAGAATCAAAACCAACATGACAAAACCACAATCAACCAAATCCAAAACACATAAGGTCAAGGCTATGTTATGCACCAAAATATGTATCATATACAACATTCAAGAACAACTATGAACCCCCTTTTTAAACCATAAAGTTCTGGCCAACATGAACCAAAACTTTAGGGTTTTGTCCAAACAATATAATCAACCATTTGATGTTAATCTTTCAAGGTTTATACTAAAGCATGTGAGATTAAACCTTGAAACATAAGGGATTCATTCATCCACAACAAAATAGCCCCTAACGGGTTGAAAAAGTCCATGAAAACTAACTTTTCAAGAACTTTTGAAGCACATATTCCACATAACCGGTTCTAGATGCCATTGTTGGGTTTTGTAACAAGATTATCAAAGCTAGTTCAACCATTTAAACTTCAAAAAACACAGTGGATATAGTGGTTAAAATGTGTTTAACATTCTAAAAATTTGAACTATTTTTAAACAAGGACAAAACCCATAAACAAGGATCACAAATATATGTGAAATGACATGCTATCAAAATGAAAAGAACAACCATAGGGTGTTCTTGAAACTACCTTTCAAGAACAAAATGTTGTAGTAAGGATGAGAAGAAGAAGAAGATGCTTCTTGAATGTATAGCCTCCAAAATAGAAGTCCTCAAGCTTGTATACCCACAAGCCTTAGCAAACACCTAACTTGTTAGGTAGTAGGACACCAAGAATCAAACCCTTTCTTGCAAACCCGAAAATTTCAGCCAAGATGAACACCAAATCTGCCCAAAAACTCAAATTTTGCAAGGAGAGAAGATAGAGAAAATAGTCTATTGCATGTAAGGGAGAGAGTGTGTGATTAGGGAAGAGCGTGTGTTTAGTTAAGTCTTGCATTTTAACCAAGACATAGGCATTCCCCATGCTCAAAAAAAGGCGGCCAAAACCCATTTAAAATGGGTTCCCCCCATTTTAGTTTTTATAAAAAAACTTACACTTTTAACCCTTAAGTTTATATAATTAAAACCTCTTTTAATTTTATAACATTAACACACTTTTATTTGTTATTATTTAACTCACTTAAATAATGAAACAAATAATTTCTCATGAACAAATTATCCACATAATGTTGTTCTATTACAAAAGCAACGTTTTAGAAAACCCATTTTCTAAATTGGTGTCAATATTTATTTGTGTCATCTCACCAACAAATAATATTTATTGGTGTTTGTTTAGCTTGTTATTGGGTATGACCCGACTTGGATCATAACGTACTAACCACATCAATCTTGTATGTGTCTTGGGCATACAAGTTCCAACAGTGATTATATGCCTTAAGTGCTTATTCTTATACTTTGAATTTTATCAATACACACACGAATCTTAAATCATATTCTAAGGCATTATATGCCTAAATCAAATGGTTTTCAAAATGAGTTTTGAATCTTTATTCGTGGTTTTCAAGTCTCGTCAAAGTCTATGTCCTATAACTTGAAACATGTAATGTTGGAAGACCGTTATGCCTGTATCTTGATGTGTTCTATCTAGGCAAGGTATTCATATAAATCCAAATCAACCGATGAATCCGTTTACCTTACCTGGGAACCCTTAGGGTGAGTGCCCGCTTATAGGTATGCATGTCTTCATTAAGGTTGTAGTTGACATAATAATGTTTTGGTTTGTAAACCGAACATTACACTCAAAACATCTTATTATTTTGAATTGTTTCATCATTGATTTGTCTTCTTGGATCTTAAAACTCATTATCCAATTCTCTTAAGGATCCTTAATAATCTTTCTCAACGTCTTCCCGTCAAACCTGCACGTATTCTGGAACCTTATTCTAAACTAAATCGTTAATCGTAACAAACACGTTTCTCGTATCAACTTTAAGCTAATAAAACTTTAAAACCTCAAATACATAAGTACACAAGAATCGATCATCTAGAAATCCCATTAAAGTTATTTGCTTAAGAAGCTCTTATGAAATCCATATCACATTCAAAAAGCATCTTGAACTTATTTTTCATGTTCGTTAAGCCCAATCCCGTATCGATCTAATGTCTGGTGTTTCACTCGTGACAAAACCTTCTTAACCATCTTGAGTTGTCTGAAATGTAAAAGCCTATGAATTGAAACTCTAAATTAATCTTGTACCTTTAGCCAAGAAATACATAAAATCATGAATTATGAAATTTAACAAACTTAAGCATAGTAAAACATCATAACTAAACTTATTGAATTTAATGGTTCCAAGTGCCACTTGCGAATGTGACATGAAATCCAAGTCTCCTCATATCCTTGAAATTAGTCTACTTGTGATTAAATTTCGGGATGAAATTTCTTAAAGTAGGGGAGACTATAACACCCGCCATTTTCCGAAATAAAACCCAAACCCGAACTCATTTTGAGTTTCTATTATTAAATTATGTAATAACTTTAATGGATCAAATACATTAAATATGTAATTTAATAATAATCAACTTGTAATAACTTATTATTTATAAATAATTCTTTACATAAAGTTATAAAGACTTATTAAGCATTTTATAATAAATAACTAAATGGAAGATCTTATTAAAATTTATTAAATGAATTTTAATAAACTTGTAAAGTTTTATTAGTAGTTATGATGTTAATAATAATTAATTTAATTTATTAGCTTTATAAGTTAAAGGTTTAAATTGTAATTTCTGAAATTTAATATAAAGGTTTCTGGCATAAAATAACAACTTTTAAAACTACAGGGACAAAGTCCGGAGACCCCCACCCCCGTATTTCCGGCTAATCGCCGGCAGGGGCTCCGACCAAGTCCGGAGACCCCCCCTTTACTCTTAAAATGCTTAATTAAAATGCGATTAAACCAAACCTTAACTATTGTACATCGGTTTCGAACTTGAAACCATGTTTAATTGTGTTTATTCGACCATTAACGCAAGAAACCAAAACCGAAAGCATCAATTCAAATCCTTAACTCGTTGATCTTGTAACTATTCAAATTACATCTGTGTGATTGAGGGGAAACGTTCTAATCGATCCATTTAACCTTTATGTCTCACCAATTTCTCATATAATGCACCCCAACTGATTTCAATCACCATTGGTTAGCATCTGTATTCGCGACCTGCAACTTAACGGTGATCCATGTTCGAAGCTCTATTAAACCGAATTAACAGAGGGCTTTTGCTTATCTTTGTTCTTCGAATCTACCTGCAAAGTTAATTTGATTATCGACAACGTTCGTATATTGAATCGATTTCAACGTAGTCGTGACTATCTTTGTTCTTGTTCTAACCGTTTGAGCATCTATCCAGGTAATTAAATCACACTCCCATTCGGTTTCATTCTGGGATCAAAAGCCCCAAGTTTGATTTCATTAACAATCACGAATTGAAGTTCAATTGGGATCAAATCGAAGTTAGGGTTCTTGGGTTTGGGGGATTTAAGTAATTAATGTTTTAAACATTATAAAAGAGATTTTAACAAGACTTGGGCTTATAGCCCACTGGTAAAACGCATGAATCATACACATGGGGTCCTGGTTCGAACCCGGGCACCCTCAAGTTATTATTTTAATTATTAGTTTTTAATCATTTAAACTTTATAAATTCTTAATATATTACTTAATCAAAATAAAATTATTATTGTTAATTACAATTATTCTAGAAGTTACTAACTTGATTTCTGAAAGTTTTTAAATAAAATAATATTCTATTTCATGGTTTCAAACTTATAAAAACTATTACAAGAGTTATTTAAAAGTTTGTCTTTTATGGTTTTCTTTAAATCAAATGAGTTATAACTTCTTTAAATAATTGATTATTTAATTTTGATCAAATCAATATTTGATTATTAAATTAATTTTAAAGGTTTTAAAAACTTATGATTTTAAATTTAAATACTTTATTGGATAATAAGGATTATGAAAAAAATTATATTATTAATTATTTTATGTAATTTAAATATTATAAATCTATCATAGTTCAAATGTAGATTATTTAGAAACATTATATATCTATATGTTAAATAAACTAGTAGGTGCCCGCGCGATGCGGCAGGCGTAATGTGGTGGGGTGACATTTTTCATCCAACATGGTTTATGATGTATTATTGTATTATCTATGCAAAAGTATATTAAGTATTTCGTAACCTCTTACGTGAGTATAATTATCGTGGTTGATATACGTGAAATGCAATATGCACACCTAGCAAGTAATATATATGCATTGAAATTATTAGTTCAAGAAAATCATTTTTGCAACAAAGTAATACACGAATAAACAAATATAATTTTTAACATTAAAGTTGAAGCAAAGTTATCCGGTACTCATTTTTATTCAGTGGTGAAGTGATCTCATCATGATGATATCATTTTAATCGAAAGGCTCAAACATTTTAATGATCTAAAGTATGTTGGGTAATCACCATTCGTTATCAGGAGCAAGCCCATTTTCAAAGGTACATCTTGTTAATTCACCGTTAAATCTTGCAGGACCGTTTAAGGGCTTAAACACAATTACAACACAACAACACAATGAGGAGATTAACTAAACTCTAATCAAACAGTGAACTGGGTAACCAAAGGTGATACAAAGAACACAAGTAAAGCAAGAGACAGAACAAGAGAGTAAGGGTTTCAAGGAGGCAGTATATTGCTTTCTCAAGTTCTTTTACAAGTGTTACAAAGCATAAAGAAAAGATACAAGAACTTGGAATACTTATACTACAACCTACAGCCGGCTATACTTTGAAAGCCAGCTGGATACAATTGACTAGACACTAACAAAATCAATTGTAGGATCAAAAAGCATATCTGCCTTTTGACCTTGTGACTATGACATGCCATAGCTCACATCCTTATACATTACAAAAAGGATAAAGTACATAAAGTGGAAAGTTGAAGACTCAAGACCTCAATGTACAGTTACCAAAAGCAAGGCCCTTTTCACCAACTCATGTAAGTTGGTGACTTTATAGAGATGCAGCGGAAAAGGTGCTTTATGGAACAGTACATCAGATAAAGCATGTGTACTAAAAGTCTTCGGAAGAAATCTGTCTTCATAGGTTGAAGCTTCGGAAGACTTTGTCTCTGAAGCTTCGGAAGACTTCATGTTTGGCTTCGGAAGATATTGGTCTTGGCTTCGGAAGATTTTACACTTAGAGTATTTTCTAGTGCTTTGTGTAAAACTTCCGAAGCATTCTTCACTTCAGTACTTAGTGCATGTTGCTGAGACACTTAGGCTGTTTTGGGTTGCATCAGACTTCAGGAATCCTTACAAACTCCCCCTAGGCTGATGCTACCAAAACACTTGGAAGATCTTCAAATGTTGGTAGTCTTCAGTACAATCAGGACCATTCCTTTCTTCATGAGATGGTCAGGATCATCAAGACTCTCATAGTATCTTCTCATCTCAAAGAGATCATGCAGAGGTAAGTTGATTATGTCTTGCCATGAGTAGACATTCTCAACACCTTGATCTCTGATAACAGTCCATCTTTCTGGATTAGTAGAGTAAGTCCAGGACAAGATGGGTGTCTCACTAGTTAGAGGAGCCACTTGAATAGGAGTTGATTGGGCTGCCTCATCATGCACTTCCTCAGGTTGATCTGATTCAGCCTGAGGTGTAGAGGTAGATGACTTTGGCTTCTTCTTCTTAGTCTTTGGTTTAGAAGCCATCCTCTTCTTCCTCTTGGATGTCTTTAACTGAGAAGACTGGTCTGCAGCACCATGTTGATCATCAGTGTCTTTCTCAGTTGGGTGTTCCTCCCTCACAGGTTCAGAAGGAGAGGATGTATGACCCTGCCTAGGATCAGAAGATGAAGCTTGCTGAGGCTCAGCTGGAGGTGCTGGTTGAGGTGTCTCTGGTTGTTCAAACTTGACCTCCACTTCAGGTGGGACTTGACTTGGAAGAGAGTGCAAGTCAATGAGTTCTCCACTTTTAATCTTCTGCTTGATCACCCTAATATGCTCATCCATAGTGGATAGAGACATGGGGCCAAGTCTCCTTCCGGAGAATCCATACAGCTTCAAGAAGCTCACCATTCTTTGTCTGTCAGCAGACTTCTTTGCATTCTTTTGAATGATGGCTCTTGACTTTGCAGCTTCTTCCCTTAGCTTCCTTTTAGTTGTCTTTCTTTCCTTGACTAACTCAAGCTCAAGTTGCTTTAGATACTCGAACTCAATGAAGTCATAGGACAAGGGAAGAAGTGCATCTGCCTGATAGAAGCCTGTGGCACTCAGGTAGTTGATCATCTTGATCCTATCTTCTTCTTTATCTACCTGAGGTTCTTGTGGAGCCACATCTTCCTGTGCAGGACTTTCTTGAACTGGTGAGAGAGTGGGAGCATGCTTGTAAAGTCTTTTCTGTCTCTTCTCCTCTTTGAGTTGGAGAAGTATTCTTGCATCCTCTTTCTCCTTCAACTCTCTTGACACTTCCATGTCAGCCAGTTCATTTAACTCTTCTAAGGGGAGGGAGATGATTTCATCAATGTCATAGTTCCTGGTCTGTAAGTAGGTAATCCTGACTGCCCTTAACTCATCATCTTGAGTATTTGGTCTGGGAGCAGCCCTGATTGCAGCTTGCATGAAGCTAGATGACCCAGTAGAACTTTCTCCCCTTAGTCTCCTTTTCCTCTCTCTCTCTTCCTCCTCAATTTCCTCAGGAGTCATTATCCTTTTCCCTTTGTCACCAACAGACCTTTGTGACTCAGGGTGGATTGAGGCTTGGCCTTCATTGCTTGGAGTAGCTTCCATGCTCTGGCCAGAGAGAGGCTGAGAAACACCTTCACCAGCAGGTGTCTCAGATGGAGTTTGGACCTCAGCAGCAGTTGTTGATGATGAGACAGGGGTCTCAGGTTCTGTCACTGGGCCTTCAGTCAAGGTTTCCCCTATGAAACTAATCTTAGGGTCCACCTCAACATCCAGTTGACCGATGACATTGCCTGATTCCCTAAGTCTCCTTCTTAGAGTAAACTCTGCAAGGATCCTGTCTTGGATTCTTTGAGCCAGCCTGTCAGCTTGTCTTGAATTGCTTGGATTGACAAGTGGCAAGTTGACTAAATCCAGTCTTTCATAAAAGCTCAGGCTTTGGAATTGAAAAACTTCTTGTTGGCCTTGAACTCTTTGAAGTATAAGGGCTCTCCTGTCATCATCATACCTCCACCTTATGATGTGATTGCCAGTTCCTAGTGGTGGAGATGAGACAGCCCTTGGTATACCTTCCTCAAAGAGACTCCTGATGAGAGAGTCTATAGAGTCCACATTAATGTGAACTTGAGGAAGTTGCTGAGAATGCACAACAGCAAGTGAGGATGGTGAGTCCTCTATGTCCATTCTCTCTGAAGAACTCCCAGGTTCTGTGGTTGTAACAACTTTCTCCCCCTTTTTGGTAGCATCACCCACTTGCATAGGTGAGCTGGAGGATAAGTCAATCACTTCCACAGGTTCTTGTGTTCCTGGTTGAGCTCTCCTTAAAGGTCTCCCAGCTAGTTTTTCCTGCAGATATGAAATCTGGAGTTGCTGATCATTGACCCTGTTTTGCAGGGTAGTCACCTGAGATTCCAAGTGACTAACCTTAGAGACTAAATAGGTGCATGTTTTTGACAGTTTTTGCACCTTTAGCCTCAAATTCCCCTCATCTTCATCAGAAGATTCATTGGGGGATGAGATGATTGGACCAAAGTCCTCTCTCTCACCACCAGCTTGAGTTTCTTGGCTGCTGGTTTTCCTCTGCTCACTGGCAGCCTCAGTTGAGATGCCAATGGGCTGAGTTGCCATGGTTGAGGTCTTAATGATGTAATCACTTTCAAAAGTGAGAGCCTCTTCCATATGGACATCCTGAACAGGTTCAGAAGTGTCCACCTCAGATAGGTGACTGATGGGGGATAGACTGAGGAGAGTCAGAGGTACTCATCTCTCTTTGAGTAGGGGAGGAGAAGAGAGACTCATGGTACTCACTGAATCCTAAGTCTTCATCAGTGTAAAAGGATAGGTTGGGAATTGGTTGGTTGAGATCCAAAGGCTGGGGATGGTAGCTGTCCCCTGAAGGTTGTCCACTTGAGTGTTGAGACTCAGAGTGAAGGCTTAAGGTTGTTGGGCTATTGAGCTCATCAGGTGAGCTTGAGGAACCTCAGCCCTGATAGGTGAAGTAATGGGAGTGGTTTGCTCCTCAGGAGAAGTGGGAGCTCTAGTGTCCACTTCTTCCTGTAAGGTTGAGTATTTGGGGGCCTGCACAGACTCAATAGCCTGAGCAGGGGTTCGTTTGGATTTTCTTTGGTAGGTGAGGGTAATATCTGGTCTTTTTAAGGTAAGGACAAAAGAGGTGTGGGTTCAACACTAGCTTGTGTTGCTAGGTTGTCACCTTGAGCAATGAGCTCTAACATTTTTGGGACTAGGGCTGTTTCTACCCCAGAGAAGCCTACAGTTGGCTTCTTCATTATTTTAAAGATGCCGGGCTTCATCTGTCCCAATTTAAGAATATTACTTGTTTCCCTCAACTGTGAGCCCAGTTCACAGTTGAGAATGTGTTGAACATATCTAGGAAACATGTAATACTCTAAGGAGTCTAAGTTTGCAAGTAAATTAGTATAAACAAATTGTGAATACCTGAACTTGACCCCCTGAACCATTCCATGAACTATAAAGGAGAGATCCTCAGGAATCTGGTCCCATCCACCATGCTTGTTTGACAAGCTGTGGATAACCACATGGAGCAGGAATTTCCATTGGGATGAGACCTTCCCTTTCCTAAAGGTCTTTACAGAGAAATCTCCCTCATAGCCCATCTGCTCAAAAGAATGATTAACAGCTTCTTTTGGGAAGGACACCTCACCTTCTTCATCATCCAGCTGCAGATGTTGATTAATGATGGCCGGAGTGATGAAGATTGTCCTCCCTTGCACTGTGGCAGACAGTGCCTTCTCCCCATCCATAATGACCTCTTGGCAGGTCTTCCAGAATTCAAGCAAGTGATCCTCATATAGAGTAGGATCAATGGTCAGGGAGGTGAAGTAGTTTGATAGAGTCAAGAATTGGCAAATCTCTGAGAAACTTGCATCTTTCTCAGAGCTTAACAGAGCAACTTGATTATGTTGCCTGTGAAGTTGCATGGAGAAATCAGGGTTGTTTCTGCGGTTAAGGTTGGCCATTTCAGAAGCTTAAGGGTGAAGAAAGGTAGAAAGCAAAGGCGGTTTAGAGAATTAGGTTAGAGAAACAGTAGAATTGAGGAAGATAGTGGGAAAGAGGGGGAACCGTTGGGTATTTATATGAAAAGGGATTTGAACCAAAGTTAATGAAAGAGGATAAACTTTGAAATCCGAAATCGGTCCCACCTCTGAAAAGGTAGTTTACTTTTGCTCAAAAAGTAGTTTTCTTGGAATTCGAAAAGCTTCCGAAGTTTATTTGTCTTCGGAAGTTTTGATTGAAAAAGCTTCCGAAGCTAAAATGGCTTCGGAAGATTTTCCTGAGAGTCTTGAAGATTTATGCTTCGGAAGAGAAATAAACCCTTGAATGCTTTGTATAGAAATAAACAAAGCTTCCGAAGGTTAATTTTGCTTCGGAAGGAAAAGGTCCTTAAAAATAAATAAGTGTCTGAGATAAGAATTTTAAGCTTCGGAAGATGAATTTGACTTCTTCCGAAGGTAAAATCTCTTAGACAGTTATTATTTTGAAGACATGTTTTTCTTCCGAAGATAAAATTTTATCTTCCGAAGTATCAAAAATTTTCAAGAATCTAAGGAAAGTCTTCAAAAAGAATTTTACATCCAAAGAAAACATGAGCTTATGAAAGTGATGAACTAGACAACTTAGGACACACATATTTTAAGAAGAAATAATTAGAATTAGTTTTAATAAAAAGTCTACTCAAAGTTAATCATCCCAATAGCTGATATCAGATACTTAAATCTCTGTTCATCAAAAGCTTTTGTGAACAGATCAGCATATTGTTCATCTGTATGAACTTTGACTAGTTTAATTAATCCTTTTTCATAGTTATCTCTTATTAAATGATACCTGATGTTGATGTGTTTGGTCCTTGAGTGCTGCACAGGGTTCTCAGTGATAGAGATAGCACTATTGTTGTCTATGTGGATAGGAGTCTCTTTGAAGTTAAATCCATAGTCCAGCATCTGATTTTGAATCCAAAGCACTTGAGCACAGCAGCTTGCAGCAGCAATGTATTCAGCCTCAGCAGTTGATGCAGACACACAGGATTGTTTCTTGCATTGCCATGAGACCACCCTTCCACCAAGGAATTGACATCCCCCAGATGTAGACTTTGCAGTCATATTGCAACCACCATAATCACTATCTGTATAGGCATACAGATTGAAATTTGGATTCTTTGGATACCATAGACCAAGTGTTGAAGCACCTTTGAGGTATCTTAAAATCCTTTTCACAGTGATTAAGTGAGACATCTTAGGGTTGGCTTGATATCTTGCACAAATACATGTAGCAAACATGATATCAGGCCTGCTAGCTGTAAGATACATAAGAGACCCAATCATAGCCCTGTATAAGTGCTCATCTACACACTCCCCCTCAAGATCTGGACCAAGGGAGTGGTTTCTGGCTATGGGTGTCTTAGCAATCTTACAATCAGTCATGTTGAACCTCTTGAGTATGTCTTGAACATACTTTGACTGACTTATGAAGATGCCATCTTCAACCTGCTTCACTTGAATTCCCAGAAAGAAGTTGAGTTCTCCCATTGAACTCATCTCAAATCTGTCTTTCATCAGCTTCTCAAAGTCTTTGCAGAGCTTTGGATTAGTTGAACCAAAGATGATGTCATCACATATACTTGAACCAGCAATAAGTCATTTCCCTGTCCTTTGATGAAGAGAGTTCCATCTATAGTACCTCTTCTGTATCCATGCTTACAAAGATACTCAGATAGTGTCTCATACCACTTCCTGGGTGCCTGATGCAGCCCATAAAGAGCTTTGTCAAGCTTGCAGACATAATCAGGATGATCAGGGTCTACAAAACCAGGTGGCTGTTTGACATAAACCTCCTCATCAATCACTCCATATAAGAAAGCACACTTTACATCAAGTTGGTAGACCTTGAAGTTCTTGGATGCAGCAAATGCCAGGAATATCCTAACAGCTTCTAGTCTTGCTACAGGAGCAAAGACATCAGTGTAGTCAATCCCTTCTTCTTGTGTGTATCCTTGAACAACTAGTCTTGCCTTGTTCTTGATGATGATTCCTCTATCATCCTTCTTGTTTCTAAAAACCCATTTGGTTCCAATGGTAGTCTTCCCATGAGGAAGAGGACAAAGGTTCCAAACTTTCTGCCTTTTGAATTGAAGCAGCTCTTGTTGCATAGCTTCAACCCAACTTCCATCCTTTAGAGCTTCATCAACTTTCTTGGGCTCTATCTGAGATAAGAAACAAGAGTGAAGACAAACATTTGCTTCATGGGTTTGTCCTCTTGTTCTTACCCCTGTGACAACATCTCCAATGATGTTTGTGGTGGGGTGAGACTTGTGGATCCTTAGCTGAGGGATCACAGCAAGTTGTTGAGAAAGATCTAAATTTGAGAAATTTAAATCTGGTCTTGAAGATTCACCCTCCACATTATCACACTTATCAAGATTAACTTGATCCAATGAGTGTGAGACATCATTGATGTTGTCATCTATGGTATGGTTATTAGCATCAAGAAATTCCTGATCACTATCACCATCACCATTGTTGTCTTCTACAAGTGAGGTGTCTTTATCTGGTTGAGAGGCCTCTGAGCTGGAATTTGAAGGCATGCCAGATGTATCAGCTGAATTTGTCATTGTTGTGCTGATAGAAACCTCATTTGCTGAAGTAGTTCCAACTGGAGCTGAAGATGTATGAGTTGAAGGTCTTCCTAGCTCAAATCTTGGATCAGGATCACCTGTATTTAGATTTTCTGCAGATCCTGAAACATGCTCACAAGATTTGTTAAAACAGTTGGTAACTAAATCAAGATCAAACAGCCAATCCGGACCAGAACCAGCCACACAAGGAGTGTGCTCATTGAAAGTCACATTGGCTGACTCCTCAACAATTCTAGTTCTGAGATTGTATACTCTATAAGCTTTAGCTTGAGAAGAGTATCCAATGAAATGTCCATCATCTGATTTCTCAGCAAACTTGGCAATTTGATCTTTGGTATTCAAGATGGTGCAGGGACATCCAAATGACCTGAGAAAACCAATGAAAGGTTTCCTCTTGTGCCAAAGTTCATAAGGAGTCTTACCATGTGTCTTAACTACTAAAACTCTGTTTTGCACATAGCAAGCAGTATTAACTGCCTCTGCCCAGAAGGTGATAGGCAGTTTAGAGTCAGACAACATAGTTCTTGCAGCTTCAATAAGTGTCCTGTTTCTCCTCTCAGCAACTCCGTTTTGCTGAGGAGTCCTGGGAGCACTATATTGTCTTGTAATACCTTTTTCATCACAAAATGTATCAAGGATTTGGTTCTTGAATTCAGTTCCTTGATCACATCTTATGGTTTTGACCTTGTGATCACATTGATTCTCAACTTTTAAGATGAAATTCTTCAGAATCTCAGGGGTTTCATCCTTAGTTCTAAGGAAGAAGACCCAAGTGAATCTTGTAAAATCATCTGTGATCACCAGACAGTAAGAGGTCCTTCCTAAACTCATTACACTGGTGGGGCCAAAGAGATCCATATGTAACAAGTGTAGGGGAGTAGTGATGGAGTTCTTTTCCTTAGGCTTGTGAGATACCTTGTGTTGCTTCCCTTTCAGGCATGCAACACAATGATCATCACTAGTAAACTCTTTCTTTGGCATTCCAGTTACCAGATCATGTTTAATTAATTTATTCATGTTCTTAAAGTTTACATGGCACATTCTTTTATGCCATAGGAAAGACTCATCACTATTTGCTTTAGATAGAAAGCATGAAACTTCTCCAGAGGGAGATGTTTCTTGCAAATCCATCTTGTACATGTTCCCTTTCCTGGGGGCTCTGAGCAGGATATGCTCATGAGGAATGACCACTCCAGGCTTGAGAACAATGCACTCATGCTCAGTAAAGAGCATGTTATGACTCTGATCACAAAATTGGGATACACTCAGAAGATTGTACCCAAGCTCCTTAACAAAGTTTACCTTCTCAATGCTGAGCTTACCATTTGTGACCTTGCCCCTTCCAGAAATGTAACCACCTTCATCTCCTCCAAAAGCAACTGGTCCTCCATCAATTCTCTCAAAATTATGGAGTAGAGACCTATTGCCTGTCATGTGCCTGGAACAGCCACTGTCAATTATCCAGACATTCCTGTTTGTCTTGAGCTGTTCCTGCACAAAGAAAATGATTAGTTACATTTGGAAACCCAAGCCTTACTTGTCTTGGGCTCATTAATAGTAATAGAAGGTAATGCAACAGTAATAGATCCTATGGTTGTACTATGGGGATCTTCAGCTGTTGTTGATGGAGAAACCTCAGTCATTTGGTCTTTCTTAGACTTCCACACCACCTTTGGAGTCTTGGACTTGACCTTCAAAACCTTAGAAGCTTTTGGAACTTCACAAGTTTTGATGACTGATCCTTCGGAAGAATCTACAGTCACTGCAGCAGACTTCAGTGCTTCGGAAGAACTCCTTTCTTCCGAGACCAACTTTGCTTCCGAAGGTAATTTTCCATTTACCTTCTTCTTTGATTTGGAGCTTCCGAAGGAAACAGACTTTCCTTCCGAAGCTTGAGACTTCTTGAGACTCTTTGAAGTCTTTGTTTTGGTCATGTGGACAGTACTTTTAGGATTGTATGGGCAATCCTTAGCAATGTGAGAAGTACTTTCACACATAACACACAACATTTTCTTCTTCAAAGAAGTCTCCTTTTGAGAGCAAGACTGGCTTTGGTCACATCCCTTCTCCACCTTCATCTTGGTAGATGCTGAGACAGTTCCTTTGGGCTGTGAACTGTTCTTGGAGTTTGATGGTCCAGGCTGTGCAGCAGTGGTACACAGCAGCTCAGTCTTCTTCTTTTACTGAGATGATTTGAACAAGAACCATGACTCTTAGCTGAGGAGTCTTGGTTGATGTCTTCAGTCCTTACTACTTTGAAACCTGCAGAGAAAAACTTGTTTCTGCTTAGCATCAAAAGTAGCCTTGATTTCTTGAGCCTTCTTTGCTTTCCTTTTGCTCTTCCTGATCAAGTTCTTTCTTTTGGACTTGGTCATCACAGTTGATTTCTTCTCCTCAGAAGGATAGTGGCCCTTGGAAGAATCCTCTTCTTCACTCTTCTCAGAGGAATTCTTCACTATCACTTCTTCATCATCCTCACTTAGGATCTATGAGAGGAAGCTCATCTTCACAAGTTCCACACCTAGGAGATCTTACAGACAAGATTGTGTGTGGAGGAGCTATCTCATTTGATCCCAGTCCCTGTCTATTTTGATAACAAACCTTGTTGTGCAGGGATGAGGATATCATGTTCTTGAAGGTCTCTTCTTCAAGAACACTCTTCTCTGCCTTGGCTTTGCTGATCACAAGCTCAGCCTGGCACTCAGTCAACTTAGTGATGAGATCTTGGATCTGAGTTCTAAAATCTGTATGTTCATGTTTTAGTACTGAAATGGTTTTCTCCAAGTCCTCTATCTTTAACTTGTAATCATTTTCAGACTTTCTAAAATCAGATTTTAATATGTTTAATGACTCAAGATCAGATCTCATCTCTAGGTTGTAGGACCTGTATCTATTTACTTTAGCAATGCATTCAGGGGAGCAAAGATGTTCCAATACCTTGGCTTCATCATGGTCAGCCATCAGTGCTTGGTTTGGAGAAGCATCCTCCACCTGAAAACTCCAGTCAAAGCCTCCCTCTTCAACAGCAACAGCAGCATGTTGCTTTGTCTTCTCAGCCTGAGGGGCTTTGTCAGTAAAGTTTGGTCTGGGTTGTGTTTGGCCCCCATTTGCTTTAGGTGCCTTACACTCCCTAGCAAAGTGACCCATAAGGTTACAGTTGTAACACTTAACTTTGCTTTTATCCAGCCCAAACTTACCACTGGTAGCATTGCTTGGAAATCTTCTTCCTGTCCTCTTGTAGAACTTCTTGGCTCTGTGAGTGAGGAGAGCCATCTGCTGAACTATCTCCATGTATTCCAGGTCATCTGGATGGATACAGTCCAGGTCTTCAAGAGTGAAAAGATAATTCCCACAGCTTTCATCTGTAGACACAAAGGCTTGAGAAGAACTTGTCTCTTGGAATGGGCTTCCTTGAGTAAAGTTCTCCCTTGGTGTCTCCGGGAAGGTGATGAAAGGACCCTTTTGTGAGTTGTCAGGGTAGCATATGAGATGATGTTGGGGTTCTATGCTGTCCCTTTCAACCACATGAAGGGCTGAACCCATTTGATTGTTGGAGTTGCCAGATGAACCTTGCATGTTCATCTCCATCTGGTATCCACTGAGAATCCCATACAACTCTGTAAGAGTAAGAGTCTTAAGGTTCTCAGTCCTCTTGATCACCACACAATAGTGTGTCCATTGCCTAGGAAGTGAGGACATGAACTTCCTTACAATGTCCCTGTTCTCAAGAGGAACTCCTCCATCCACTAGGGTATCCACAATCTCAACATACCTGAAGTATTGTTGGGTCATGGTCTCACCTGCTTTGAAGGTGAAATTCTCAAACTGCTGCTTCAGAAGATCTTTCTTGTTCTCCTTGGCTTCAGAGGAGCCTTCATACATCAGCTTCAGTGCATCCCACAGCTGTTTGGCTGTTTTGCACTTCTTAAAACCTCTGTATACAGAGTTTGGGAGAGCAGTCTGAAGAGCAGTCATGGCCTTCCTGTCAATCTCTACTCTTTTTCTATCTTCATCTGAGTAGTTGGCCACATCTTTAGGAATCATACCAGCACCAGTAGCAGAGGGGGTGCTGGGTATGAAAGGTCCATTCTCAACAGATTCCCACATTCTTGAATCAAGAGACCTGATGAAGCCTTCCATCCTCATGCACCAGGTGTCAAAATCATCAAGAGTGATCAGTGGGGATTTGTTCATGGTTCCAGTCTCCATATCAGTCTTTGAGATGGAAGCCATTTGAAGAGTTTAGCTTTTGTGTGTGTGAGGGATCTTAAGATGGTTAGATCTTATATCAAGAGCCTGGTAAGCTCTGATACCAATTGCAGGACCGTTTAAGGGCTTAAACACAATTACAACACAACAACACAATGAGGAGATTAACTAAACTCTAATCAAACAGTGAACTGGGTAACCAAAGGTGATACAAAGAACACAAGTAAAGCAAGAGACAGAACAAGAGAGTAGGGTTTCAAGGAGGCAGTATATTGCTTTCTCAAGTTCTTTTACAAGTGTTACAAAGCATAAAGAAAAGATACAAGAACTTGGAATACTTATACTACAACCTACAGCCGGCTATACTTTGAAAGCCAGCTGGATACAATTGACTAGACACTAACAAAATCAATTGTAGGATCAAAAGGCATATCTGCCTTTTGACCTTGTGACTATGACATGCCATAGCTCACATCCTTATACATTACAAAAAGGATAAAGTACATAAAGTGGAAAGTTGAAGACTCAAGACCTCAATGTATAGTTACCAAAAGCAAGGCCCTTTTCACCAACTCATGTAAGTTGGTGACTTTACAGAGATGCAGCGGAAAAGGTGCTTTATGGAACAGTACATTAGAAAAGCATGTGTACTAAAAGTCTTCGGAAGAAATCTGTCTTCATAGGTTGAAGCTTCGGAAGACTATGTCTCTGAAGCTTCGGAAGACTTCATGTTTGGCTTCGGAAGATATTGGTCTTGGCTTCGGAAGATTTTACACTTAGAGTATTTTCTAGTGCTTTGTGTAAAACTTCCGAAGCATTCTTCACTTCAGTACTTAGTGCATGTTGCTGAGACACTTAGGCTGTTTTGGGTTGCATCAGACTTCAGGAATCCTTACAAATCTAATGAAGGATGATTTTTTGGAATATAAGGTATTTGTTCTTGATTGTATGACATATCTTATGTAGCTTGGTTATTAGAAATACTCTTCACTTTGATAGATTCATCCTTCGCCACAGCATGTTTGGTATCTGAAAAACAAGTAAATGTTCAGTTTTTACATGTGAATTAATCATAACTCACAATATTAAATAGCATAGGTAAGGAAATAAAATTATAGTTTTAGAAGTTAAAATGACACCCGACACATTTTCAAATTATTATTGTTTATATTAGATTCTATATTATGCAAAAGCAAATATGATAAGTTAATATGTAGTAAATTGATCGTATTTTTCATTAGAAACATCACGTGTTTACTTTGATTAAAAATTTTATCCGTACAAAAAAGAAAACATTACTACTGAAAAAGACATCACGAACATAAACATAAGCCATTAATTTAATAAACATAGTGTTAGGTTTTGACAAACGTACATTTCACCTATCACGTAACACTTCCCGGTATACAACATTTGAGGTGTACACTCCGGCTCGTTTGAATTTTTTGGAAGGGTGTACTAACACCTTTGTATTTTCCCGTGATATCCCTCTTGATAAAGCAACATAATGTTGTCCATGTGAAAAAACAGATTCCGGCAGATAAACACCAACATGCGGAATCGTTTGACCTTGAGCTTTGTTAATTGTCATGGAAAAGCTAAGTCGAATGGGGAACTGTTTTCGCTTCAACTTGAACGGGAACATATCTTCTTCAGAAAGTGATAGAGGGATTCTAGGCAAAAATACTCTTTTTCCAGTATGTTGACCGACAGCTATTTCGGCATCAATAACGTTTCGTTGGAAGCCTCTACATATCAAGCGTGTGCCATTACATAGACCGTGTGATGGATCGATGTTCCGTAATAATATGATAGGGCATCCAATTGTCAAACGTAGTTTATGAGGCGGCAGACCACTGACAGTCAGTGAGTTTAAAAACTCGACTGGATAAAAGTTGTGGCGATCATCTTCAACTTCGTCAAAACTGTAGTAAATTTTTTCCTCGCCTTGAAAAATATCAATCATCTGATAATTAATCTCATCAACACTCTCATTTCTTGTGGATAATATAGCTCGATTTATTATATAATCAGAAGAATGTACTTTTTCCTGAATCGATGGAAAAACAGCATTAATCAATTCTGTTACAGAGTTTTCTTTATTAGGGCATAGAATTGTCATGTCATTTGGTATGCGGATGAAGCTTCCTTCGATTGGCTCTTCGGTTCCATCACCTACTCTCAAAAGAAAATCAGAAAACCACGGATCATTCCGCGCCCGCATGTTTATGGTCAACTGCATCTTTTTCGTCACGGACCACAAAGGTGACATTCGTAGGCTGGAGTCTACAATCTGTGCACGGGTGCCCCGTTTAATGACCGGCAACACCTGCCTAAAATCACCTCCCATAACCATTATTTTTCCACCAAACGGAAGACTAACGCCTATAATGTCCCGCATTGTTCGGTCTACGGCCTCTATCGCCTGTCGCTTTGCCATAGATGCCTTATCCCATATAATTAGTTTAGCCAACCTAATTACTTCAGCCGCACCGCTTTGTTTTTTGATGTTACACATCGAATTATTGTTATGGAAAATAGGAATCTTGAATCTTGAGTGCGCGGTTCTACCTCCTGGCATATTATTAGCCGCAGCACCGGATGAAGCAGTCGCGAGAGCAATAAGACCACGTGAACAAACTTGAGCAAGCAAAAGCTTTGTATAAAAATGTTTTTCCCGTTCCACCTGGGCCATCTATAAAGAACACACCTGGCTGATGATTATCAACATGGGTCATGATCTCATCAAACATAATTTTTTGGTCTGAATTGAGAAAATGTTTTGCACGTAAGTGTTCAGGTTCGACAACTATCTCGTACTCCTCCTGTACCTCACGGGAACTTGCATGTTGTATGATTTCTTGTGTTATATATGGAAGATCGAAATCACGAATATGTTTACCCATAGATTGTAGAAAGACCCTTATGTCAGTAAGAACCATATTTTGAACTCGTTCTTCACTTTGACAATGTAACCGATGATCTTCAGAAAGCGAATCAAAGTGTTCATCCCACAGCCTACGAATATCACCAGGTTCACAAAAAATCATTATTGTTGCGAATAACCTTCTTAGAGAACCGGGAAACTGAATATAGACGCTTCCGTGAGACATTGCGATAAACTATCATCATTCTCTATTAACCCAAGCTCAAGAGCTGCTTTTCTAAATGTGGGGTGCGTTACACAATTAACTGTGCGAAGATGTTCAAAAGAGGTAGGTCCTTTGATATTTAACAAAAGCAAACGCAAGTAGTACCTTTCGCCTTCAGCTGGATTAGCAGAAACAATACGGCCTCGTTGTGGCTTCGCTTTACGAATATTCCATTTGCGTTTGACTCCATTCCATGTAAAGTATTTAGGGAAATCTTTATATAAATGTTGCCTTGCCGTGGCATTCAATCTATTTGTATCAAAAAATGCAGTCAACATGATTCCTTTATCTAATTCCCTATCCACAATTTCACTCAGTATATCATCATCTCTAAATCTAACCATGTGCATATTTGGGAGATGAAGTTGTAAGGCCAACACCGAAGGATGGATTTGAGAAAGGGGGAATGAAAAAACACGCCACATAGCCTCCGGGGGTGATACGTAACGTGCATCTTGAAATCTTTTAATCTCATTAATAACTTCTGGGCCATCTTCATCGATCTGAATAACCTGCTTGTCATGTCCTTTGTAAACATACTTGAATAAATACTTCACAGACTTTATACTAGAGCAAACCTCCACGCTCATGTGGCAGTTGAACATCATCAAAAGTCTTGGATTATAAGGGACAACCCATCTGTTATCAAGTGTTTCTCCTCACACATCAACCTGTATTCCGGTGTCTCTCCTTCTATATAATGGATAAGAATCCTGTCCTTGTGTCGTCTGCTCATTGAAATGTCTAGGATAACGAAATAGACATATCTTTGGATCACCCTGCATACAAGGACTGTTTGGTCGTAAAGCACCACAAGGACCATGAATCATGTGCTTAACAACAATTTCATGCAGATTGGGATGTCTTAATTTGTCAGGAATCTCAGCACATACAACCTTATCATAATGGTCTGGATTACTGATTTTGTCTTGGGCGTGCATGATAAGGAGGAAATGTGCATGCGGCAAACCACGTTTCTGAAATTCGATGACGTAAACGTATGCCTTAACATGACCGAGTATATGTTTCTTGAATAGATGTTCTTTAAGCTCATCTAATCGAGCACGAAACACTCTAGAAACAAGATCGGGACGATCTTGTGGAGTATGACCAGGTTTTAGATTATCACATATTTCTGGCCACTGAGGATTACACGTCATCGTTAGGAATAAATCTGGTTTTCCGTCATCTTGAACTAAAGTCATAGCATCTAAAAAACGACGTCGCATATCACGAGGCCCTCCAATGAAAGACGCAGGCAACACAACCCGTTGTCCGATTCTAGTTGGATGAACCTCCCCAGCATGAACGCAATCCACAATACCTTGGTATAAGTCAGCTCTTATCCGTCGTTGGTTGTTTTCAAAATATTGTAAACGTGAAGTCTCAATCTTTATGTAAATATCGACGACAAACTGCTGTAGCAATCTACCACCTAACAAAAGCACGTTCTCTGTTGGACGAATTTGAAACCTGTAACAATAGTACTCTTGCATAGCTACGGTTGTCCTAGAATTTTGTGTGTTAGACCTTGGATAAAAAAAATAAAGTTACTAAAACAGTAGACTGCATCGAACTTCATAGTATTTGCTGTTAGAAATTTTAAAACTTAGAACATTCTTGGTACCTTCATTGTCTTCGTCGATGTTGTCCTGACAATTATTAACTTGATTAGTTGACAATACCTCACGTTGTATGTCAGGATGCCAACCCGGTTCTCCATTAGGAAAAAATAGCGGATAACATAATGGATCGTAACATCCAAAGTATGGTTGAATAGTTTGACTACGTTCAGACCTACCATACACCACAATGCTTCTTTTGTAGGCGGTGATATTGTCATTCCCTTCAACCCAGATACCAGCAACCTGAAGAAAACGTGTTTAATAAATAATAAGGATCTTAAATATATTATGGTTCTTAAAAATAAAATAATATTAATTAAACCTCTGATGTCGTTGGTCTGTTGTACACCCTCTGGTCAACGTCAGCTGAAGCGTTCAAAGTGACTTTATAGTTGTCTAGAGGACCTAGCTCCGAAAGACTACGGAATGTAATGACATAAGGATTTGTAGAAAGAACACGTGACAAAATCTCAGTAATCTCCCGATCAAGATTTGGCCATTGGAGCCGGTGTTCTACTCTATTTCAGGATCATAAAAATATAGCTGTAAGTATCTGGGTGTTCCATCTCTGCTGACCAACTGATCAATTCTATGATATATCCCTTAATGCGCTCGAAAGGTATACACCCCGTCTCTTATATTGGTAAGTGTATCATCCAACGTGACGCCCATTGAGGCGAAAGAAAAAGTAGTGTTATAAGCCCTTATGTTCGCCCTAAAGGTTATGCCAATTTCATTTTGCGACGTGAAAAGCATGTTCAATTCTATAGGATTTCTATAGGTGCTAATTTGGTTTGCCCATCCATGCAACAAAAGGTAGGGAATTCTTATGCAATCTTTTTGCTGAACATTTCTGACAGGGACTCTGTTCCTTTAAGATGAGAGAGTGTTTAGGTACATGGTCATAAACAAATTTATACGGATCATCTTCTATTATCACAACTCGTACAAGTGGTTGATCACCGTCCGGAATCTGCGGAAGTTGACTACCATTTGGAATACGTTTTTTGTTATCTCTCCGTGTAGCATAATATCGTCTATTCGCCTCCCTTCGTCTTTCAGCCAAAGTACAAGAAACACTCTCATTTATCATTTGTATCGTGTGACCGGCATTGGGTTTTAATGTGCTTAAGGGTATCCTTTCGCGTGACTAATTAATCGTAGCCAATACAAATGGAGTGCTTTGAGAGACACTGGCATTACAAACTTTTGTTGCTTTGTTGTTTTCTTTGTTGAGTAGTATCGTCTGTTGTATTCTTTCCGTTTTGCAGCTCGTGACGTAGATGCAGTTGAGGACGAAATGTCATGACTATCTTTTGGGTGCTCGTTCCTCATAGTAAAAATGATGAACACCTTTTGTAATGAATAATAATATCGTGAATATTCTTACGCAGTTTATATACAACTACAAATATTTATAAGTATCATTTAAGTAACAAACTTAAGCAAACTCAGAATGTAAATACACAATTAATGTACATAAATAAATATATCTCTAATTCTTATGTATTGCAAGCAAACAAACATAATAATAAATGTTAATCTGCCTACCATCTATCTAAAGATTTGTCATAAGTTTTTTTTTTCTACACTCAAACTGTAATTTTTGATGTGTTTTGAAACTGTGTGGTATGCTAATAATTTTTAGCTCTATATTTGTTTATAGTTCGATTGAATTTTTGTATTGGTTTGAGATCACTGTCATAAAATACCCCTTTGATAATTTCATATTTCCAAAATTAAAAACGTTAACATTAACAGCAAGGTTGTAAGAAATAACAACGTAATTTATTTCTAACATACTAAGAAATAAATATATAAATGTAATGAAAACCGAAACACCAATACAAATTTGAAAAAACGAAGATGTAATGTAATTTAATAAATAAAATATCGCTGAGCACGTGACTAAAGATAAGAACAATCGAAAACTTAAATAGCATGAGCCTCCGGCATGTTTGGTTCAATCACGATCGTAGTTAAATCAGTTGAACGTAAAATATTGCCTACAAATTATAAATAAGATGTATAAGTTTGTAGAACAGAACATGATTTATTTAATGTAAATAATTATTTTGAAAAAAAAGTAAAATGTAACATACTGTCGGGCAAACGAATCAACTTGCATCGAGATACGTAGACAATAGATTTGTTTAACATTGCACGAAACATGGTCATCATACGAATCCCCGGAGGATCGTATAAAGATAATTGTATGTTGTAACCGCTGTCGCATATAATTTATGTATTAGAAAAATAGTACAATTGAATATATTAGGCAATTAAAAAGTAATTTCGTTATTTTTATATTTGGATAATGCTTACGTACAATCTTGAAGAGTGATATGAAACTCTCGAAATCGACGCTCACCCTTTATAATCTTTCCGAGAACATCTACAACCAATAACATTTCTTTATAAATTGTAGGAAAAATAAATAGCATAATAAAAAATTATCTATCAATTAAAAGTTATGCTTACCGGTAAATATTTTTCACATCTTCTGTCTTCCAAAAGATTTTTAGTAGAAGGCAATAATGGATACACACGGAACTATGTCGGTCTGTCACTTGAAAATCGCTCAAGTTTAGTGTGCTCGTTAAAAACAATTTTGAACTCACTCCAAACCAATAGGTAGTTTTCGTGTTTTGGTCACTCCTGGTAATTGAATCTCTCTCTTTGGAAATGGTGTAGCACAAACATTTTACCCACCAGATTCCTATGTTTGTATAAATGCATGATAGGTGCCGGGACAAAACCAACAATTTTTTGTCTCTAAAAAAATAAAGATTGTGATTTAATAACAAACTACATTGTAATATTAAAATCTTAAATATATGGAAAAGGTTCTTACGTTTTGGTCAAGGAAAACCACCAAAAGTTTGTTTTCAGACATGATGTGCAAAACAAAATCGATCCAGACGAAACAGACAGTATACCAAAGAGAGTACTGTGTCACGGATGAAAAATCATCAACAATGGTATGCAAATCCATGATAAATGATACCTTCAATTTTAAAAGAAAACAAAAGTTGAAAACTTTAATACTAAACGAAACAAAATTAAGTTGCTATTGTCTTCGATTTAATGTTCAACTTTTTATGGTTTGTATATATATATTAAGAATGGATAATACGTTATTAATATGCATTATAATATTTAAAAGGTGCATATTATTAAATTAAAATAATTACCATATCATCAAATACAACAATTATGTATTGACATATTAATATATTGGAATTAGGCAAATCGAACTGAGATAATAAAATACTAAGACAATACTTATGATACTTATGAATGAAGCTATGGTAAAACATCCCAAGAAGTTGAAATTTAATTTCCAAAACATACCAAAAGTATTTGGCAGTAACTATAAAAGGTAAACATTGATAACATAAACATAACGTCTAAAAACAGAACATGCATGATAGAAGGTCATGTAGCTAAAAGCCAGGTGAAAGTATAGTCTCGGAGTAGATCGCACCACGCTTAATATCACTAAAAGTAGAAGGGATAAAGTTAGTCGCTTCGTTGAAGCTTAACTTGATTTCAAATACATGTCCCCAACCTGTGATCATAAGAGTTGTGCCACTAATATTGTAATGTGTTAAGGATGTAAATGGTGGTAATGGAAGACATAGGCCGTAACGAAAAGTATGCAACTTCATCCAGGAACCATTGTGTAGCTTCCACAATTCCAAAGCCCTTTCGTAGCTACCACGTGAAACATAACAATGAAGTTCTGAGTGTATGCTAACCAAAGAAAATTGAGGCCCCAAACCCCACGTATTTGGATATGCTAATTCAGAAAACCTATGTGTGTTGACTTCAAAACGAACAAGCATCTTTTGAGCGCCAAGCCATTTTTGGGACACCCTGAAGTACAAAGCATCTCCACAGAAGGTTGCCATAGACCAATCGTAGGTATCACCATTGTATGGCCTCTTTTTCAAGAATGGTATGCATTTCCACGACGCACGACGCAATGAATACACGTATACAACAAGAGTACCCCGCCTACGCTTAATGTGAATAACATTGTAATCGAATGTTGCGTCAACATAGAAACCAACCGCATCAATATATGCCTTGAAGAAGTCCTGCTTATTATTGTTGGATAACATTTTGCAGGCACCGGTTAATGGATTCCATAAAACCAAATCCCACGTGTTTTTAAGGCTAATACAGAGCATGCCGTCCAAGCTCGCTAAAAATAAAAGATTTTTTGGATGAACATTAAATGGGGGATTTAATTCGGTACCTACCAAATATTTAGGTTCCTCATAATTCAAAGACCGAGATACACAAGATTTCTAATGGCTCCTCGTGGTGATGATTTTCTGTTCGGGAGAGTCTCGCATGTATAGGGAATGCGTCCTTAGAAAATCTATACTTGAGATGTAGGTTAACCATTCTTTACTAACACACTTGCATTTAAAGATAACCTTTGGGGGTAACCGTGCAACTATCTCAAGCATTAGTATTAAAAACATTTCTGGAGGCATACTGAATATATTAGAAAAACAAAGAATGTGTTAAAATGTATACATGCTATTGTGTATATAAATAGTCTGGTTGTTTAAAAGTAAAGGGAAAGACAATTGTACATAAATATGTTTTAAACAATTACAATACCATTAATATATGTACATTTTTTAGTCAAAACACATGTGTATATAATAATCATTTAATAAGTTAATTTGTACATAAATGAATAAACTTGTAATATATATTTTTAGAAAGTAAAAAATATGTAAATAGTTATTGTTGATGTTAGTTTTGTATATTTGATTCAAGAGTTTGTTTTGTTGATTTGGGACATGAGGTTTGTGGATTAAGGTTTATGGTTTGTGAATGGTATGTGAACAACCAAACAGTGAATGGTTTGTGAATTAGTGAATGGTTTATGAACAGTGACTGGTTGATGTTTGTGGTTTGTGAATGGTTGATGTTTGTGGTTTGTGAATGGTTGATGTTTTGCTTGTTATCATGTGATTTGTGAATGTTTATACACTTTAGAATTAGTGTTTTATGTGTATGGGTTTAAGACTTTAAGGTTTATATACTAAGTTTATGAATTGTGAATGTGAATGTAGGAAAATGGATCTGATTTGTGAATGTTTATATACTTGAGTCTCATGTTACTTTACAATTAAATGTAATCTTGTATGAATTATGATTTTGATTTTAAAAGATTGAAGATTTGTATGCTACTTTACATGCAGAGCAGAGCTGAGGCTCTTTGTTGATACATGTATGTCCCTAGATCATGATTTGTAATGTAATGAACTTGTCTGTCTGATTTTGATGTAATTGTAATTGATTAATGAAATGATATGAATTGGTTGTTACTGGTAATGTTTAATATTTCATTAATGAGTTGTGATTGAATTGATTGGGTTTATGTATGTTTGAATGAGTGCACATTAAGTTATATTAAATAGAACATTCAAACTTAAGTTAATGAAGTTCTCATGCGGATGGCCCATGCGAATGGACCACACGCATGAATAACTTCATACGATTGACTCAATCGCACGACTGAACCAGGAGACTGAATCAGTCGTATGATTGACACATAAGATTGACTCAATCGCACGACTGAACACTCAGTCGTGCGGATGAATCAACCGCATGGTTCAATCGCACGACTGAACCATACTTATGGCCCAGTCGCACGATTGACCAATACTAACCTATAAATAGACCCAATTCGTGGGAAAACGGAAGCATTCATCCCATTACGACTCCAGATGTACCCTAGCCGTCCAGAAGCCTCCCAAATCGTTCTCCAAGTTCATAGAACACATCAGATCGGTTCCTAATCGATTTCTGACGTTGATATCAATTCTTGATTGATTCATCGTGTGTTCTCACTGATTGGATCGCCAATCAAATAGGATTCCGCACTATTTGAGTTGGTTTAACACGCAATCACTCGGTATTTTGTTCAAATACCAGGTCCTAACACTCTTCACAATGTTGAGTCAACTATTCATGAATTAGGCACTATTTTTACACAGTTGGCAACCATGG
This sequence comes from Flaveria ramosissima, assembly GCA_025215565.1. Classification (NCBI taxonomy): domain Eukaryota; kingdom Viridiplantae; phylum Streptophyta; class Magnoliopsida; order Asterales; family Asteraceae; genus Flaveria; species Flaveria ramosissima. Next base: position 8,986,713 of record CM046032.1, read on the forward strand.
TTTCTCAACAATGGGAGCTTGCAATAAGGTATGTCCTATACAGTTATATATGCACCTAATTCCATTATAATAATTTTGAGTTTTGTTAATTTCATGATATTATGATACACACTGATTAAATAGTATAGACGTTACACACTAAATTAGTTAAATCCATCGGGCAGTTTCATGACAAAACAAAAAAAACACACTGATTTACAATCAAACACGATAACAATTAAAAATTTTAATAGTTAAATACTTATATGTTTAAAAGAAGACATACCTTTATGGAGAAACGAAAGCCACAAAAAATTAAATCAATATCTTAAAGGAACAAAAGGCTAGCTTCCAAGAAGTTGACCACAACCTACGGAAAAAATTAAATAGCTTAAGGTTAGAAACATGTTATGGATAATACCATGTTTGTCTATATTGTAGCTTCAGAGAAATTTTATTTATAAAACACTAAAATAAATTAAGTTGATGTTTAACTAACTTTTAGTTTTATAATTATGCTAAATAATGATGTTTAACTATGGTAAAATTAAAAATAAATACACAAACAACTAAAAAATGAATTAGCTTTTGGTTAGGAATCTACATACACAAACAAATCAAACATATACATAATATACCAGGCTGAAAAGTTTCAAACTTTCATAAGAAACACAACCTGCAAGTGTTATTTATTGTGATGCGGTTGATGTGAATGTGCAAACTTGGAACAAAAAACCTAATTTCCGAGAACTTGGACCACAAACAACTGAAAAATTAATTAGCTTTTGGTTAGGAATCTAAATACACAAACAAAGCAAAAATATACATAATATATCAGGCTGAAAAGTTTCAAACTTTCATAAGAATATCAACCTGCAAGTGATATTTCTTGTGATGCGGTTGATGTGAATGTCGACTTTTGGTAATATATAGTATATAAAACAGGGGATGTTTATCCCTAAAAAGATGCAACAACTTCAATTTTAGGAGCATATAAGGTCTAAAGTCACTAAAAAGCTGCAACAACCTAGATTGTAGGATAAAGTTAGGCCTAAAGTCAGCTACATGTTGCTAATATCAAGCATTCGTTTTTTTTTTTAAAATTGAAATGTATAGGATAAAATTTTGAACTGAACTTTATCACCATAAAGTTGCAACAAATTAATTAACCCCATAAAGTTGCAACAAATGAATATTTAATAAAACGCAGAAGCACACCATCTACAATTTGGTTTCAGCCTCTTAGTTTTTATTATTAAAAAAACAAACAAATGGAACATACACAGCAGGTTATGTTTTTTTGGCATAAGCACACCAAACTTAATATGCTTTTGGTTGTATTTATTTTTTTATTTTATATAAGCTTTCTTAGTTTTTACTTTTAAAAAACAGTTAATATGCTATCAGGTCTAAAGTCATTCTGAGCTGCTACAACAACCTAGATTGTAGGATAAATTTAGGTCTAAAGTCAAGCCTGCTTTTTTTAAATTGAAATTTATAGGATAAGACACTTCTAAATTGAAATTTAGGTCTAAAGTCAAGCCAAATGACAGTTTCCAATCTTCCCAGCCACAAGTCCATCATATGAATGAACTACAGCGGCTAGAAGATACATATGCTCTCGTGCTACTTCTACAGTCACATTCCCGAGATTCTCGGTCTTCAATTTAGTAGCACTTGCTTCTGATCCAATATAATGGGTACATGACGACCCTGACGTGTCTGATCCAGAAGTAGAAGCATGTGAAGGACCTGACGAGCTGGACACAAATGCTGTCTGGAGAGGTGCTCCAGATGTTTTAGCTTGAGGCGTGGCATTGTATAAAGAAAAGATAGACCTATTGACTAAGCAACTTAGGGAAACCGAAGTACTTGCCTTTAATCAATCAAATGACATTAGGTACTATCTAAACTCCCTAGAGGACACTAAGAAACAAAAGGCAGTTCTAGAAGTAGAAGTTAATTCATTAAAACAGAAACTGCATAGTTGGACTAGTTCTTCACACATAGTTCAACACTTAGTGAGAGAAAGAAATAATGGGGAGGGATTAGGCTACAAAGTGGTTCCACCACCACCTGAGACCTTGATGAACACCAAGTCTAAACCAGTTAACAACAACCCAATCAAGGATCATGTGGTGACCACTCCTCTTGTTACTGATCCAGACACATCATGTTCATCTACTGCATCTGGACAGAAACAAAAGGAGGCCACTTCAAAGGCAAAGGGTAAATTGCCTTGTGTTAATCTGGAAAATGAATTTGAAAAAGTTAACTTAAAGTCAGGGTCAAACCGAGTCAAATCAGAACCCAAAAAGACTTCAAATGTTAATTTTTCACATGCTACAAGTCAAAAATCAGTTAACCAAAAGGTTGAACAAGTTAAACAGGTCAAAACAGTTAAATTTGTTAAACCAGAGAAAACATCAAACATGCAAGAGTCAAAACCTAAAGTGATTGATGTTACTAAAGTGTCACGCATTTCTCCACAAAGAAAGTCAAACTATAAGGTTGATAGCAGATTGTGCTACAACTGTGGAGAATGTGGACATATTGCTTCCTATTGTCCTTTCTATCAGACACCCAGGAAGAAGATTGATCTTCAGGACTCTAGACCTAGGTCTTCTAAGAGGAGTTCTCTAACTCCACCTAGAAGATCTAGTGAACCTAAAGTCCAACCTGTAAGCCAGAAGACTGTTTATCATAAACAGGCATTGCACAAATCTGGCTTATGGAAAGAGAAGACTACCTGTGTGACTGATACTGATGACAAGAAGGAATCTGAGTTACCCTCACCTTCTAAAGGTCAATGGGTAGAGTTTATGATGTGTGATGCCTCTGGGAAACCCAAGACAGTAAAGGCTTGGGTTCCTAACCTAAACTAATACATTTACTTGATATGTGCAGGGTGTTCGGTATAGCGCTGAAACTAACACGTGGATTATAGACAGCGGAGCATCCAGGCACATGACAGGAAATAGAGCCCTTTTATCAAATGTCAAACAAATAAAAGGAGGGCATGTTTCCTTTGCAGGAAACAAGGGAGGATACATCACAGCACAGGGAGAAGTGGGAAATCAGAAAGTTAAGTTTGATAAGGTGAACTACGTTCAACAACTTCAAAATAACTTGCTTTCTGTTTCCCAAATCTGCGATAAAGGATTTAAAGTCATCTTCGACAACAACAAGTGTTACGTGCTGAAGAAAGACTATATGATTCCAAAGCTTTGTATGGGCTTCATCAAGCTCCTCGAGCTTGGTATGAGAAACTCTCAACTCATCTTGTGAAACACGGCTTTCGCAGGGGAGTATGGGCTTCATCAAGCTTTGTATGGGCTTCATCAAGCTCCTCGAGCTTGGTATGAGAAACTCTCAACTCATCTTGTGAAACACGGCTTTCGCAGGGGAGTAATTGACTGTACACTGTTTATTAAGGAAAAGGATGGCGACCTACTGCTTGTACAGATATACGTTGATGACATAATCTTCGGGTCAAAGAACGAAGAGTTATGTAAAGAGTTTGAAGCAGTAATGAAGAAAGAATTTGAGATGAGTGCCATGGGGGAGATGAAGTTCTTTCTCGGGTTACAGGTGGATCAAACACCCAATGGGATCTTTCTACATCAGACCAAGTGTGTAGGAGACATTCTCAGTCGTTTTGACATGGAGAATGCTTCTGCTGCTGGGACTCCACTTGCTACTAATCATGATATAGCACCGGATGATAATGGAGATCTAGTAGATGCCACTATGTACCGAGGAATGATCGGATCTCTCATGTATCTCACTGCCTCAAGACCTGATATTATGTATGCTACATGTCTATGCTCAAGATATCAGGCTAAACCAAAGGTCAACCATCTGATTGGGGTCAAGAGGATTTTTCGTTATCTGAAGGGTACACCCACACTTGGATTGTGGTACCCTCATGATGATGACTTTGAGCTCACCGCGTATAGTGACTCGGATTACGGGGGCTGCAAGATGAACTACAAGTCTACATCAGCAGGGTGTCAATTCTTTGGGAGAAGATTAGTTACCTGGCAGTGTAAGAAGCAGACATCGGTTGCCTTGTCAACCTGTGAAGCCGAATATGTTGCTGCTGCAAGTTGCTGTTCTCAAATCATCTGGATTCAACAGCAAATGCGGGATTACGGTTTAAAATTCTCATCTACTCCTATTTTTGTTGATAATTCTGCTGCAATTGCAGTAACTAAAAATCCGGTCCAACATCCTAAGACCAAACACATCGGTATTAAATACCATTTCATAAGAGATTGTTTTGAAAAGAACTTAATTGATGTGGTTAAAATTAATACTGATTTTCAACGCGCTGACCTCTATACTAAAGCCTTTGATAAACCACGTTTTCAATATTTATTAGAGGTCAACGGTGTTAAAAAGAAAAGTGAGGTAATTCCTGATGATGAAAATGTGTAGTCCGATGTCGTGTACTTAAATTTTATTTTATTTATTTTGATTTGGTTATTTGATTTTAATTTTATTTTAAACTCATGTTCTCTTGCTGTTTATTAAAATCCTAAAATAATTAAACAAGAAATGATTTTAGTATTTTAGGGGGAGAATATGTCAGCAAGTTAACAATAAAAAAAAAAAATAAATAAAAAAAATAAAAAAAAAAAAAAAAAAAAAAAATGAGGGAGAAGGAGTAGCGAGCTGAAATAAGGTAGACTGTATCTGTGATACCAATTCAATACCTTTGGAAAATGATAGTACACAGGAACAAATCAAGAGGGACTTTAAAATTTAAGTGTTAGTAATGTGCAAAAGTTCAAAGTAATAAATCTGTGTAGTCTAAACAACACTAAAAGGAAAGATGATAGAAAACTGGCAACTCCTAAGGTGACACAAAGAAAGTAGACTTAGAGGTTGCTAGACCATATATGATATGTTGGTAGATTCAACACAATAGACAAATAGACTGGATTGGTGATTTCAAGATAAAACTAAAAGTGTTCAACTGACTGTGGGCGTCCATCTTATCACTGGTTAACACAATCAACAATATTCCAATAAGGGGTAATGAGCAAGTAAACGCCACAAATGTGTGCGGATGACCATAACTAGAGCAAAGCAAAGAAAAAATGAAAGACAAATGCAATAAAGCTAATGACTTATGTTGTTGGTGCATTTTGTGCAAAATAAAATAAGTTGCTCTAACAAGGAGATAGGTTATGTGCCTCTCTGCTGTGCGATGGCACTGACCTGAGGATAAGCATAACCTAGATATTCTAGAATTCATTGTTGTTTGCCGCCTCTCTGCTGTGCGATGGCACTGACCTGAGGACAGGCTTCTCTTTGAAAGCTCTAAGAATAGTCTCTTCTTGTAATAATACCCGTAGACCGCTCAAAAGTTCCTGAGGGATGTTGATTACCATATAAGTGTGGGATACACAAGTGTTAGTTGAAATAATTACACCTAAACAAGTCACCAGTCTGTGTCAAAAGTCTGTGTATGGATTTAAGTGGACAAACATACTGACAATCATTGTGGCTACATTCTCAAAGGTCCAAATCAATGTGAGAATCTAAGAGTTTCAGTATGATTTCCTTATGTTGCAAAAGACTCTGGATGAACATCGAGAACTTGAGCATCAAAAGGTTTTATAACGAGTCCCAAATGATTTGAATTGCCTGTATGATTCCAAAAATTGAATTGGTCCAGATGTGATCAACCTAAGTTGAAGCTATCTACTCCCGATCCAAATCCCGTAGATATCAATCTCTGGATTTATCTCTCACAAAAGGCCAAAAATATGTCTGTTTATGTAATTAGTTTAAAGTCTTAACTTAGTTAGTCGTTTTAAGTTTTAATTTGAGTCAAGTGTCAGGCTACATCAGGAAAATCAGAAGGAATAAACTCACTAAAAAGGGTCATGTCTGAGATGACCATATGTTCTTTGAAAGGTTATATTAGTCACGTCTAAGGTGACAAAGTAATTTTAAAAGGGGTCACGTCTGAGGTGACCAAAGTGGTTAAAAGGATCACGTCTGAGGTGATCAAAGTGTTTTCAAGATAAAAGGATCATGTCTGAGATGATCAAAAGGTCATAACGTTAATTTAATTAATATAAAAGAGACTAAAGGTAAATTGGTAAAATAGCAGAAAATTAACTAAGTATGACCCATTCGCACGAATGGACCATACGTATGGACTAACATACGAATGAAGTCCATTCGCACGAATGGATCATACGATTAGTTCAATCGGATGCTTAAGTGCGAACGAGTGAGTCAGTCGCACGACTGAACTTCAGTCGGACGACTGGAGAAGGGCGACTGACCCAATCGCACGACTGAGTCTCACTCGCACGACTGAAAGGTGCGAATGAACTCAGTCGCACGATTGGATCTAGGGTGGATATAAATAGAGGGGAGTCGGTCGCAGAGACTCCTCATTCGCAAATCGCCCCTAATTCGCATATTGTACCGTTACTCTGCCGAAATTTCATTTACCTTAGCTTGCTTGTTGATTCTGTGATACTAACGTTCGTTCATCATCTTACAGGTATTTTGAAGTCCTATTCCATCGAAATCTGAACGAATGAAACCCTAATTTGATTAATACGACTGTGAAAGGCGAACCGCGACCATCAAACCCTAATAACCTATTAAAACTAAGTAATATGTTAAAATTGGTTAAACTAGGTTATTAGGGAAGAGTAGGCGACACTAAAGAACCGGTTAATTGAATGATACAACTTGTTCTGCGTAGATTTGATCTTGGGACGACTGAACAAATGAGACAGACGACTGGTCGTCCGGATGAACTTCAGTCGCACGACTGAAGGGTGCGAATCAATTAATCGCACGACTGAACCATGCGAATGAGACTCAGTCGCACGACTGGTGTAACCGCACAAGAGTACATGCGCATGAGTCCAGTCGCACACTCAGTCGTGCGTATGAGGTCAATCGCACGTCTGAACCTCAATCGCACAATTCATTCGCACGACTGTCTTCAGTCGTACAACTTCAGTCGCATGACAGATAAATTTTATTCAAAGTTTAAGTGTTGCTTTATACTCTTAGCCAACGAAACTAACGTTTATGTTATTATGTGTTACAGATGGCGAGTAGATGGAATATGAGCACTAAGCACAACATTTGTGCTCACCTGGACTTGACATCCAGGAATGCAGCCGACTTTGCTGGCATTATTACTTTCCTACAGAGATCCAGGATCGCTCACGCTATATCTACTCCCTGCACACCGTACAGATCAGTGCAGCAGGCCTTCTGGGAAGGCGCATCTGTAGACAGATCCACCGAGCCTCACTGCATCAGGAGCTCGATTTTTGGTGAGGCTATCACTATTTCTGAGGAGGATCTGAGGATAGTTCTCCAGTTTGGAGATGATGCTGAGTGTCCCACACGCTTACACCCCCTCACTGTCCGTGGATGCTTCATGAGAGCCAAGTACTCTGGGGACATCAACGCCGGGGTACTCAACAAGAGTAACCTCTGTCCCCAGTTTAAGTACCTGGCACACGTGCTTCTGAAGTGTATAGCATCACGGAAGGGAGGTTTTGACGAGCTCTCTGACCAGATTCAGAACGCTTATGCAGCGTTGGTGCTGAACCACCCGTTCAGCTTCTCCAGGATGATATTCAGCTATTTGGTGGAGAACCTCGAGGGGAAGGGGAAGGAAGGCTTCTGTATGTACCCTAGATTTTTACAGATGATCATTGATCAGAAGCTTCCTTCCCTGCCGAAGGAGAAGGAGGACGCTGTTATCCTCGAGGTCATGGACGACACGACTCTCGGCAGGATGAAGGTCTACAGGGGGAAGCAGGTGAAGCCCCCTGTCAGGAGGTTATTTGGGCATCTGGCCCGGGCTGATTACGTGGCGCCAGCGAAGAGGAAGTGGCGCCACGAGGACAGTGACTCAGATGTGGAGCATATAGCTATACCAGAGACAGACTCTGATGATGATGATAGTGGCGATGCCGGGGATGACATGCCTGCCCCATCTAGAGGCACAGATACAGACGTTATACCCCCGGGGTCAGCCACTGCCGGAGAGGTCGCAGAGATGGCCGGCTTCCATCAGGAGTTTGTTGCTGGTGACATTGAGGAGGAGGAGTCAGACGAGGAGCCCCTCACCAGGACTGTGGGAAGCAAAGTCGTTCCCACAGACCACGGGCTAAAGGTGGTTGGTGAGCACCCAAGGGACTCCTCGGAGAGAGATACTGACCCTAACTACATTCCGGGGTCAGGTAGCAGAGTTGCAGGGGGAGCATCTACTTCCTCCGGGACTAGGAGGAAGCGGATGGCTCAACCACATGGGTTGAAGAAGAAGAAGCGTCGTTTGACCTTCGTGACTACCACTTCTACCACCACAGCCACCACTACCACCACTACTGACATACCATCCATCACCACAGCCACCACAGCCACTACTCCTACTACCACATCCACCACTTTACCCACCACTACTATTACTATCCCATCCATCACCAGACCATTCACCCCTACTTCACCACCATCAGCCCACCGACCCATATTCACCACAGCCACTGCCACCACCACCACACATCAGGCTGGACCGTCAGCCCAGCCCTCACAGGTTCATGGATTCACTCTACCTCACATTGGGGTAGAGGAGCAGCTCTCAGCGCTAAACCGTATGGTTATGCGTCTGCTAGCTGCTGACGAGGAGAAGGCGGCACAGATCCGCCAGCTGACCGACTTGGCTGCTGCCCAATCTCAGCAATTGGCAGAGCAAGCTCGGGTCATAGACCAGCAGAGAGTTGAGGTGTCCCAACTTCAAGATACTCAGGCTCAGTCCGCCAAACGTATTGAGGAGTTGGAGTCGACCAACAAGACTATCATGCTGAGGCTGAAGGGGTCGAAGGATGAGCCCCTGAAGCTAAAGGAGGGTGACGGGGACGACGGAGATGATGATGATGAAGATGAGGATGATGATGAGGAAGATGATGATGATGAGGAGACAGAAGAAGAGAGGACAGAAGGACATGATGATGATGACGAGGCAGAAGGAGGGGATGCAGCTGCATCAGCCTCTGCCTCAGGTCAGGAGCGGAGATCCAAACGTCGTCAAGACCAGTCATCCACTACTTCTGCTCCTCCGAGCGACACACCACAGATTCAGGACAAAAGTACTGATTAGACGTTTTATGTATTTATTTACTTTGTACTTGAATCATGTAATGAAAAACAAATGTATTAAATGTTTATATATATTATTAAGTTAATATATGTCTGTTTGATTAATTACTAATGATTTATGTGTTGAATGTTTATATCAAACAGATCCAAACTTTCAAAGGGATGAGTTTGACTTTACTCCCCTTCAAATGGTCAAGACTCAGTTAACCATGATTCTTGACCTACAAGGGATAGTAAGACGGTCTGTGAGTTATACCCCTGAAGAAGGGGAGATAATTCATGACCTGTCTGATGAGCAAATAGCAGAAATGTTCAAACTCAATCCCGATGAACTAGTGAAGGACGCTCCAACAGTAGATTCAACCAGTGATGAGGAACTGAACGACATTGATGAAGTTGAGGTTGAAGACATCACTGCAGAAGAGTATCCTCAGTACGCTGACGCCGAGGGAAATGTGGTCCCCAATTTGGGTGAATCCCTAGTCAGTGATACCTTTGAGGTACTTGACAAGATGGAGCAAGAAGCTGAAAAGACTGAAGGAACAGCCCAAGCCTCCAATGCAGACGTAGATATTCGCAAGGCTGAATGGGCTGCCTGTTTTGAAGAAGTACGAGCCCAACGGGCTGCACCAAAGAGAGATGCCTACACCAAGCTCTACAAAGTCAAGAAACACCATAAGGTGTCGGGCAGGATTATCTCTTGGGCTTATTTTGAAGACCTTAACGCTTATGCAGTTAAGAGGGAGCAGGGCATAGAGTACTTCAGGTTCCCACATGATCTGAAGACTCTACCTGGTTTTGAGCTCAACCAGCTGGCTAAACTAAAGCTGCTGTATGCCGACCCGAGAAAGATGTCAGGCTGGTTTGAGGCTGCCCTGAGGAAAGAGTACCACACCAGGTGGGTCAACTTCAAACCTCAACAACCTACGAGGTATATCAGACGGTCTGAAGTTGATCCCATAACTGGAAAGCCAAAGATAGTGCTGAAGTGGAGTCCCCCGCGAACAATGTCAAGAATCCCTCTAAGGGAAATGCCACAGGACTTCACTCCCCACTTCAAATGGTGGTACTACGATTGGAGAACAGCTGAAGCGGTCATAGTATTGAATAAAGAGGGACAAATGGATACTATCAGGGTATTTGACCCAATGTGGCTAACCAACTTATCTGCTAATGATGTCTACACATTATATAAGTGGCCACTATTCTATGACACGCAAGATATTGTACAAGCCCTCCAATTCCAAAACGTCATAAGACTCTGCTTTGCTTTTGAGATACACGCAGGAGTCACTAAAGAGGAGAAGTACAAGAAGTTCAAGGAGGTGATGCAGAAGACAAGCGAATAGATAGATCTAGGTCCAAGGGGGAGTTTGTTGATACATGTATGTCCCTAGATCATGATTTGTAATGTAATGAACTTGTCTGTCTGATTTTGATGTAATTGTAATTGATTAATGAAATGATATGAATTGGTTGTTACTGGTAATGTTTAATATTTCATTAATGAGTTGTGATTGAATTGATTGGGTTTATGTATGTTTGAATGAGTGCACATTAAGTTATATTAAATAGAACATTCAAACTTAAGTTAATGAAGTTCTCATGCGGATGGCCCATGCGAATGGACCACACGCATGAATAACTTCATACGATTGACTCAATCGCACGACTGAACCAGGAGACTGAATCAGTCGTATGATTGACACATAAGATTGACTCAATCGCACGACTGAACACTCAGTCGTGCGGATGAATCAACCGCATGGTTCAATCGCACGACTGAACCATACTTATGGCCCAGTCGCACGATTGACCAATACTAACCTATAAATAGACCCAATTCGTGGGAAAACGGAAGCATTCATCCCATTACGACTCCAGACGTACCCTAGCCGTCCAGAAGCCTCCCAAATCGTTCTCCAAGTTCATAGAACACATCAGATCGGTTCCTAATCGATTTCTGACGTTGATATCAATTCTTGATTGATTCATCGTGTGTTCTCACTGATTGGATCGCCAATCAAATAGGATTCCGCACTATTTGAGTTGGTTTAACACGCAATCACTCGGTATTTCGTTCAAATACCAGGTCCTAACACTCTTCACAATGTTGAGTCAAATATTCATGAATTAGGCACTATTTTTACACAGTTGGCAACCATGGTTTCTCAACAATGGGAGCTTGCAATAAGGTATGTCCTATACAGTTATATATGCACCTAATTCCATTATAATAATTTTGAGTTTTGTTAATTTCATGATATTATGATACACACTGATTAAATAGTATAGACGTTACACACTAAATTAGTTAAATCCATCGGGCAGTTTCATGACAACACAAAAAAAACACACTGATTTACAATCAAACACGATAACAATTAAAAATTTTAATAGTTAAATACTTATATGTTTAAAAGAAGACATACCTTTATGGAGAAACGAAAGCCACAAAAAATTAAATCAATAGCTTAAAGGAACAAAAGGCTAGCTTCCAAGAAGTTGACCACAACCTACGGAAAAAATTAAATAGCTTAAGGTTAGAAACATGTTATGGATAATACCATGTTTGTCTATATTGTAGCTTCAGAGAAATTTTATTTATAAAACACTAAAATAAATTAAGTTGATGTTTAACTAACTTTTAGTTTTATAATTATGCTAAATAATGATGTTTAACTATGGTAAAATTAAAAATAAATACACAAACAACTAAAAAAATGAATTAGCTTTTGGTTAGGAATCTACATACACAAACAAATCAAACATATACATAATATACCAGGCTGAAAAGTTTCAAACTTTCATAAGAAACACAACCTGCAAGTGTTATTTATTGTGATGCGGTTGATGTGAATGTGCAAACTTGGAACAAAAAACCTAATTTCCGAGAACTTGGACCACAAACAACTGAAAAATTAATTAGCTTTTGGTTAGGAATCTAAATACACAAACAAAGCAAAAATATACATAATATATCAGGCTGAAAAGTTTCAAACTTTCATAAGAATATCAACCTGCAAGTGATATTTCTTGTGATGCGGTTGATGTGAATGTCGACTTTTGGTAATATATAGTATATAAAACAGGGGATGTTTATCCCTAAAAAGATGCAACAACTTCAATTTTAGGAGCATATAAGGTCTAAAGTCACTAAAAAGCTGCAACAACCTAGATTGTAGGATAAAGTTAGGCCTAAAGTCAGCTACATGTTGCTAATATCAAGCATTCGTTTTTTTTTTAAAATTGAAATGTATAGGATAAAATTTTGAACTGAACTTTATCACCATAAAGTTGCAACAAATTAATTAACCCCATAAAGTTGCAACAAATGAATATTTAATAAAACGCAGAAGCACACCATCTACAATTTGGTTTCAGCCTCTTAGTTTTTATTATTAAAAAAACAAACAAATGGAACATACACAGCAGGTTATGTTTTTTTGGCATAAGCACACCAAACTTAATATGCTTTTGGTTGTATTTATTTTTTTATTTTATATAAGCTTTCTTAGTTTTTACTTTTAAAAAACAGTTAATATGCTATCAGGTCTAAAGTCATTCTGAGCTGCTACAACAACCTAGATTGTAGGATAAATTTAGGTCTAAAGTCAAGCCTGCTTTTTTTTTAAATTGAAATTTATAGGATAAGACACTTCTATCTTGAAGTTAGTTTGTATGTTCTTTTTAACTTAATTGCTAGAAAAAAGGTTATAGAAAAACTGAAAGGAAGAAGCTGTTTATAATGACTGAATAGATTTTTGAATCAAGTGTATAATATCTTCCAATTAAAGTATATTGCACGTATACATAATCTTCAATCAGATGTCATAACACTTAGTTGTGTTTGGTAGGATGGTTATGAAATGCATGATAATTTGTTCCAATTTTGATTTAGATATACCTAAAAGCTAAATCTTTCTGTAAGGCTAGATCTTTCTATAAAACTTTTAGTTTTATAATTATGCTAAATGATGATGTTTAAGTATAGTAAAATTAAAACAAATGTATGTTGAGAGAGAGAGAGAAACTGAGTTTCTAGGGGAGTGGAGCTCTGGTAGTTATTTGTTACTGTTAGTTAAAAAAAAACGATTTGCATGAGAATGTATGTTTGATAAATATTTCAAAGTAAGGTAAATTTTTTTCTATTATAAATGTGTGTCTGGTGTTGAAAGCTTTAGAAATATAGGTTTGGTTATAAATTCGTGTAAAATTATTAATTAGGTGTTCCATAATTAATTTGGAAGTTAGTTAAATGTTTATTTCTTAGCTCGTACTTGTTCTAAGATAAATGCTAATACAATTTTCATTCTCAAACCGACATTCATAAAGTTAAAAAAAGTCAACTCTTTAAGTACTAACAAAAAAGATAAATCTTTTATTTCAAACATAAAGACGACGAATTCATTTACGTAGAATAAAATGCATAGAAAAGGCAAAACATAATTATTTAGTGGTGGGTTGAAAATTAAACTAAATGTGGTCTAGTTCGCTTCTGAATTGATGCCCGGGGAATCTTAATCGTATTTTTAAGCTTTTGGCTTGAATCCGCAGTATCAAGTAACTTGTCATCTTTCTCTTCTTCATCTGAACTCTCTATAATAATAACGTCATCCATTTCCATTCAGCCATTCGTTTGCGTCTATTCGCTTGAGTTTCCCGCTTTTGGTCATCAAAATGCATAAGAACACAAGTAAAACATAAATATGAATGTAAGTATAATTGAAAAATTATTTTAGCCAACGTAAATATATACATAAGATCAAGAAAACAAACCTTAGAAGCGTCCCCATTTTTTTGACTCAAGTCACCACACCAGTCTTTTTTTTTGTATGTTCAGTTCACACTGAAAAAAATAATTACATTTATCAGTAACATATGAATCAAAGTAAACTTCTATTAAGGTAACATGACTAACCTTAAATGGTTGGTCTTTCAACATCTTTGAACCCTGCTCCATACCTAAATACACAATCAAATCAGAAATCAAGTTATTTAAATTCTCAAAGCCATGAACAAAGGATTGTATTAGCAGATTAATTCCCTACCTAATATAATACTTACCTTACCTTAATGGAAACCAAAATCCTCAAAATTTTCTAATCTGCCGTGAACTATAGGAACTGTAATATTCTGCAGTGTATTTTACCAACATTCAAGTGAACATATAATATGATTTGGTTCCAGAAATGTTTATATAGAAGATGATTCTGGCTTTCATCCATAAAAAGATGCAAAAGATTAAAATTTGAACTGAATTTTATCCCCATAAAGTTGCAACAAATTAATTATCCCCATAAAGTTGTAACAAACTAATATGGAATAAAACGCAGGTAGTTTTTTATTGTATATTATCGTGAGTTGTACTATTCTACCCTTATAATTCATGCAATTGCAAATTATTAATGCCTATAGTGGTTTCTAATGTCATTTGTCAGAACAAGTCTTTGAGCACAACTTGATTTGGTTGGTTATAGATCCCAAACAACATGCTATACTCCATTTCCTAATTTGCATATCTAAAACTACATTTTTTCTTTAAATCCATTTAGCTTAGAATGATAAGCTTGCAACTTGAAATCTTCAATGCCTAATCCCCAGAACCGTGGCAACTTGATTTGATTGGTTATAGATCCCAAACAACATGCTATATTCCATTTCCAAATTTGCAGTTCTAAAACTAAATTTGATCTTTAAATCCATTTAGCTAAGAATGATAAGCTTGCAACTTGAAACCTTCAATGCCTAATCCCCAGAATTCTTTAGCCATCAATAGTTTTTCCCAAGCAATTCATAATAACTTTTTGCTTTAACCCAAAAAGTATGGATTTGATTGTACACAGCAGGATTTTCGTATACTAATTTTTCCAGGTAGTTTTTTATTGTATTTAACCGTGAGTTTATGTGAATAAAGGTAACAACTTTAATGTGTAGGGATATTATGGAAATTAACATAGGGGTTATTTTATAAATAATCTTTTAAGTACTATTTTACCCTTATAAATGCTTGTATCCTATGCATTGATTGTTGTATATGTTCTTAAATTTAAGGTATCTTAAAATACCCCTCCCATATACTTTATATATAGTATAGATACTTATAATCATTTAAATAATTAGTTATTCTGCTATTCATTTAACCATATTATATCGTAATTAGTTTATAAATTTATTCCTTAAACTATTACTTAAATTCTTGAAATATATAAGACGATATAATTTACTATTATTCTTTATTTAAGGCTTTGATATTATAATACCCTTATAAGAAATCAATATAAAATGATTTTAAATAATTTTTCAAGTCATTCAATTATCTTTACCAAATGTTAGATAATTAAATATTAAATTTATTATTCTTTTCACACATCATAGTTAATCTTTATTAATTTATTGAATCATTCTTTATCATTCTTTATCATTTTCAATCTTAACTGATCTATACCATTTTCATTGAACCGAAAATATAATCAATTTTAATTGACTCAATTAATA
Organism: Flaveria ramosissima; assembly: GCA_025215565.1. Taxonomy (NCBI): domain Eukaryota; kingdom Viridiplantae; phylum Streptophyta; class Magnoliopsida; order Asterales; family Asteraceae; genus Flaveria; species Flaveria ramosissima. The sequence continues at coordinate 9,002,343 of CM046032.1, forward strand.
AAACCCCCAAATTCCAATCGAAACCCTAATTCGTATTTAGTCGTTAATCTTATCATCATTCTAACTCTAAGACATCAAATCATAGGTTGAATCGTGAAAGAATCGTTGGAACCATCTTATCATCTTAGTGTTATCTTAAATGCAACTTAAAGCACGTGAGTTTCTCCATGCCTCTTTTTACTTTATTTCACACCTTTTGGGGTGAACATGTTAACCTTATAAACTTACACTTGTAAATATCTTGATACTTGTAAATGCACATGCACTTCATCTTTAATTTTTGTCATGGTTATTTGTGTTATTGTAAGTCTTATATGAGATACATATTTTGTTTACAATCATTAACTATTGCTAGCCTGACGACATCTTAGATCTTTGGGCCTGACAAGCCTATTTGGTGCTAAAGCCGATGTATTGTCGGCTCCTGATGACGTAAGACTTGTTCATCATGGGAACCAAGTACACTTAGCCAATTTTATAAACTTGTAATCAAGTTCAGGTTTGGTTGTACCTATATGTGTTCTATAAACTTGCTAACTCATAACTATTGACATGAATTGCTACTTGTAAATCGTTTTATATATATGTATGCTTAACCCATGGGAACTCACCAATTTTCAAAGTTGACCCTTTATTTTTAACATGTTTCAGGTTTGATACTTAAAGACCTCTTCATGCTCATATAGGACTTGCACTTAGTTAATTGAAAGTCTTATGTTGTTTATATCTTGTTTGTTTTGTAGTTATTTAATTGTCTTGTAATGTTCAATAAAATTGATATTTAATATTATTACAGCTTATTTAGTTCCATGTGCTATGAACAATCGTTTCACATTCGTCCGCCCCCATGATTTCGCCTTCGGTCGGGGTGTGACAGCTGCCATCCTTAGGTTGAATAATGAAAAGAAAGAGAGGCTGAAGAAACTAGAGGAGGAGATTACCAGTAAAAAGCCAAGGACCAGAGTATCAGCACAAGACATGCAGCTTACCTATAAGGACCATGACTCTTTGGCACCTGTTCTGGATAAATATCCTGAGTGGTTTGCAGAGCCTTCACAGTTGAAACTTCAAGAAGGGCTAACCATTGCTGAGAAGATTAGAGGTGTGTCTACTCCTAAAGGCAAGATTGATCAGAAGATTATTGCTTGGAAGTATGACAGTGACTGGAACATGTTCATGGTCAAAAGGATTTCAAGGTTAGTCCAATTCTTCATAGAGTACTCTGCTCTGGTGAACTCACTGGAGATCCATGATCTAAAGGAACTAGCCAATCTAGAGTTGATTAATCATAAGGCTATGTTCAGGGGATATGAGTTTGAAGATATTTTGAGGATGTTTATAAGAACAGACAACTTCAATCTCTCAAGGCTATCTGCATGAGGAAAGATAGATCTTTTGTTAACCCCCTTGAGAAGAAAAGAACAAAACCAGCGAAAGAAGTGGTGTTCCCTGAGCTTAAGGTGAAACCAACATAATCTTTAAAGAGAAAGATGGTGGCTGGAACTCATTCCTCCAAACCAATCTCCAATGTCTATTATGATAAAAAGACTTATGAGTTGGTAATTGAAAGAAGATGGGAAGGAAAGGAAGGTGCTGAGATTAGATTGTTCAGTGGATATGAGGTGAGACTGTTAGATGAATCCTATGTCCACTACATATACACTAGACACTTGAGATATCACCAATAAGTTGGGAGAAGAAGACATGCACTTTTTCTTAAAGTACATTAAGAATCTAAAAATGGCATATGACAAAATCAGTGCCAAGAGAGAACAGAGAATGAAGAAGAAGACTCCTCTACAGCTGGGAAATATTGTGAAGTTAGAGGTATATGTGGATGGTTACCTCTTGATTCATAGGGATGGACTGTCAACTGTGTCCATCTGGGAGCCTATCTCACTGAGAAAGTTACCCATTGAAGCCATCTATACTATGAGCCAGATGAAGATTCACGTGCTTAGCAGAGAAAAGATGTCTGAAGCCACTGACTTTGTCAACATGATAAAGGCAATTCTGGATCCATCTCTCACTGAACCACTGGTCTCCTATCCTACTGCACAAGACCCAGCAAAATCCTCTCAACCTCATCCACCATCAAACCCTTGAAGTACCTAGGCTGTATAATCCTTAGGGGGAGTATTGTTCGACCCTGAAAGGATCATACATGCCAATTCAAGTGGTGGTTGATGGTATTCTGCTGGAAATCCTATAAGTCCAAGAACCAATTCGGATGAAAAATCTGCATGAAGAATCAGAAGACAAGTGTCGGCTAACTGCATTTGTATATGCGGATGACATAGAACAAATGCTGACAAGTATTTGTTCTTCCGCATTAACAAATGCGGATAGCCAAACACAAATGCTGACAAGTACTTTGTACGTCCGCATTTACTAATGCGGATGCTCAGCAACAAATGCGCCAAGTGTTTGCTCATCCGCATTTGTCAATGCTGATGACCAAAAACCAATGCCGAAGAAGAAAAAGGATGATGTTGAAGATCAACACATCCGCATTAGTTAATGCGGATGAACAAAGGAAATGCTGATGAAGACTTTTGTACCTAGACTAGTTATCTGAGGTATAGGTCAGGGGTAGTTTAGTCTTTTTGTTAAAGACAACTTGTCAACCTATAAATAGAATAGAAAACCTCGTATTTGAGGTGACTATTGATAGACATCATAGACAATTAGAATATTTTGTTTAGTCTTATGTTCTCAAGGTGTATTGTTACTGTTTAATGCTCAAACCCTAGAATTCATTGTAACCAATCACCTTCATTAATACAAAGAGCATTTATGAGTATTTCTTGCATTCAATGTTCATTGATTGTTTGATTCCGCCATACAATCATTGACTCAATCATCATATTCGGTCCTTGTGAGAATATCAATCTCACACCCAGTCAGAGTGCTTCTGAGTCCCCTATGTCTAGCCCACATTAGTCACCCATTACTGAGGTAGATCAACCTAAACCTGTTTAGGAGTTCCATATAGAAGAGGATCTCACTTCTGCAAGTGATTACATCATTAAGACCTCAACTATGGCAACTCAGCCCATTGACACTTCAATTGAGGCTGTTAATGTATTGAGGAAATCCAGCAACTAAGAACCTGAAGCTGGTGGTGAGAGAGAGGACTTTGGTCCAGTTATCTCATCCCCCAATGATTCTTCTGATGAAAATGAGGGGAACTTGAGACTAAAGGTGCAAAAACTGTCAAAAACATGCACCTATTTACTCTCTAAGGTTAGTCACCTTAAATCTCAGGTGACTACCCTACACAACATGGTCAATGATCAACAACTTGAAATATCTTATCTCTGGGAAAAACTAGCTGGGAAACCTTTAAGGAGAGCTCAACCAGGAACACAAGAACCTGTGAATGTGATTGACCTAACTCCTAGCTCACCTATGCAAGAAGGTGATGCTACCAAAAAGGGGGAGAAAGTCATTACAGTCATAAAACCTGGGAGTTCTTCAGGGAGTATGGACATTGAGGACTCATCATCCTCACTTGCAATTGTGCATGCTCAGCAACTTCCTCAAATTCACATTGATGTGGACTTTATAGACTCTTTCATTCAGAGTCTCTTTGAGGAAGGCATTCCAAGGGCTATATCATCCCCACCCCAAGGAACTTCAAATTACATTATTGGGTGGAGGTATGATGCTGATAGAAGAGCCCTCATTCTTCAAAGAGTTCAAGGGCAGCAAGAGGTGTTCAACTTTCAGACATTGAACTACTATGAAGGTCTTGACCCGATCTACATGCCACTTGTCAATCCAAGTCAATCTAGACAAGCTGACAGGCTGGGACAAAGGATTCAAGACAGAATTACTGAAGAGTTCAGTCTAAGAAGGAGACAAAGGCAATCAGGTAATGCCTTTGGTCAAGTGGATGTTGAGGCAGACCCTGAGATTAGCTTCAAAGGGAAAACCTTGGCTGAAGGCCTAGTGATAGAGCCTCAGAGCCCTGTCACACCAAAAACTACTTTAGAAATTCATTCCCTCAGTGAAACACCTGCTGGTGAAGGTGTATCACAGCCTCTCTCTGGCTAGAGCTTGGATGCTACACCAAGCAATGAAGGCCAAAGCTCTCTCCACCCTGTGTCACAAAGGTCTGTGGTCGACAAAGGGAAAAGGATAAAGCTCTTTCCACCCTGTGTCACAAAGGTCTGTGGTCGACAAAGGGAAAAGGATTCTAACTCCTGAGGAGATTAAGGAGAAGGAGAGAGAGGAAGAGGAAGCTAAGGGGAGAAAGTTCCTCTAGGTCTTCAGGTTTCATGCAAGCTGAAATCAGGGTTGCCCCCAGTCCAAACACTCAAGACGATGACTTGAGGGCAGTCAGGATTACTTACCTGCAAACCAGGAACTATGACATTGATGAGCTAATATCTCTCCCTTAGAGGAAGTTAATGAACTGGCTGACATGGAAGTGTCAAGAGAGATGAAGGAAGCAAAGGATGCAAGGCTACTTCTTCAAATCAAAGAGGATAAGAGACAGAAAAGATTATACAAGCACGTCCCTACTCTCTCCCCAATTCAAGAAAGCCCTATGCAAGAGACTGTGGTAGCTACACAAGAACCTCAGGGAGACAAGGAAACAGATAGGCAAAATATGATCAACTACCTTGTAAGGATTCCTTAAGTCTGATGCAACCCAAAACATCCAATGTGTCTCTGCAACATGCACAAAGTACTGAAGTAAAGAATGCTTCGAAAGTTTTACACAATGCACTAGAAAATACTCTAAGTGTAAAATCTTCCTAAGCCAAGACCAATATCTTCCGAAGCCAAACATGAAGTCTTCCGAAGACTCAGAGACAAAATCTTCCGAAGCTTCAACCTATGAAGACAGATTTCTTCCGAAGACTTTTAGTACACATGCTTTATCTGATAACTGTAAAGTCACCAACATACATGAGTTGGTGAAAAGGTCCATGCTTTTGGTAACTGTACATTGAGGTCTTGAGTCTGTAACTTTCTACTTTATGTACTTTATCCTTTTTGTAATGTATAAGGATGTGAGCTATGGCATGTCATAGTCACAAGGTCAAAAGGCAGATATGCCTTTTGATCCTACAATTGATTTTGTTAGTGTCTAGTCAATTGTATCCAGCTGGCTTTCAAAGTATAGCCGGCTGTAGGTTGTAGTATAAGTATTCCAAGTTCTTGTATCTTTCTTTATGCTTTGTAACACTTGTAAAAGAACTTGAGAAAGCAATATACTGCCTCCTTGAAACCAACTCTCTTGTTCTGTCTCTTTACTTTACTTGTGTTCTTTGTATCAACTTGGTTAATCCAGTTCACTGTTTGATCAAAGTTTAGTTGCTCTCCTCATTGTGTTGTTGTGTTGTAATTTGTTCAAGCCCTTAAACGGTCCTGCAATTGGTATCAGAGCATTCCAGGCTCTTGATATAAGATCTCACCATCTTAAGATCCCTCACACACACAAAAACTAAACTCTCCAAATGGCATCCATCTCAAAGACTGATATGGAGACTGGAACCATGAACAAATCCCCACTGATCACTCTTGATGATTTTGACACCTGGTGTATGAGAATGGAAGGTTTCATCAGGTCTCTTGATTCAAGAATGTGGGAATCTGTTGAGAATGGACCTTTCATACCCAGCACTCCTTCTGCTACTGGTGCTGGTATGATTCCAAAAGATGTGGCCAACTACTCTGATGAAGATAGAAAAAGAGTAGAGATTGATAGGAAGGCCATGACTGCTCTTCAGACTGCTCTCCCAAACTCTGTATACAGAGGTTTTAAGAAGTGCAAAACAGCTAAACAGCTGTGGGATGCACTGAAGCTGATGTATGAAGGCTCCTCTGAAGCCAAGGAGAACAACAAGGATCTTCTGAAGCAGCAGTTTGAAAACTTCACCTTCAAAGCAGGTGAAACCATGACTCAACAATACTTCAGGTATGTTGAGATAGTGGATACCCTAGTGGATGGAGGAGTTCCTCTTGAGAACAGGGACATTGTAAGGAAGTTCATGTCCTCACTTCCTAGGCAATGGACACACTATTGTATGGTGATCAAGAGGACTGAGAACCTTAAAACTCTTACTCTGACAGAGTTGTATGGGATTCTCAGTGGATACCAGATGGAGATGAACATGCAAGGTTCATCTGGCAACTCCAACAATCAAATGGGTTCAGCCCTTCATGTGGTTGAAAGGGATAGCATAGAACCCCAACATCATCTCATATGCTACCCTGACAACTCACAAAAGGGTCCTTTCATCACCTTCCCGGAGACACCCAGGGAGAACTTTACTCAAGGAAGCCCATTCCAAGAGACAAGTTCTTCTCAAGCCTTTGTGTCTACTGATGAAAGCTGTGGGAACTCTCTCTTCACTCTTGAAGACCTGGACTGTATCCATCCAGATGACCTGGAATACATGGAGATAGTTCAGCAGATGGCTCTCCTCACTCACAGAGCCAAGAAGTTCTACAAGAGAACAGGAAGAAGATTTCCAAGCAATGCTACCAGTGGAAAGTTTGGACTGGATAAAAGCAAAGTTAAGTGTTATAACTGTAACCTTATGGGTCACTTTGCTAGGGAGTGTAAGGCACCTAAAACAAATGGGGGCCAAACACAAGCCAGACCAAACTACACTGACAAAGCCCCTCAGAATGAGAAGCCAAAGCAACATGCTGCTGTTGCTGTTGAAGAGGGAGGCTTTGACTGGAGCATTCAGGTGGAAGATGCTTCTCCAAACCAAGCACTGATGGCAGAACATGATGAAGCCAAGGTATTGGAACATCTCTGTACTCCTGAATGCATTGCTAAAGTAAATAGATACAGGTCCTACAACTTAGAGATGAGATCTGATCTTGAGTCATTAAACATATTAAAATCTGATTTTAGAAAGTCTGAAAATGATTACAAGTTAAAGATAGAGGACTTGGAGAAAAGCATTTCAGTACTAAAACATGAACATACAGATTTTAGAACTCAGATCCAGGATCTCATAACTAAGTTGACTGAGTGCAAGGCTGAGCTTGTGATCAGCAAAGCCAAGGCAGAGAAGAGTGTTTTTGAAGAAGAGACCTTAAAGAACATGATATCCTCATCCCTGCACAACAAAGTGTGCTATCAAAATAGACAGGGACTGGGATCAAATGAGATAGCTCCTCCACACACAATCTTGTCTGTAAGATCTCCTAGGTGTGGAACTTGTGAAGATGAGCTTCCTCTTATAGATCCTGTAAGTGAAGAGGATGAAGAAGAGATAGTGAAGAATTCCTCTGAGAAGAGTGAAGAAGATGATTCTTCCAAGGGCCACTATCCTTCTGAGGAAAAGAAATATACTGTGATGACCAAGTCCAAGAGAAAGAACTTGATCAGGAAGAGCAAAAGGAAAGCAAAGAAGGCTCAAGAGATCAAGGCTACTTTCGATGCTAAGCAGAAACAAGTTTTTATCTCTGCAGGTTTCAAAGTAGTGAGGACTGAAGACATCAACCAAGACTCCTCAGCTAAGAGTCCTGGTTCTTGTTCAAATCATCTCAGTGCAAAGAAGAAGACTGAGCTGTTGTGTACCACTGCTGCACAGCCTGGACCATCAAACTCCAAGAACAGTTCACAGCCCAAAAGAACTGTCTCAGCATCTACCAAGATGAAGGTGGAGAAGGGATGTGACCAAAGCCAGTCTTGCTCTCATAAGGAGACTCCTTTGAAGAAGAAAATGTTATGTGTCATGTGTGAAAGTACCTCTCACATTGCTAAGGATTGCCCATACAATCCTAAAAGTACTATCCACATGACCAATACAAAGACTTCAAAGAGTTTCAAGAAGTCTCAAGCTTCGGAAGGAAAGTCTGTTTCCTTCGGAAGCTCCAAATCAAAGAAGAAGGTAAATGGAAAATTACCTTCGGAAGTAAAATTGGTCTCGAAAGAAAGGAGTTCTTCCGAAGCACTGAAGTCTGCTGCAGTGACTATAGAATCTTCCGAAGGTTCAGTCATCAAAACTTGTGAAGTCCCAAAAGCTTCTAAGGTTTTGAAGGTCAAGTCCAAGACTCCAAAGGTGGTGTGGAAGTCTAAGAAAGACCAAATGACTGAAGTTTGTCCATCAACACAGCTGAAGATCCCCCTAGTACAACCATAGGATCTATTACTGTTGCATTACCTTCTATTACACTTAGTGAGCCCAAGACAAGTAAGGCTTGGGTTTTCAAATGTAACTAATCATTTTCTTTGTGCAGGAACAGCTCAAGACAAACAGGAATGTCTGGATAATTGACAGTGGCTGTTCCAGGCACATGACAGGCAATAGGTCTCTACTTCATAATTTTGAGAGAATTGATGGAGGACCAGTTGCTTTTGGAGGAGATGAAGGTGGTTACATTTCAGGAAGGGGCAAGGTCACAAATGGTAAGCTCAGCATTGAGAAGGTAAACTTTGTTAAGGAGCTTGGGTATAATCTTCTGAGTGTATCCTAATGTTGTGATCAGAGTCATAACATGCTCTTTACTGAGCATGAGTGCATTGTTCTCAAGCCTGGAGTAGTCATTCCTCATGAGCATATCCTGCTCAGAGCCCCCAGGAAAGAGAACATGTACAAGATGGATTTGCAAGAAACATCTCCCTCTATAGAAGTTTCATGCTTTCTATCTAAAGCAAATAGTGATGAGTCTTTCCTATGGCATAAAAGAATGTGCCATGTAAACTTTAAGAACATGAGTAAATTAATTAAACATGATTTGGTAACTGGATGCCAAAGAAAGAGTTTACAAGTGATGATCATTGTGTTGCATGCCTGAAAGGGAAGCAACACAAGGTATCTCACAAGCCTAAGGAAAAGAACTCCATCACTACTCCCCTACACTTGTTACATATGGATCTCTTTGGCCCCACCAGTGTAATGAGTCTAGGAAGGACCTCTTATTGTTTAGTGATCACAGATGATTTTACAAGATTCACTTGGGTTTTCTTTCTTAGAACTAAGGATGAAACCTCTAAGATTCTGAAGAATTTCATCTTAAAAGTTGAGAATCAATGTGATCACAAGGTCAAAACCATAAGATATAATCAAGGAACTGAATTCAAGAACCAAATCCTTGATACATTTTGTGATGAAAAAGGTATTACAAGACAATATAGTGCTCCCAGGACCCCTCTGCAAAACGGAGTTGCTGAGAGGAGAAACAGGACACTTATTGAAGCTGCAAGAACTATGTTGTCTGACTCTAAACTGCCCATCACCTTCTGGGCAGAGGCAGTTAATACTGCTTGCTATGTGCAAAACAGAGTTTCAGTAGTTAAGACACATGGTAAGACTCCTTATGAACTTTGGCACAAGAGGAAACCTTTCATTGGTTTTCTCAGGTCATTTGGATGTCCCTGCACCATCTTGAATACCAAGGATCAAATTGCCAAGTTTGCTGAGAAATCAGATGATGGACATTTCATTGGATACTCTTCTCAAGCTAAGGCTTATAGAGTATACAATCTCAGAACTAGAATTGTAGAAGAGTCAGCCAATGTGACTTTCAATGAACACACACCCTGTGTGGCTGGTTCTGGTCCTGATTGGCTGTTTGATCTTGATTTAGTTACCAACTGTTTTAACAAATCTTGTGAGAATGTTTCAGGATCTGCAGAAAATTTAAATACAGGTGATCCTGATCCAAGATTTGAGCTAGGAAGACCCTCAACTCATACATCTTCAGCTCCAGTTGGAACTACTTCAGCAAATGAGGTCTCTATCAGCACTACAATGACAAATTCTGCTGATACATCTGGTATGCCTTCAAATTCCAGCTCAGAGGCTGCTCAACCAGATAAAGATACCTCAATTGTAGAAGACAACAATGGTAATGGTGATAGTGATCAGGAATTCCTTGATGCTAATAACCACACCATAGATGACAACATCAATGATGTCATACACTCATTGGATCAAGTTACTCTTGATAAGTGTGGTAATGTGGAGGGTGAATCTTCTAGGCCAGATCTAAATTTCTCAAATTTGGATCTTTCTCAGCAACTTGCTGTGATCCCTCAGCTAAGGATCCACAAGTCTCACCCCACCACAAACATCATTGGAGATGTTGTCACAGGGGTAAGAACAAGAGGACAAACCCATGAAGCAAATGTTTGTCTTCACTCTTGTTTCTTATCTCAGATAGAGCCAAAGAAAGTTGATGAAGCTCTAAAGGATGGAAGTTGGGTTGAAGCTATGCAACAAGAGCTGCTTCAATTCAAAAGGCAGAAAGTTTGGAACCTTTGTCCTCTTCCTCATGGGAAGACTACCATTGGAACCAAATGGGTTTTTAGGAATAAGAAGGATGATAGAGGAATCATCATCAAGAACAAGGCAAGACTAGTTGTTCAAGGATACACACAAGAAGAAGGGATTGACTACACTGATGTCTTTGCTCCTGTAGCAAGATTAGAAGTTGTTAGGATATTCCTGGCATTTGCTGCATCCAAGAACTTCAAGGTCTTTCAACTTGATGTAAAGTGTGCTTTCTTATATGGAGTGATTGATGAAGAGGTTTATGTCAAACAACCACCTGGTTTTGTAGACCCTGATCATCCTGATTATGTCTGCAAGATTGACAAAGCTCTTTATGGGCTGCATCAGGCACCCAGAAAGTGGTATGAGACACTATCTGAGTATCTTTGTAAACATGGATACAGGAGAGGTACTATAGATGGAACTCTCTTCATCAAAGGACAGGGAAATGACTTATTGCTAGTTCAAGTATATGTAGATGACATCATCTTTGGTTCAACTAATCCAAAGCTCTGCAAAGACTTTGAGAAGTTGATGAAAGATAGATTTGAAATGAGTTCAATGGGAGAACTCAATTTCTTTCTGGGAATTCAAGTGAAGCAGGTTGAAGATGGCATCTTCATAAGTCAGTCAAAGTATGTTCAAGACATACTCAAGAGGTTTAACATGACTGATTGTAAGATTGTTAAGACACCCATAGCCAGAAACCACTCTCTTGGACCTGATCTTGAGGGAGAGTGTGTAGATGAACATTTATACAGGGCTATGATTGGGTCTCTTATGTATCTTAGTGCTAGCAGGCCTGATATCATGTTTGCTACATGTATTTGTGCAAGATATCAAGCCAACCCTAAGATGTCTCACTTAATCACTGTCAAAAGGATTTTAAGATACCTCAAAGGTGCTTCAACACTTGGTCTATGGTATCCAAAGAATCCTAACTTCAATCTGTATGCTTATACAGATAGTAATGGTGGTTGCAACATGACTTCAAAGTCTACATCTGGGGGGTGTCAATTCCTTGGTGGAAGGGTTGTCTCATGGCAATGCAAGAAACAATCCTGTGTGTCTGTATCAACTACTGAGGCTGAATACATTGCTGCTGCAAGCTGCTGTGCTCAAGTGCTTTGGATTCAAAATCAGATGCTGGACTATGGATTTAACTTCAAAGAGACTCCTATCCACATAGACAACAATAGTGCTATCTCTATCACTGAGAACCCTGTGCACACTCAAGGACCAAACACATCAACATCAGGTATCATTTAATAAGAGATAACTATGAAAAGGGATTAATTAAACTAGTCAAAGTTCATACAGATGAACAATATGCTGATCTGTTCAGAAAAGCTTTTGATGAACAGAGATTTAAATATCTGATATCAGCTATTGGGATGATTAACTTTGAGTAGACTTTTCTTAAAACTAATTCTAATTATTTCTTCTTAAAATATGTGTCCTAAGTTGTCTAGTTCATCACTTTCATAAGCTCATGTTTTCTTTGGATGTAAAATTCTTTTTGAAGACTTTCCTTAGATTCTTGAAAATTTTCTGATACTTCGGAAGATAAAATTTTATCTTCGGAAGAAAAATGTCTTCAAAATAAATAACTGTCTAAGAGATTTTACCTCGGAAGAAGTCTAAACCCATCTTCCGAAGCTTAAATTCTTATCTCAGACACTTATTTGTTTTTAAGGACTTTTCCTTCCGAAGCAAAATTAACTCTCGGAAGTTTGTTGTTCTTTATACAAAGCATTCAAGGGTTTATTTCTCTTCCGAAGCATAAATTTCAAGACTCTCAGGAAAATCTTCCGAAGCCATTTTAGCTTCGGAAGCTTTTCATTAAAACTTCCGAAGACAATTTACCTTCGGAAGCTTTTCGAATTCCAAGAAAACTACTTTTTGAGCAAAAGTAAACTACTTTTTCAGAGGTGGGACCGACTTCCGGATTTCAAAGTTTATCTCTTTCATTAACTTTGGTTCAAATCCCTTTTCACATAATACCCAACGGTTCCCCCTCTTCCTCACTATCTTCCTCAATTACACTATTCCTCAAACCTAATTCTCTAAACCGCCTTTGCTTTCTACCTTTCTTCACCTTAAGCTTCTGAAATGGCCAACCTTAACCGCAGAAGAAACAACCCAGATTTCTCCATGCAACTTCACAGGCAACATAATCAAGTTGCTCTGTTAAGCTCTGAGAAAGATGCAAGTTTCTCAGAGATTTGCCAATTCTTAACTCTATCCAACTACTTCACCTCCCTGACCATTGATCCTACTCTGTATGAGGATCACTTGCTTGAATTCTGGAAGACCTGCCAAGAGGTCATTATGGATGGGGAGAAGGCACTGTCTGCCACAGTGCAAGGGAGGACAATCTTTATCACTCCGGCCATCATCAACCATCATTTGCAGCTGGATGATGAAGAAGGTGAGTTGTCCTTCCCAAAGGAAGCTGTTAATCATTCCTTTGAGCAGATGGGCTATGAGGGAGATTTCTCTGTAAAGACCTTCAGGAAAGGGAAGGTCTCATCCCAGTGGAAATACCTGCTCCATGTGGTTATCCACAGCTTATCAAACAAGCATGGTGGGTGGGACCAGATTCCTGAGGATCTCTCCTTTATAGTTCATGGAATGGTTCAGGGGGTCAAGTTAGGTACTCAATTGTTTATACTAATTTACTTGCAAACTTGGACTCCTTAGAGTATTACATGTTTCCTAGATATGTTCAACACATTCTAACTGTGAACTGGGCTCACAGTTGAGGGAAACAAGTAATATTCTTAAATTGGGACAGATGAAGCCCGACATCTTTAAAATAATGAAGAAGCCAACTGTAGGCTTCTCAGGGGTAGAAACAGCCCTAGTCCCCCAAAATGTTAGAGCTCATTGCTCAAGGTGACAACCTAGCAACACAAGCTAGTGTTGAACCCACACCTCTTTTATCTTTACCTCTAAAAAGACCACAAATAACCCTCACCTACCAAAGAAAATCCAAACGAACCCTGCTCAGGCTATTGAGTCTGTGCAGGTCCCCATATACTCAACCTTACAGGAGGAAGTGGACAAGAGCTCCCACTTCCCCTGAGGAGCAAACCACTCCCATTTCTTCACCTATCAGGGCTGAGGTTCCTCATGCTCACCCTGATGAGCTCACAAGCCCAACAGCCTTAAGCCTTCACTCTGAGTCTCAACACTCAAGTGAACAACCTTCAGGGGACAGTTACCATCCCCAGCCTTTAGATCTCAACCAACCAATCCCAACCTATCCTTCTATACTGATGAAGACTTAGGATTCAGTGAGTACCATGAGTCTCTCTCTCCTCCCCTACTCAAAGAGAGATGAGTACCTCTGACTCTCCTCAGTCTATCCCACATCAGTCACCTGTTACTGAGGTGGACACTTCTGAACATGTTCAGGATGTCCATATGGAAGAGGCTCTCACTTTTGAAAGTGATTACATCATTAAGACCTCAACCATGGCAACTCAGCCCACTGGCATCTCAACTGAGATTGCTAGTGAGCAGAGGAAAACCAGCAGCCAAGAACCTCAAGCTGGTGGTGAGAGAGAGGACTTTGGTCCAATCATCTCATCCCCAATGATTCTTCTGATGAAGAAGAGGGGAATTTGAGACTAAAGGTGCAGAAATTGTCAAAAACATGCTCCTATTTAGTCTCTAAGGTTAGTCACCTTGAATCTCAGGTGACTACCTTACAAAACAGGGTCAATGATCAGCAACTTCAGATTTCATATCTAAAGGAAAAAACTAGCTGGGAGACCTTTAAGGAGAGCTCAACCAGGAACACAAGAACCTGTGGAAGTGATTGACTTATCCTCCAGCTCACCTATGCAAGTGGGTGATGCTACCAAAAGGGGGGAGAAAGTTATTGCAGCCACAGAACCTGGGGGTTCTTCACAGAGAATGGACATAGAGGACTCACCATCCTCACTTGCTGTTGTGCATTCTCAGCAACTTCCTCAAGTTCACATTAATGTGGACTCTATAGACTCTATCATCAGGAGTCTCTTTGAGGAAGGTATACCAAGGGCTGTCTCATCTCCACCACAAGGAACTTCAACTACATCATAAGGTGGAGGTATGATGCTGACAGAAGAGCCCTTATCCTTCACAGAGTTCAAGGGCAACAAGAAGTGTTTGATTTTCAAAGCCTGAACTTCTATGAAAGATTGGATCTAGTCAACATGCCACTTGTCAATCCAAGCAATTCAAGACAAGCTGACAGATTGGCTCAAAGAATCCAAGATAGGATCCTTGCAGAGTTCACTCTAAGAAGGAGACTTAGGCAATCAGGTAATGTCATCGGTCAACTGGATGTTGAGGTGGACCCTAAGATTAGTTTCATAGGGGAAACCTTGACTGAAGGCCCAGTGGCAGAAACCTGAGACCCCTGTCTCATCATCAACAACTGCTGCAGAGGTTCAAACTCCTTCTGAGACACCTGCTGGTGAAGGTGTTTCTCAGCCTCTCTCTGGCCAGAGCATGGAAGCTACACCAAGCAATGAAGGCCAAGCCTCTATCCACCCTGAGTCACAAAGGTCTGTTGGTGACAAAGGGAAAAGGAAAATGACTCCTGAGGAAATTGAGGAGGAAGAGAGAGAGAGGAAAAGGAAACTAAGGGGAGAAAGTTCCTCTAGGTCATCAAGCTTTATGCAAGCTGCAATCAGGGCTGCCCCCAGACCAAATACTCAAGATGATGAGTTAAGGGCAGTCAGGATTACTATTTACAGACCAGGAACTATGATATTGATGAAATCATCTCCCTCCCATTAGAAGAATTGAATGAACTGGCTGACATGGAAGTGTCAAGAGAGATGTAGGAGAAAGAGGATGCAAGGCTACTTCTCCAATTCAAAGAGGAGAAGAGACAGAAAAGACTCTACAAGCATGCTCCCACTCTCTCTCCAGTTCAAGAAAGTCCTGCACAGGAAGATGTGGCTCCACAAGAACCTCAGGTAGATAAAGAAGAAGATAGGATCAAGATGATCAACTACCTGAGTGCCACAGGCTTCTATCAGGCAGATGCACTTCTTCCCCTGTCCTATGACTTCATTGAGTTTGAGTATCTAAAGTAACTTGAGCTTGAGCTAGTCAAAGAAAGAAAGACAACCAAAAGGAAGCTAAGGGAAGAAGCTGCAAAGTCAAGAGCCATCATTCAAAAGAGTGTAAAGAAGTCTGCTGACAGACAAATGATGATGAGCTTCTTGAAGCTATATGGATTCTCCAGAAGGAGACTTGGCCCTATGTCTCTATCCACAATGGATGAGCATATAAGGGTGATCAAGCAGAAGATTAAGTGGTGAATGATTGACTTGCACTCTCTTCCAAGTCAAGTCCCACCTGAAGTGGAGGTCAAGTTTGAACAACCTGAGACACCTCAACCAGAACCTCCAGCTGAGCCTCAGCAAGCTTCATCTTCTGATCCAAGGCAGGGTCAAACTCCCTCTCCTTCTGAACTGTGAGGGAGGAGGAACACCCAACTGAGAAAGACAATGATGATCAACAAGGTGCTGCAGACCAGTCTTCTCAGTTAAAGTCATCTAAGAGGAAGAAGAGAATGGCTTCTCAAACAGCTTGAACTTTAAGTACTCAAAGAACAAAAGGCAACAAAAAGAAAGATGAGGGAAGAGGTTGCAAAGTCAAGAGCCATTATCCAAAAGAGCATGAAGAAGTCTGCTGACAGACAAAGGATGATGAGCTTCTTGAAGCTGTATGGATTCTCCGGAGAGAAAGGGACTTGGCCAATGTGTCTATCTCTATGGATGAGCACATTAGGGTAATGAAGCAGAAGATCAAAAGTGGAGAGCTAATTGACTTACACTCCCCTCCAAATCAAGCTCCCCTGAAGTGGAGGTTAAAGTTGAACAACCTAAGACAACACAACCTGACCTGCTGCTGAGCCTCAGCAAGATTCATCTTCTGATCACAACAGGGTCAAAACTCTCTCTCCTTCTGAACCTGTGAAGGAGGAACACCCAACTGAGCAAGACAAGACTGATCAACAAGGTGCTGCAGACCAGTATTCCCAGTTTTAAAGTCTTCAAAGAGGAGGAAGACGATGGCTTCTAAACCAAAAAAGAAGAAGAAGAAGTCTTGAATCATCCACATCTATACCCATGGCTGAGTCAGATCAACTGAGGAAGTGCATGAAGAGGCAACCTAGTCAACTCCTTCCAAGTGGCTCATCTTGCATCTGAGAGCATCTTATCCTGGACCTTCACAAACTAATCGGAAGAAGCTGATGGCATGTGATCAGAGAGAATGGTCAAGTGCAGTGAAGATGTCTACACATGGAAAGACTTATTAACCTACCTTGATGATCTCTTCGAGATGAGAAGATACTATGAGAGTCTGAGTATCCTGACTATCTAATGAAGAGGACATGTTCAAATCATTATGAGGACTGTCAAAATTTGATGAAGATATTCAAGTTTTGGTAGCATCAGCCTTAGGGGAGTTTGTATGGTTCCTATAAGTCATGCAGCCAAATATCCCAAAGTCTTTCTGCATGCATGCACGAAGACAGAAGTAGTAATGCTTTGGAAGTTTACACCTTGCATTAGAAATATTCTAAGTGTAAAATCTTTCTAAGCCAAGACCAACATCTTTTGAAGCCAAAAGTGAAGTCTTCCGAAGCTTCAAAGACAAAGTCTTCCGAAGCCAAAGTGTGAAGACAGATTTCTTCCGAAAACTTTTAGGTGCTGTTTGCTTTTTCTGCAGGAAAACGTCTGCAGTCTGCGGACCACATCTGCAGACATCTACAGCAGAAGAGGTGGACCAAATGTCTGCAGTCTGCAAGAAAAAGACTGTTTGTTTTTTTAACATCTACAGAATGCTGAAATATTCTGTAGTTAAACTAAATTTATTTTTTAAACTTTAAAAACAACTAATACATTAATATATAAATAAAAGTCATAGAAATACATTAAAATATAAATAATCCGGTTTTTCAGGTCTTTATAGCAACCACCCGGTTTAACCCAACCAGACTGGAACCAATTAGTCTGAATATAATACTCGAAGACCGTCTCATGTATTACATACCCGGGTCCTACAGGTCGGTCAAGTCCGGTTTCACGGGCCAAGCCCTTTTAATTCTCCAATCTTACCCTAATGATATACGATTAGTTTCTACTTTCTGCAAAAATTTACTTCATGTTTTAGTTTTACCAACAAGATATTGTTAAACCTTGGGTCCATAGTCTTTCAATTGTACTTTCTCCGTTTACACCATTACAAAATGACAAACAGATAACCAGAGCTCACACATCACTCTCCAATGGAGTCAACGCCCCTGAAGCTGCTTCTTCTCTTCATCGTCTTCCACCTAAACCCACCGTCGTCAGCCTCCACATTCCCCACACTTAATCTTTCTAGTAGCACCTTAAACACTCAGAAGTTAGATTATCACAAGTTTACAACTACAAGCATATCCAAACACCATGTTTGCACCAACTTCTACTACATGTTAGTATTCTGATTACTCAAAATCCCATAAAAATGCTAAACTTGACCAAGGGGGTGATCAAGATTCATGGGTCAGAACCGGCCCAGACCAACTGTAGGTGTTTCGGGTCAATCTCGGGTCAGTCCTACAGTTCATAGGCACTTCAATAATGATTCTTGTTTAACCATAAATCTGAAATGTGAGGAGCAAATTTACCTGCCACAGGGCAACCATTTCTGTGATCTGGAACACATGAAAAGCATACATCACCTCCACCATGAAATCAACCACAGGCCGGCAAGCTTCATGAGAACATTCATCGTCAACACAAACACAAACATCTTTAGGTAAATCTTTAATCTTACCACTGTACATATAACTCAACACACTCATCAATGAATCAAACCCAACTTCATAATCACACGCTAACTCCTTCATCTCCAACTTCACATTACGATTCTTCTCGCTAAACTTGTTCTTGAAAAACGGGCTCCTCTTCGACAATATACACCGGTGAACAGAGATTTCCCGACCACCGGAAACCACAAGTTTAGCATCGGCGAAGGAATTATCAGGTTCCAACAAGATCAATTCTAGGGTTTCCGATAATCGATTGAGGGCAGAAACATCAGAAGGAAGAAGAGGGGATTCAATGCCGCTACTTCCGCTAATCACATCAGTTGATTCAGATGTTAGGTTAGGGCGGCCGAAGATGAAGATGGTTGTGAAGAGTGGGGGAGGTGGGTAGAAGATGGGTGGGGAATGAAGATGGGATCAGATGTTAGGTTAGGGCTCAACCATTTTAGAAGAGAAGAGGTTAGAAGATGTGTGAAGACATTGTTTCACCTCTTCTTCGTGCAGAGGTGAGGAAGACGTTTTTTAATGAAACGTCTTCCAGAAAACAAACAGTCTGCGAAGTAAAAAGCTCTTCCCGCGTCTACAAGCGCGCAGATGAAGAGGTAGGGAAGAGGTTTTTTCAAAAAACAAACACCCCCTTAGAGACAAGCTTTTATCTGATGTACTTTACCATGAAGTTGGACCACCTTTCCACTGCAACTCTGTTTAGTAACCAACTTACATGAGTTGGTGAAAAGCTCCATGCTTTTGGTAACTGTACATTGAGGTCTTGAGTCTGTGCTTTCTACTTTATGTACTTTTATCCTTTTTGTAATATATTAGGATGTGAGCTATGGCATGTCAAAGTCACTATTCAAAAGGCAATCTGCCTTTTGACTTTACATTTGATTTTGTAGTTGTCTAGTATTATGTATCTAGCTGGCCTTCAAAGTATGGCCGACTGTAGGATGTACTAAAAAGTATCACAAGTACTTGTAACTTTCGATTGTATGCTTTGTAACATTTGTAAAAGAACTTGAGAAGCTATATACAACATTCTTGAAAACCAAATACTTGTGTCGTTAGCTATCTTGTTCTGTCTAATTTTTACTTGTGTTCTTAGCATTTTTCACATAAGTTAACCAGTTCCCTATTTGATCTGTTTTGTCCTTGAGTGTTGCACAGGATTCTCTGTGATAGAAATAGCATTGTTGTTGTCTATGTGGATAGGAGTCTCCTTGAAGTTGAATCCATAATCTAGCATCTGATTCTGAATCCAAAGCACTTGAACACAACATCTTGAAGCAGCAATGTATTCAGCTTTAGCAGTTGATGCAGTGATACATGATTGCTTCTTGCATTGCCATGAGACTATTCTTCCGCTAAGGAACTGACATACCTTTGATGTAGAATTTGTAGTCATATTGCAGCCACCATAGTCACTATCTATGTATGCATACAGATTAACGTCAGAATTCTTTGGATACTAAAGGCCAAGAGTTGGAGCACCTTTGAGATATCTTAAAATTCTATTGATAGTGACTAGGTGTGACATCTTGGGGTTGGCTTGATATCTTGCACAAATACATGTGGCAAACATGATATCAGGCTTGCTAGCTGTGAGGTACATAAGAGACCCAATCATAGCCCTGAAGAGATGTTCATACACACACTCCCCCTCAAGATCAGGTCCAAGGGAGTGGTTTCTAGCTATGGGTGTCTTAGCAACCTTACAGTCAGTCATGTGACTCTTTTAAGTATGTCCTGTACATACTTTGACTGACTTATGAACATGCCATTTTCAACTTGCTTCACTTGAATTCCTAGAAAGAAATTGAGTTCCCCCCTGACAGTCATTTAAAATCTATCCCTCATCAACTTCTCAAAGTCTTTGCAGAGTTTTGGATTAGTTGACCCAAAGATAATGTCATGTACATATACTTGAACTAGCATTAAGTCATTCCTTGTTTCTTCGATGAAGAGAGTTCCATCTATAGTACCTCTTTGGTATCCGTGCTAACAGAGATAATGAGATAGAGTGTCATACCACTTCCATGGTGCTTGATGTAGTCCACAAAGAGCTTTGTCAAGCTTGCAAACATAATCCAGATGATCAGGATCTGCAAACCCAAGTGGTTGTTTGACATACAGTTATTCATCAATCACCCCATAGAGAAAAGCATACTTGACATGAAGTTGGTAGACCTTGAAAGTCTTGTATGCAGCAAAAGCTAATAATATCCTAACAGCTTTAAGTCTTGCAATAGGAGCAAAGACATCTTTGTAGTCAAATCCTTCTTATTGTGTGTATCTTTGAACAACTAGTCTAGCCTTGTTTTTTATGACAAGTCATCTATCATCCTTCTTGTTCCTAAACACCAATTTGGTTCCTATAGTAGTCTTCCCTTGAGGAAGAGGACATAGGTTCGAAACCTTTTGCCTTTTGAATTGAAGCAGCTCCTCCTGCATAGCTTCAACCCAACTTCCATCCTTTAAAGCCTCATTAAATTTCTTTGGTTCTATCTGGGATAAGAAATAAAAGTGAAGACAAACATTTGCATCATGGGTTTGTCCTCTTGTTTTTACCCCTGAGTCAACATCTCCAATGATGTTTGTGGTAGGGTGAGACTTGTGGATCCTTAGTTAAGGGATCACATCAAGTTGCTTAGAAAGATCTAAATTAGAGAAATTTAGATATGGCATTGAAGTTTCTCCCACCACATCAGCACACTTATCAAGAGAAACTTGTTCCAATGAGTGTGTGACATCATTGATGTTGTCCTCAATGGAGTGGTTATTAGCATCAATAAATTCTTGATCACTTTCACCACCACCATGATCTTCTACATTTGATGCTTCTTTATCTAATTGTTGAGCCTCTGAGCTGGAATTTGAAGGCATCTCAAATGTATCAGCTGAATTTGTCATTGTTGTGCTGATAGAAACTTCATTTGCAGTGTTAGTTACAACTAGAGCTGAAGTTGTATGGCTTGAAGGTCATCTCAGCTCAAATCTTGGATCAGGGTCACCTGTTGGTAGTATATTGTGGATGCTAAAAAATGCTCACAAGATTTGTTAAAACAGTTGGTTACTAAATCAAGATCAAATAGCCAATCAGGACCAGAACCTTTCACACTAGGAGTGTGCTTATTGAACGTCATATTGGCTGACTACTCAACTACTCTAGTTATGAAATTGTATACTCTATAAGCCTTAGATTGGGAAGAGTATCCAATAAAATGTCCATCATCTGATTTCCCATCAAACTTGGAAATTTGATCTTTGGTATTCAAGATGGTGCAAGGACATCCAAATGACTTGAGAAAACCAATGAAAGGTTTCCTCTTGTGCCAAAGTTCATAAGGAGTCTTACCATGTCTTTTAACTACTAAGACTCTGTTCTGCACATAGCAGGCAGTGTTAACTGGCTCTGCCCAGAACGCGATGGGCAGTTTAGAGTCAGACAGCATAGTTCTTGCAGCTTCAATAAGTGTCCTATTTCTCCTCTCAGCAACACCTTTTTGCTAAGGAGTCCTGGGAGCACTATATTGTCTTGTAATACCCTTTTCATCACAAAATGTATCAAGGATTTGGTTCTTGAATTCAGTTCCTTGATCATATCTTATGGTTTTGACTTTGTGATCACATTGATTCTAAATCTTTAAAATTAAATTCTTTAGAATCTTAGGGGTCTCATCCTTATTTCTAAGAAAGAAGACTCAAGTGAATCTTTTAAAATCATTTGTGATCACCAAACAATAAGTGGTCCTTCCTAGACTCATTACACTTGTGGGGCCAAAGATCCATATGTAATAAGTGTAGGGGAGTAGTGAGTAGTTTTCTTTGGCTTGTGAGATACCTTGTGTTGCTTCCCTTTCAGGCATGCAACACAATGATCATCACTTGTAAACACTTTCTTTGGCATTCCAGTTACTAAATCATTCTTAATTAGTTTATTCATGTTCTTAAAGTTTACATGGCACATTCTTTTATGCCGGAGGAAAGACTCATCACTATTTGCTTTAGATAGAAAGTATGAAACTTTTCCTGAAGGAGATATTTCTTGCAAATCCATCTTGTATATGTTTCATTTCCTGGGGGCTCTAAGCAGAATATGCACATGAGGAATGACCACCCCATGCTTGAGAATAATGCACTCATGTTCAGTAAAGAGCATGTTATGACTCTGATCACAAAATTGTGATACACTCAAAAGATTGTATCCAAGCACTTTGACAATGTTTACCTTCTCAATGTTGAGCTTACCATTTATAAGATAGTCTGATGACAGCCAAAACAAACATCCAAAGTCTCTCTGTATGTAAAATCTTCCGAAGACAAGACCAACATCTTCCAAAGCCAAAAGTGAAGTCTTCCGAAGCTTCAAAGACAAAGTCTTCCAAAGCCAAGAAGTGAAGACAGATTTCTTCCGAAGACTTTTGAATACATGCTTTATCTGATTTACTTTATCATAAAGCTGGACCACCTTTTCGCTACAACTCTATTCAATCACCAACTTACATGAGTTGGTGATAAGGTCCATGCTTTTGGTAACTGTACATTGAGGTCTTGAGTCTATGCTTTCTACTTTATGTACTTTTGTCCTTTTTGTATATATTAGGATGTGAGCTTAGCATGCCATAGTCACTAGTCAAAATGCAATCTGCCTTTTGACTCTACATTTAATTTTGTTGTTGTCTAGTCTTATGTATCCAGCTGGCCTTCAAAGTATGACCGGCTGTAGGATGTAGTATAAAGTATCTCAAGTACTTGTAACTTTTTTTCCATGCTTTTTAATACTTGTAAAAGAACTTGAGAAGCAATATACAACATTCTTGAAAACCTTACACTTGTGTTGTTTTGCTATCTTGTTTTGTCTCATATTTTACTTGTGTTCTTAGTATCTTACTTATAAGTTACCAGTTCCCTATTTGATCTATTAAGTGTTCTAAAGAACTCTCCTCATTGTGATGTTGTGTTGTAAGTGCATACTTAAACGGTCCTGCATTTGGTATCAAAGCTTTCCAGGCTCTTGATTATAATATCTCACTATCTTAAGATCCCTCACACACACAAAATACTTAACAACTCAAATGGCAGCTATTACTAAAGCTGATATGGAAACTGGAACTATGACAAAGTCTCCACTGATCACTCTTAAAAACTTTTATACTTGGTGTCAAAGAATGGAAGGCTTTATCAAGTCTCAAGACTCCAGGATGTGGCACTTTGTTGTTCAAGGACCTTACATACCAAGCACCTATTCAGCTGCTGGTGGTGGTATGATTCCAAAGGTTGTGGCTAACTATTCTGATGAAGACAGAAAAAGAATAAAGATTGATCAGAAAGCCATGACAGCCCTTCAAACTGCTCTTCTGTAAGGCCCCGTTCCTGGAACACTCACAATTGGACGATCATCGCATTTAAAACATAAACTATACATTTACATCGATGAAAACATCACAGCCGAATAACTTAAAACCATTTCATATATTAATGACTGCTTTTGAAAAATAATACATCATTCTTAACTATTACAAAATATTATCGTTTGCATTACATCACAAAAACGTCATAGCTATACAAATGGATGCCATCGAAAATGCCAAGTAGCTGTCCACTGCCATCCTCAGCAACATTCACCTGCCAACTGGAAAATACATAAAAGTCAGTGTTGCTGAGTGAGTTCTAGTTTTATAAATAAAATACTTTACTTTTGCTTAAAACCGTTCTTTACTTTCATTCGCAATCATACATCATACGTACAAGTAGATAACCTCATCATTAACTTTCATCATTCGTTCATCATCATTCATTATCATCATTCATTCCTTATCTTTCGTATCGTTCATTCCGTACATACATCATTAACCTTTACATTCATTCAGACCAATGCTATGTGATATACCCCACCGTCATGCATAAAGCGGGTACTGGGCCGAAGTCTATGAATAGACTTCCATGTAATGTGCCCGGTGGCCTGACCATAATATCAGGGTAAGCGGCAAGGATCCCATATGTATGGTCAATCACAAGGATTAGACCCAGTGTGCATCCTTCCGGGGTAGCTAACCCACACATAGTTGAGCTAACACCCTTCATTGGGTGTGAACCTCCTTTCTTTTGTTTGCAAGACTTTCCATTCATTCCTTCATTAATGCATGCACTCATTCGTTCTTTACATTAAACTTTTCATTATCACTAACTTCTACTTTTCATTACATAATACTTTATGATCATTGTTATAATCACACCATGGAAAGCTACACAATAATACGTATAAGGATCATAAAGAAAACATAACATAGACATACATAACATCATCACACATCATCCACTCACATACACATACACATAGAAAACAAGTACAAGTCAACATAGAACATAACCGATCCTTCACGGGACAGCAGGGGTTCGGGGGCGGCAGCCCCGACAGCGGGGTTCTAGGGGCAGCAGCCCCTAGTGGGGTCCAAGGGGCAACGCCCCTGGGTGGGGCCGGGCTGAGAGTGGTAACATCACTGAAACTCATTGGACCTTCAGGACAGTGGTATCATCACTGAGACTGAATCTACGACAACCATGCCATTTGATGACTCTGAATGAGACATCACTAGGCAAGGGAAACCAGGGTGCCATGAAACCACATCTGGTGGTGAGGATGAACATACTAGGTATGTTACCTCATCTCCCCATGATTCTTCAAAAGAAGATGAGGGTAGACTGCAACTCACCATTTAGCTTATCAACCTGCATCATTACCCATTCAATTAATATTATTGTTAATATCATAACCCTTGAATCATCCTTTTTGACGTGCCTTAGTTTAGAATCTAGTAAGTGAATTGAGAAAATGCCAAAGACTAACCCAACATTTATTTATATGTTCAACCGCATTGGGTAATGGGAATGAGGAATTCAACATCCGCATTTACTCCTGAGTCATCCGCATTTGGTAATGCAGATGAGCAATCACTCAGCCGCATTTCATCTAGTCATGACCTTCCGACTTGTGTT
This sequence comes from Flaveria ramosissima, assembly GCA_025215565.1. Classification (NCBI taxonomy): domain Eukaryota; kingdom Viridiplantae; phylum Streptophyta; class Magnoliopsida; order Asterales; family Asteraceae; genus Flaveria; species Flaveria ramosissima. The sequence continues at coordinate 9,027,414 of CM046032.1, forward strand.
TTTGTAATGATCTAGCTAGTTCAAGCTTTATCTTAGGGAAACTTAGTGTTCCAAGAAAGTCAATTAGTCACCATTGCAATGATTAAATCATAATTTGAAACAATTAAGGTGTGCATGAAACTCAAAATTTTTCGGATAAATGCATGCATGCCCATGCAATACTTAGCAACTAACTAAATTATACCACCTAAAATAATACATTATATTACAAAATAATACTACACATAATATTATTACCATTTAAAATTAAAACCAAAAACCCCTCACTTGAAGCCAAAATAGACTGCCCCTCTCACCCCTCTCTCCACCAATCCCTCCTTCTCTACACCATCTCTTCAACCCCCACTACCATTTCATGCAAGACTCTACACACACCACACCTCTCATTCCTCTCTCACTCTCATCTCTCTCAGATTCTTTCTCTAGAAACACACACACACACTCATGGTTCTAGCAAAATTCCAGCCATATTTTCGAAGAACAACACCATTCTATCATTGGCCAAGCTCAAAACCGCAAGAAGGTGAAGCTTTGTGAGCTTTTGGGTGCACGGTTCTATTGTGTTCGACTTCTCCAGCCCGTGTTCGAAGATTTCCAGGTTATTGTCACCCTCTAAACTCTCTACACCGTGGACTACACCAAGAGTAAGCTTCATCTCACCCGATTTGGCCATATCTTGTGTTTTCTTCATCCTTCACTCAAAATGTTACCATTCTTGTATCCAACATAAACTTGCTGCTACAACCTTGTTCTTTAGAAGCTTTTAACATTCTTGAGGTATCTCACTCGTAATATATGTCATTCTAAGGGTGTAACCCGATTAACACCTTGAAAACCCTCTTTTTGGGGTTTTGTTACACCATCTAACTTGCAGATCTTGTAACCTTCCAAAGCTAAGTTTGTAACCTGCTCAAAATCAGTTTTCTAACTTCCTATTAACCTGTTTTTGAAGCTACAAAAGGTTTTGGTAATGTTTAAACATGAGTTATAACGTTTTACACATGTGTAATGGGTGAAAATGGTGTAATCACTATGTTTCTAACTTGTTCTTGGGTTATATGTAGACCCCGTGAGTTAGGCCTAGTATTTCAGTAAGTTTTGGATAATATTGGGTGTATGATGAGATGTTAATGGCTGAAAATAATAAAGTTATAGACTTGTAAACATTTTGGACATATTTGGGGACCCGAAAAGTGGTGAAACAACTTAAATATAAGAAAACTTGGGTTTTAACCCCATTTAAAAGAATTCAAGGTTCTAAAAGAGTTAATAAAGTGTTTTGAATCTCATTTGTTAATAAAGTGGTTAAAAGACAAATTTAAAGGAATTTTTAACTAAAAACGGGTATTAACCGGGTGACGTTTTGATGAAAATCCTAGAAATAATGGTATAAAACCAAATTCCATGGAAACCATGTTATTTCAGTAAGTTAAGTGCTATACGATTCAAAGGTGTTGAAAAATTGTTCAAACAAGCTTTTAAACGGTCATTTACGGCTAAAAACGCGTTTTAACGGGTTAAACGTAAAAACGAGGCTTTCAACTATAAGAGGCTTGAAATACATTTTTTAGCAGATTATAAACTTATAAAATGTCCTTAAAATAAAATTTAAAAGGTCTAAGACTCAAAATATGGAAATCAATACTTAACCGTTAAAACCCTTTGGTTTCATTGTAACCGGTAACGTAAAACATAAGAATATTAAACCCGGACCTAAATTCTGAAAGTTTGGAGTAAACTTACTTAAAATGAGTTACTTAACTTCAAGAACCTGATATATGGTCATAATGTCAATAAATGCAAGAAAACAAACTTTGGGGTAGAAATTGTAAATTCTGGAAACTTGGAGGACTAAACTATAAATTTTGCCAAACCTCTATAAGCCGACCCCTTGGTCTAATAATCATTTGGTGGACTTAAACTAACTGGTATAAATGATCCAACATTGTAGATCATGTATTCTTTCCTAAGAAACCCTAACTTACTATAAAAGGAAACTTTTATACAAGCCTTAGCAAATCAAAAGCTAGTAAGACATTAAACATCATGAGACACCTAGTGCACCTTCCATAACATTAGAATTAGTGTCTTAACACTTAAATCTTGATGATAGGGTGCTATACTTGAGACTCTTTCACGGTACACAAAGAATCCTTTGCTTGAATCTTAAGGTGAGTTCTAGTGTTCCCTTTTTACTACTGTTTTTGGGATGAAACATGCTATGCTTAAACTAAAACCATTTATGAGATATTGTATGATACTTGAATGTTGAGGTTAATGTTAGAACCTGCTTTTATTTGTATCACGATCATAAATTCTTGTGTGAACCGCTTGTTTTATATGGGTAGATCTACTTGGGGAATCCCCCACACACAGTGCCTTCCGTGATGAACGTGAAGGGTACCACACTGAGATCCTGCGGGGTCGTTTGTGGCATGTGACAAGTTTTTATAAGATACTAGCTAAACCATCTGGTAGGCATGGTCCACTGTTTTGAGGCTCAGTTCTTCCTTCGGGATTAACCGGTACAACATAACTTTTGAAGAGGCTAGCCGGGACTGAGTGTAGGGTTGATTGTGATCCCCTACAATTGTGAAACTATGATTCTTTTAAATCAAATGTAGATTCTATTGAATCCTTTTGTTTTTAAACTTTAAGCACTTAAACTCACCAACTTTTTAGTTGACACAATTTTCTTTTGAGCATGTTTCAGGTAATCCATGAAGGGACTCTAGCGGTTGTTGAAGACCTAGACCTAGTACCGTCACCATGGCTTTGGCTTGTGTGATTTTGAAAAAATTTTGAAAAATTTACAGTTATTGTCGTTGGATACATTTTATTTTAATGTTGGATGTACAATTCATTTTGGGGGCTAGACCTACTTCTAGCCCTGGTTTCTTTTAAACATTAATGCCATGTGATGTTCTCTCCTTTTGTGCTCTTATGATGGTTTCTTTCCGCTGCCATATGCGTTGCTTGTTTGTGACGTCCTACCCTACCTGGGCCGGGGTGTGACATGATAGTTCTTCATGTTCCCTTACTAGAGATCAATTCCTTGATCTGCCTAGAGGAACATTGGACCAAGCTGCAAAACTCTTTGGCCTCAATTCAGATTTACTGAATGAAGAAGAGCAGAACCTAAGGAGAAGGCTAGTGACTCTGCTGGATACAAAGAAAGGGGACAAAGTGCCGAGTCAACCCCTTGTGCCTAGAAAGAAGATTATTCAGTGGAGGTTCGAAGACTCTTCTCACAACTTTGTTGTGGAAAGAGAGAGTAGAGGGCTAAATAGGCTAATTGCCTCATCTCTGCTACTTAAGCAGATTTGACATTGTTGAGTTAGTAGAGAAGCCACTCCCCAACCCCTCCAACTCTGAGATAACTTCTCATATGAGAAATCATGTAAGCAGTCTTCATCTGGCCGAGCTAACTGCTAGGACCAAGATTGAAGAAGAGTTGAAACTAAGAGAGGAGGAGGAAAGGAAAGAATCAGTAACCAAAGGCAAAGCCTTTCTTCAAATGGTTGAAGGTCATGAACTTGAATCCATATTTAGATGGGAGTATGACTATAACTCCCATCAACTAACTCTCTTCAGGGGGGCACAACAAAGGGTGCATGTCATTCAGAGTGATAGACTGGATCTCCTATCCATGAATGACTTGTACAAACTTCTCAGCACCACTTCAGGGAAGAACAAGGAAACAGATAAGCATCTTCTATCCCTGGTGCTGAAGGTTTTGAGAAGCAGAAATAAGTGAGGTTTTGGTAGCATCAGCCTAGGGGGAGATTGTTGGATCTAGAAAGGCTTGTGCAATTAAAACCAAATCGCTTAGACTATTTTGGTACAACTAATAAAGGACTTCTGAAGGTGAGTGTGGAACTTCCGAAGGAAATGGAGTTCTTCCAAAGACAAAGTGCAAGATTATATCCGAAGGAAAACTCCAACTTTCGAAGACAAAGTATTCTCTTACGAAGTTCAAGACTTAGAAGAAATCAAGAAGTCAACTTCTGAAGTATGAATATATGAAGAAGCCCTAAAGCCTCGGAAGAATTAGCCTCTTCCGAAGTATAAGTGGCTTCGGAAGAACTTGTTCTTCCAAAGCCAACTAACCTTCGGAAGACACTACTATGAACCGGTGGACATAAGTATGGTCCATGCTTTTGGTAACTGTACATTGAGGTCTTGAGTCTGTGCTTTCTACTTTATGTACTTTAATCCTTTTTGTCATATATTAGGATGTGAGCTATGGCATGTCATCGTCACTAGTCAAAAGGCAAATCTTCCTTTTGACTCTACATTTGATTTTATTGTCTAGTTCAAATGTATCTAGTTGGCTAGTTGCGGCTGACTTTGGTATGGTTGTTGATGTTGGTTTTGATGATGATATTGATGTTGATTGTTGGATTGGAAGCTTGAGCTTGGTTGTGATGATGATAGGCCCTGAGAACTCCTTTGAAAGTTGTTATTGTTTCTTCTTGGAGCATTGCGTTCTCTTGAGAAGTGGCCAGTCATACCAAAATTGAAGCATGCAGGACTGTTTAAAGGGGTTGGTCACTTACAACACAAACACACAATATGGAGAGTTGTTTTAGAACACTTAACAGTTCAAATAGGGAACTGGTAACACACTACAATGATACTTAGAACACAAGCAAACTATGAGATAGAACCAAGAACAAACAACAAGAAGTATATGGTTTTCAAGAATGTAGTATATTACTCTCAAGTTGTTTTACAAGTGTTCAAGCATATTTTAAGTTACAAGGACCTGAGCTAGTTTATACTACATCCTACAGCCGGCCATACTTTGAAGGCCAACTAGATACATTTGAACTAGATAATAAAATCAAATGTAGAGTCAAAAGGCAGATTGCCTTTTGACTAGTGATAACGACATGCCATAGCTCACATCCTAATAAATTACAAAAGGATAAAAGTACATAAAGTAGAAAGCACAAACTCAAGACCTCAATGTACAGTTTACCAAAAACATGGACGTTTTCACCAAGTTGTGATAGTTGGTGACTTATCAGAGTTGCAATGGAAAGTGGTCCAGCTTTATGATAAAGTACATCACATATAGCATGTATTCAAAAGTCTTCGAAAGATAACCTGTCGTCACTTCTTGCCTTCGGAAGACTTTGTTTTTGAAGCTTCGGAGGACTTCACTTTTGACTTTGGATAATATTGGTCTTGGCATTGGAAGATTTTACAATTAGAGTATTTCAAGTGCATGGTGCAAAAATTTCGAAGCATCTCTACTCTGTACTTCAATGCATGCATGCAGGAAAGACTTTGGATGTTCTAGGTGCATCAGCCTTACATAAAACCTTACAAACTCCCCCTAGGCTAATGCTACCAAAACATTTGAAGACCTTAGATGTTTCAAGTCCTCATCATGATGATGACCATACCCTTCTTCATTAGATGGTCAGGATCACTCAGACTCTCATAGTGGCTTCTCATCTCAAAGAGATCATGCAGAGGTAGATTGAACATGTCCTGCCATGTGTAGATATCTTTAATACCTTGATCCTGGACCTTCACAACCAATCTAGAGAGACGGCATGTGATCAGAGATCAAGGTGGTGAAGATGTCTACACATGGCGATACTTATTCAACCTACCTCTGCATGATCTCTTCGAGATGAGAAGATACTATGAGAGTCTGAGTGATCCTGACCATCTAATGAAGAAGGGCATGGTCATCATCATTATGAGGACTGTCAAAAGCTAAAGATCTTCAAATGTTTTGGTAGCATCAGCCTAGGGGGAGTTTGTAAGGATTCCTATAAGTCTGATGCAGCCAAAACATCCAAAGTCTTTCTGCATGCATGCACTGAAGAACAGATGTAGAAATGCTTCGGAAGTTTTACACCTTGCATTAGAAATACTCTAAGTGTAAAACCTTCTGAAGCCAAGACTAACATCTTCCGAAGCCAAAAGTGAAGTCTTCCAAAGCTTCAAAGACAAAGTCTTCCGAAGCCAAAGAGTGAAGACAGATTTCTTCTAAAGAGTTTTAGAGACATGCATTTATCTGATGTACTTTACCATAAAGCTGGACCACCTTTCCGTTGCAACTCTGTTTAGTCACCAACTTACATGAGTTGGTGAAAATATCCATGCTTTTGGTAACTGTATATTGAGGTCTTGAGACTGTGCTTTCTACTTTATGTACTTTTATCCTTTTTGTAATATATTAGGAAGTGAGCTATGGCATGTCAAAGTCACTATTCAAAAAGCAATATGCCTTTTGACTCTACATTTGATTTTGTAGTTGTATAGTCTTATGTATCCAGCTGGCTTTCAAAGTATGGCCGGCTGTAAATTGTAGTATAAAGATCTCAAGTACTTGTAACTTTTGATTGTATGCTGTGTAACATTTGTAAAAGAACTTGAGAAGTAGTATACAACATTCTTGAAAACCAAATACTTGTGTTGTTAGCTATCTTGTTCTGTCTCATTTTTACTTGTGTTCTTAGCATCTTTCACATAAGTTAACAAGTTCTCTATTTGATCTTTTAAGTGTTCTAAGGAACTCTCCTCATTGTGTTGTTGTGTTGTAATTGCATACCCTTCACCGGTCCTGCATTTGGTATCAGAGCATTCCAGGCTCTTGATATAAGATCTGACCATCTTAAGATCCCTCACACACACAAAATACGTAACAACTCAAATGGCAGCTATTACCAAAGCTGATATGGAAACTGGGACTATGACAAAGTCTCCACTGATCACTCCTGAAGACTTTGATACTTGGTGTCAAAGAATGGAAGGCTACATCAAGTCTCAAGACTCCAGGATGTGGGACTATGTTGTTGAAGGACCTTACATACCAAGCACCACTTCTGCTACTGGTGGTGGTATGATTCCAAAGGCTATGTCTGATTACTCTGAAGAAGACAGAAAGAGAATATAGATTGATCAGAAAGCCATGAAAGCTCTTCAAAATGCTCTTCCAAACTCCATCTACAGAGGCTTCAAGAAGTGCAAAACTGCCAAGCAACTATGGGAAGCACTGAAGCTAATGTATGAGGGGTCCACTGAAGCAAAGGAGAACAAGAAGGATCTCCTGAAGCAGAAGTTTGAAAACTTCACCTTCAAGGCAGGTGAAACCATGACTAAACAATATTTTAGGTATGTTGAGATTATGGATACTCTAGTGGATGTTGGAGTAACCCTTGAAAACAGGGACATTGTAAGGAAGTTTATGTCCTCTCTTCCTAGACAATGGACACATTATTATGTTGTTATCAAAAGGACTGAGAACCTTAAGACTCTTACTCTCACAGAGTTGTATGGTATTCTTAATGGCTACCAGATGGAGATGAATATGCAAAACTCATCTGGTAACTCCAGCAATCAACTGAGTTCAGCCGTCCATGTGGTTGAAAGGGAAAGCATTGAACCACAACATCATCTTATATGCTACCCTGACAACTCACAAAAGGACCCTTTCATCACCTTCCCAAAGACTCCAAGAGAAAGCTACACTCAAGGAAGTCCTTTCCAAGAGACAAGTTCTTCTCATGCCTTTGTCTATGCTAATGAAACCTCGGGAAACTTCCTTATCACCCTTGAAGACTTGGACTGTATCCATCCAGATGATCTGGAGTACATGGAGATAGTTCAGCAGACGGCTCTTCTCACTCATAGAGACAAGAAGTTCTATAAGAGGATAGGGAGGAAGTTTCCAAGCAATGCAGCTAGTGGAAAGTTTGGGCTGGATAAAAGCAAAGTAAAGTGTTACAACTACAACCAGATGGGACACTTTGCAAGGGAGTTTAAGGCACCAAGGACAAATGGTGGCCAAACACAAGCAATACCAAAATACACTGAGAAAGCTCCCCAGAATGAGAAGCCAAAGCAGCAATCTGCAGTTGCTGTTGAAGAAGGAGGCTTTGACTGGAGTTCAGGTAGAAGATGCATCTCCAAAACCAAGCACTCATGGCAAACCACGATGAAGCCAAGGTATTGGAACATCTTTGTACTCCTGAATGTATTGCTAAAGTTAATAGATACAGGTCCTATAACTTAGAAATGAGATCTGATCTTAAGTCCTTAAATATCTTAAAAGCTGATTTTAAGAGAGCTGAAAATGATTATAAAACTAAAGATAAAGGACTTAGAGAAAACTATTTCAACTCTTAAACATGATCACACAAACTACAAGACTCAAATCAAAGACCTCATTGCTAAGTTAACTGAATGCCAGGCTGAGCTTGTGATCAGCAGAGCGAAGGCAGAAACATGTGTTCTTGAAGAAGATACCTTCAAGAACATAATATCCTCATCCTTGCATGCAAAATTTTGTTATCAAAATAAGCAGGCATTGGGATCTTGTGAGATAGCTCCTCCACACACAATCTTGTCTTTAAGATCTCCTAGGTATGGAACTTGTGAAGATAAGCTTCCCCTCATAGACCCTTTGACTGAAGAGGATGAAGAGGAGATGGTGAAGAATGGCTCTAAGAAGAGTGAAGAAGAGCATTCTAAGAAGGGTCACCATTCCTTTGAGGAGAGTAAAGTTGTTGGGATGACCAAGTCCAGGAGAAAGAACTTGATCAGGAAGGCCAAAAGAAAGTCCAATAAGGCTCAAGAGATCAAGGCCACATTCAACTCTACACAGAAACAAGTCTTCATTTCTGCAGGATTTAAAGTGGTGAAGGCTGAAGACACCTACTTAAACTCCATCAACAAGAGTTCTGGTTCATATCCAAATCATCCTATCATCAAGAAGAAGGCTGATCAGTTATGCACCACTGCTGTACAACCTGAACCATCCAGCTCCAAAGGTAGTTCTATCCAACAAGATTTGCCACAGCATTTGCGAAGATGAAGATGGAGAAGGAAAGTGATCAAGTTCAGCCTTGTTCACAAAAGAAAACTCCGAGAAGGAAGAAAATAGAATGTGTTATGTGTGGAAGTACTTCTCATCTTGCTAAGGATTGTGTTTACAATCCAAAGAGTACTCTCCACATGATGAAGAAAGAAACTTCTAAGAGTTTGGAGAAGAAGAACCAAGCTTCGTAATGAAAATCTCTTTCCTTCGGAAGCTCCAAAATGAAGAACAAGACAATTGGAAACTTGCCTTCAGAAGAAAATTTGGTCTCGTAAGAAAGGAATACTTCCGAAGCACTGAAGCGTGCTGTAGTGAAAGCATGATCTACCGAAGGTCCAGTCATCAAAACTTCCGAAGTCAACAAAACTTGCAAAGTATTAAAGGTCAACTCTAAGCTTCCAAAGGTGGGGTGGAAGTCAAAGAAAGACCAAATGGTTGAAAGTTCTTCATCAACATCAGCAAATGATCCTTCTAGCATAACAACTCAAGACCAATGCGGCTTGCGTTTCCAAATGTAACTAACCATCTCTTTTGTGCAGGAATAGCTCAAGACTAACAGAAATGTATGGATCATTGACAGTGGCTGTTCCAGGCACATGACAAGCAATACGTCACTACTCCAAAAGTTTGAAAGTATTGATGGAGGACCAGTTGCTTTTGGAGGAGATGCAGGAGGTTACATTACTGGAAGGGGCAAGGTCACAAATGGTAAGCTCAGCATTGAGAAGATAAACTTTGTCAAGGAGCTTGGGTACGATCTTTTGAGTGTATTGTTCTCAGGCCCGAGGTGGTCATTCCTCATGAGCACATCCTGCTCAGAGCCCCCAAGAAAAAGAACATGTACAAGATGGATTTGCAAGAAACATCTCCCTCAGGAGAAGTTTCATGCTTTCTATCTAAAGCAAATAATGATGAGTCTTTTCTCTGGCATAAAAGAATGTGCCATGTAAACATTAAAAATATGAATAAATTAATTAAGAATGATTTGGTAACTAGAATACCGAAGAAAGAGTTTACAAGTGATGACCATTGTGTTGCATGCCTGAAGGGGTAGCAACACAAGGTATCTCACAAGCAAAAGGAAAAAAATTTCATCATTAATTCCCTACACTTATTACATATGGATCTCTTTGGCCCCACCAGTGTAATGAGTCTAGGAAGGACCTCTTATTGTTTGGTGATCACAGATGACTTTACAAGATTCACTTGGGTCTTTTTTCTTAGACCTAAGGATGAGACCCCTGAGATTCTAAAGAATTTCATCTTAAAGATTGAGAATCAATGTGATCACAAGCTCAAAAGCATAAGATGTGATCAAGGAACTGAATTCAAGAATCAAATCCTTGATATATTTTGTGATGAAAAATGTATTAGAAGACAATATAGTGCTCCCAGGACTCCTCAGCATAATAGTGTTGCTGAGAGGAGAAACAGGACACTAATTGAAGCTGCAAGAACTATGTTGTCTGACTCTAAACTGGCCATCACCTTCTGGGCAGAGGTAATGAACACTGCTTGCTATGTGCAAAACAGAGTTTTAGTAGTTAAGACACAAGGTAAGACTTCTTATGAACTTTGGCATAAGAGAAAACCTTTCATTGGTTTTCTCAGGTCATTTGGTTGTCCTTGCACCATCTTGAATACCAAATATCAAATTGACAAGTTTTCTGAGAAATCAGATGATGGACATTTTATTGGATACTCTTCTCAAGCTAAAGCTTATAGAGTATACAATCTCAGAACTAGAGTAGTTGAGGAGTCAGCCAATGTGGCTTTTAATAGGCACACTCCCTTTATGAAAGGTTCTGATTCGGATTGGCTATTTGATCTTGATTTAGTTACCAACTGTTTTAACAAATATTCTAAGCATGTTGCAGGGTCCACAGATAACTACCTACAGGTGATCGTGGCCCAAGATTTGAGCTAAGAAGACCTTCAAGCTATACCTCTTCAGCTCCAGTGGTAACCAATCCTTCAAATGAAGCTTCTACCAGCACATCAATGACAAATCCTACTGATACTTCGGGGGTGACTTCAAATTCAAGCTTAGAGGCACAAAACTCAGATGAAGAAGCTTCAAATGTTGGAGAAAATGGTGGTGGTGAAAGTGATCAGGAACTCCTTGATGCTGATAACCACTCCATAGAAGACAACATTAATGATGTTACACACTCATTGGATCAAGTCAATTTTGATAAGTGTGCTGATGTGGAGGGTGAATCCTCCTTGCCAGATTAGAATTTCTAAAATTTAGATTTGTCTAATCAACTTGCTGTGATCCCTCAGCTAAGGATCCACAAGTGTCGTCCTACCTCAAACATCATTGAAGATGTTGGTTCAGTGGTGAGAACAAGAGGACAAACCCATGATGCAAATGTTTGTCTTCACTCTTGTTTCTTGTCCCAGATAGAGCCAAAGAAAATTGATGAGGCTCTAAAGGATGGAAGTTGGGTTAAAGCTATGCAAGAGGAGTTGCTTCAATTCAAAAGGCAAAAAGGTTGGAACCTATGTCCTCTTCCTCATGGGAAGACTACCATAGGAACCAAATGGGTGTTCAGGAATAAGAAGGATGATAGAGGACTTGTCATCAAGAACAAGGCAAGACTAGTTGTTCAAGGGTATACTCAAGAGGAAGGAATTGACTACACAAATGTTTTTGCTCCTATAGCAGGACTTGAAGCAATCAGGATATTCCTAGCTTTTGCTGCATCCAAGAACTTCAAGGTCTACCAACTTCATGTCAAGTGTGCTTTTCTCTATGGGGTGATTGATGAAGAGGTGTATGTCAGACAACCACCTGGGTTTGCAGATCCTAATCATCCTGATTATGTCTGCAGGCTTGATAAAACTCTTTATAGGTTGCACCACGCACCAAGGAAGTGGTATGAGGCTCTATCTCAGTATCTCTGTTAGCATGGATACAAAAACGGTAATATTGATGGAAGTCTCTTCATCAAAGGAACATGAAATGACATAATTCTAATTCAAGTATATGTAGATGACATTATCTTTAGGTCAACTAATCCAAAGCTCCGCAAAAACATTGAGAAGCTGATGAAGGACAGGTTTGAAATGAGTGCCATGGGGAAACTCAATTTCTTTCTTGGAATTCAAGTGAAGCAAGTTGACAATGGCATCTTCATATGTTAGTCAAAGTATGTACAAGACATACTTAAAAGGTTTAACATGACTGATTGTAAGGTTGCTAAGACACCTATAGCCAGGAACTACTCCCTTGGACCTGATCATGAGGGGGAGTGTGTTGATGAACATCTCTACAGGGCAATGATTGAGTCTCTTATGTACCTCACAACTAGCAGGCCTGATATCATGTTTGCTACATGCATTTATGCAAGATATCAAGCCAACCCCAAGTTGTCACACCTAATCACTGTCAAAATAATTTTAAGATATCTCAAAGGTGCTCTATCACTTGGCCTTTGGTATCCAAAGAATTCTGAATTTAATATGTATTTATACAGATAGTGATTATGGTAGTTGCAACATGACTGCAAATTCTACATCAGGGGGATATCAATTTCTTGGTGGAAGGATAGTCTCTTGGCAATGTAAGAAACAATCATGTGTGTCTGCATCAACTGCTGAGGCTGAATACATTGCTGCTGCAAGTTGCTGTGCTCAATTGCTTTGGATTCAAAATCAGATGCTGGACTATGGATTCAACTTCAAGGAGACTCCCATCTATATTGACAACAACAATGCTATCTCAATCACAGAAAATTCTATACAGCACTCAAGGACAAAGCATATCAATATCAGGAATCAATTGATTAGAGATAAATTTGAAAAGGGATTAATCAAAACCCGTCAAAGTTAACACAAAGAACAATATGCTGATCTGTTCACTAAAGCTTTTGATGAACAAAGATTTAAATATCTTGTATCAGCTATTGGGATGATTAACTTTGAATAGCTTTTCTTAAAACTTAATCATATTATTTCTAAAACTTGTATGTCCTAAGTTGTCTATTTAATCACTTTCATAAGCCCTTGTTTTCTTTGGAAGAAAATCTTTAAAAAAAAAAGACATTCCTCAGATTTTCGAAAATTTTGATATCTTTACCTTTCGGAACATTTAAAATTACCTTCTGAAGAAACTTATGTCTTAGGAAACAAATAACTACTTCAGTAATTTGCCTTCAGAAGAAATTTCTAAAATATCTTCGGAAGCTTAAAAATCAACTTAAGTACTTTTATGTTTTATAAGAACAACTTTCTTCCCAAAGCAATTACCTTCGGAAGTTTTCTTTCCTTTTAGAATAAAAACTCTGAGTTTTAAATCTCTTACGAAGCAAAATTCTCAAAAACCTTAAAAATGTCTTCCGAAGCCAATTTGCCTTCGGAAGTTTTTTCTTCAGAACCTCCGAAGCAAAATAATCTTCGGAAGATTTCTCGACTTCCAAGAAAACTACTTTTGCGAAAAAGTAAACTACTTTTTCAGAGGTCGGACTACTATTCGGATTTCCAAGTTTATCCTCTTTCATTAACTTTGTCTGAAATCCTTTTCACATAAATACCCAACGGTTCCCTCCTCTTTCACTATCTTTTTCAGTTACACTATTCCTTTAACCTAAATTCTCCCAAACCGCCTTTGTTCTCCAACTTTAAGCTTCTCAAAATGGCCAATCTAAACCGCAGAAACAACCCTGACTTCTCCATGCAACTTCACAGGCAACACAACCAGGTTGCTCTGTTGAACTCTAAGAAAGATGATAGTTTCTCAGAGGTATGCTGTTTTCTGGCTCTATCCAACTGTTTCACCTCCCTCACCATTGATCCTACTCTCTATAAGGATCATCTGCTTGAATTTTGGAAGACCTGCCAAGAGGTCATTATGGATGGGGAGAAGGCACTGTCTGCCACAGTGCAGGGGACGACAATCCTTATTACTCCGACCATCATCAACACTCATTTACAGTTGGATGATGAAGAAGGTGAGTTATCCTTCCAGAGGAAGCTGTTAATCATTCCTTTTTGCAGATGAGCTATGAGGGAGATTTCTCTGTAAAGACCTTCAAGAAAGGGAAGGTCTCATCCCAGTGAAAAGACCTGCTCCATGTGGTTATCCACAGCTTGTCAAACAAGCATGAAGGGTGGGACCAGATTCCTGAGGATCTCTCCTTCATAATGCATGGAATGGTGCAAGGGGTCAAGTTCATGTACGCTCAGTTTGTTTACACAAATTTGCTTGCTAACTTGGACTCCTTAGAGTATTACATGTTTCCTAGATATGTTCAATACATTCTCAACTATGAACTGGGCTCACAGTTGAGGGAAACAGGTAATATTCTTAAATTGGGACAGATGAATCCCGACATCTTTAAAACCATGAAGAAGCCAACTATAGGCTTCTCAAGAGTAGAAACAGCCCTTGTGTGACAACTGGCAATTTCAGGTCACTACCCGACCTTGACTTGGTTATAATTACACCTATAATACTTGATTCTCAATTGAATTTTCAATTATTGAAGTCGTTTTATGCATTGCAAAATTTCATGCATTACATTTCATGCATCGGTGATTCGACGTAATTACCATTTTTACACGCGGCACGACTGATACACGGATGTTGGGGATAATTGATATATATGTACTAATATATATTTAAGAGGGTTACAATGTAGTTACGAACCATAATATAAAAAAAAAGATATGATAACAAAAATGTTTCAAGTGTTACGAGATATTTTAGAGTGAATATATATATATATGGTTATATATAAACTATATACGCTAGTTAAAAATCTTAAAAATAGTTTTGACGCCACCACCACCAAGTAAACGAAAATAAAAGTGTATCTTAAGTAGCAATACTAAAATGTCGAACATATAAACTAATACTAGTGAATCATCGGGTATAAAATATACATTCTTTTCATGACATTTTAATAAAAGACTATTTTGCTCGTGTCTAATACATACCAGTTATAACCTCTATAGTAAACAATATAATACATAATTACACTACAAAATGAATGTCTTAACTTTCTTTCCACTACCCAATCTCACGAGTATGCACTCATACACACACTTTTCAAGTTGGTTTTATAATCTCTAAACTTACCCTATTAATGTTATGACCTTTTTAGAAGAACAACTTCCCAGCATGTTTTGTTAACCCCATTTATAGTCAAAAAGACATCTCCTTTTCTTTATTTTGATAATAAGCTAAAATACAACACCCACCCTACATGTACCCATATTGGTGAAATTCTTAGTTGACTTTTATCATATCAAGGAAATTTCTTTATATGTAAATGGTTTTTTTATTTTAACTATATTCTCATGTATATACCAAGGCCATTTTTAGCCCAACAACCCCCCCCCCACGTTTGCTTGACTGCACCCAAATTTCAAAATCTTCTTTTCCTTGCAAGAATTATTAACTCTATATATATATGAAGTAATATTTTCATACTTCATTCACATCTTAAACTACCACACTCTATTTTCCCAACTTTCCTCCAAAAGATTTTAAGTATACTCAAACCTCTCAACTGAAGTTTAGAAGCTTTTTGGTGTTCTCAAGCTACCTTCTCCCTTCTTGTTTGTTTCTAGTAAGAACAAATATTTATATTTCTCATTAAATGCTTACGTTTATGTTTCACAATCCACTAATTTCACGTAACTATTTTTCTCCAACAAAGTGTTACTTGTTAAACAATAAATAAATAAATAAATTTTGAGTGCACATAATTACAGAGGGCATGATTTTACATAAACATGCTATTTTTACAAAATGATAGCTGTTAGGTCTAGAATCTGTAGATCTAGTCATTATGTATAGGCTTAGTACTTGAATCAATATTTGTAATGAACTTTTGTAATTCATTATTATGTATGCATTAAATATATAGGTTAACCCATTTATATATGTGTTGATGTATGTATGGCTGCAGGTACAAACATAATACTTGATCAATTTTGAAATTGACCAAGTGTAAGAAACATCTACGGATGAACAAATTAGTCTTCCGTAGATGTATATCTTACAAGTAACAATACATCCGAAGATCATCTGCGGATGAACAACAAGCCACCTTCGGAAGAACAATACCTTCGGAAGAACAATACCTTCGGAAGAACAATACCTTCGGAAGAACAATACCTTCGGAAGAACAAGTTACCCTCGGAAGAACAAGATACCTTCGGAAGAATATTATCTGCGGAAGAACAAAATTTCTACTGAAGACAATATTCCTGCGGAGACCAAACACTTATGTTTTCCAAGTGGTACAAGTCAACAAGTCAACAAGTCAACAAGGCGGTTATACGAATCCCGAGAAATCCGTTGATTCCTTATCAGAAACAAATCAAATCCCAAGAGATCCGGTGTTTCCTATAACTGAAACATCTGTCTATAAATATGGATCCTAGGTTTCGATTCAAGGACGATTGAAAAACAGACGATTGATTGATTGAGAACAGCAACAGCATTACAGCAATCATCAAAAGTCTTTCGATCATCATAACATATACAAACATCATAGCATTCATTGTTTCATTCTTTTGTAATCTTCAATACATTATAATAAAACATTAATTAATCTTTAATTGTGTTTTGTGTCGTGTGTTCTTGATATTTCATTGACATTGAATGTTGTTTAAATACAATTAAACCAAATCAACGATCCGTAGATATACTACGGAAGAGTAAGTTGTCAATTACACTTAAATATGATATTATTTCTACGGAAGAGTACAATGTGGGACCCACTGAATAAATCCGAGAAAATTAATATGTCTGAGGGTATAAATAAAGAGATTTGACTTGTCAAATGCATTATGCACTTTTTCAGCTCACTTTTTCAGACCTAGAAAATCTCGCAATAAATTTTTCCCACTTTCTCAACATTCAAAATTTATCAAATCAAACCTTAAGCAAACGTATATCTGAGTTCTTAATCAGCGTCTATTAAGGTAAAACATGTTGTAATCATCAAGAATGAACGAGTTGATTCTTGTTTTATCTCATAACTGTTCGTATTCTTATATCAATAACATGATTCTGATGAAGTCTTTTCTTATGAACAGATGGATCATCGATTTGCAAAAGAGCATAATGTATGTGCTTTCTTGAATCCTGACGATCCTGTGTCGGAAGGATGTCAAGAAATTATGAGATATTTGAGAAGATCAAGGGTTTTCTATGCATTATCTGCAGAGCCAACAATTTATCGATCGCACATCAGTGATTTCTGGAATTCTGCGAGTATAGAAGAAGATAATGAAGCAATTATTGCTGAAGTAAGGAATCGAAGGCTGAGAATAGACGAACAAACTATAAGAAGGGTACTAGAACTGGGAGATGTTGAAGCAGGACACCCTGATGTATTCGATAATGAATACATAGAAAAGGTGTTCCTTCTAATGGGATATGATGGAGACTTTGAGAAGGGAGAAATCAAGAAGGGAAGACTCTGCAAACCATACAGATTTTTGTGTCACACTTATCTGAAGTGTATGTCAAACAGAAAATCTGGGCTTGACAGATTTTCTAGACACATATCATCTGGTATTATTGGGATCTTTGAAGGAAGGACATACAACTACTCAAAGTACATCTTTAACTGCTTGTGTGACCACATTAGAGTACAGAAGGCTGATAAGATGTATATGTTTCCAAGATTCATTCAGCTGATCATTAATGCAGACTTGCCTGGAACAAATGTGGAGGGTGGAGTGTTCATTCAAGCACACCTTGGCAGATCTGTGCTGAACAAAATCTCAGGGAGATATGAAGGAGAAGATGTAGACATGTTTGCACATGTGATTGATGCTAGTGCAGACATACCTCCAGAGTTAGTTTGGGAAGATGAGGAAGAGAGCTCTGCTACCAGCTCTGCTCAAGACACACCATCACCAGTAGCCTCACCACAGCAACAACAAACACCCCAAACACAATCACCAGCCAGCCAAACTACAGAACCCATCTCACCAATCCTCAATCTATCACCACAACAACAACCAACACCCCAAGCTCAATCACCTGACAGTCAAAATACTGAACCAATCTCTCCCATCCAACCCCAATCACCAAATCAGCTTCAGATGCAACTCTACCAACAACCTCAAAACTCAGATACTGAGAGCATCTACACTGGAGAGACAGAATTAGCCTCAGATGCTAGTACAGTCAAACTGTCACTATCAAAGACTGAATCCCCTGTGTACTCAAATGAAACTGAACAAGTTTCTCCAATGATTGATCAGCAACAACAACAAACTCTTCAAGAGCCAGAAGATCAAGCCACGGAAGCAAAGTCTAGCTCAGCAAGTGTTGATCATGAGGAGGTAAAAGAAGAAGAGGTTGAGTCTGAGCATCAGGAAAGAGATGCAGAAGCAGATCAGGTTGATGTGATTGCTTACAATGAAGATGATCTGAGTGATGATGACATTCCTGTAAGCAAGAGTTATCTGGTGGCTGAGTACAACAAGCTGGTGCTCAAGTCAAATAAAAGAAAGGCAAGAATACAAGAGCTGAAGGGCATAATTAAAGAAAAAGATGAAGAATTGATAAATCAGCAAGAAAGGATAAAGAGACTGAGAGAAGATGCTCAAAGTGATAAAGAAGTGATTGATGCTCTGCTAGACAAAGAAGCTGAACTTATAGAGTCAGCAGAGAATGAGAAGAAAGATAAAGAAAACATCATGAAGAAACTTGAACTAGCATCTGACACTATGACTGCTCAGTCAAACATAATAAAGACAAAAGAAGAAGAAATTGAGCAACTTAAACTGAAGATCAGCTCATTGGAATCCTATGCCAAAACTTCAACTACTCAAACAAAACAAAGTCCTAAGGCATCAAAAGAAGTGATTTGGTACTCAAGGAAAAGAAAGTATCTTGGTACTACTGAGAAGAAGCCAACTGATGAAAGTAGTCCAAAGAAACAAAAGCTTTCTCCTGAACACACACCAATAATAGACTTATCTGCTGAGGAGCCCATCACTGAACAGAAAGATGAAAGTGACAGAATGGGAAGAGTTAATCAAAGAAGACACACCTCCAAAGCAAGAAGTCTCAAAGGCTGATGATCTTCTGACTACAAGTGACATACTTGAAGAGAGGCCTGAATCAACCATGTTCATGACACTCATAAATCATGGTTTCCCTTATGACATGGTTGAAAGACTGAACATGACAGAGATGAAGAATTTGTTGAAAGAGTTTGAGCTTGCCAGCTTCATGATTCCAAACTGTGACTATGAAGCATTCAATACTTTTCAATCAATTCAAAAGATAAAGAAGGAGTTGGGACACTGTGACACAGCCAAGCTAAGCAAATACAACATGACTTGCTGGTTACAAGGACACAACTACAAGCCTCATGAGCTTAAAGGAAGAACAGTGGGAGAACTAAGAAGGATGATGGAGCATGTAATGAAAGTTGAACTAGATACTGGGGTAAAGTTCAGAACTGAAGCTCCACATCAATCTTATGAACAACAAAGCAAACTCCCTGCTGAACCTATAACTGTTGAACCCAAAGATCAGCATAAAGGGAAAGAGAAATTGATTAGAGAGCCAAGAGAAGTCATCCCCGGAAAGGTATGGCCACTTGGGACTGCAGTTAGAGAAATAACTGAGCAAAAGTCCACTCTAATACAACTGATAGATCACCTCACAACTCCCAGCTCTGCGGAAGAAAACAAGATCATGGCATGGAAATATGATCCAGAGTGGGATTGTGCTGTCATTAAAAGAACATCTGGAAGAGTTGAATACTTCCAAGATGTACTCTCAGTGGTGAGTCTGCCAGAGAATGACATCAGAGACCTTCAAAGCTTAAACATCAGCAACTATCCAATTCACCCTAGAGGAAGAGACTTCTCAACTCTAGTGGGAAAGTTAAAGACTAAGTTTAAAGATGATGTGCTGATTGAAGCTAAAAGAGAAGACATAGAGCATCAGAAGAGAATCAAAGGGCTCAAAAGATACAAGTCCAATGCCTCAGAACATGTAGATGATGAATTCATGAAGAGGATTGGATATAACAATAGAAACAAAGCAGCTCTTAAATGTATTGAAGGGACTCAATTCACATACCCAATCACTGAATGGGGATATGTAGAAAAGACAAAAGAATTGGTCCTACTGAGGAATGCTGAAAACAAGAAAGCAGAAAAGATTAGAATCTTTGATCCTGTGGAAATCAAACTGCTTCATCCCAGCTACACTTCATACTTAAATGACAAATTCTTTCCAAAGCTGTCTGATGAACAAGCACAAAATGATTTATTTCTACATGTTCATGTGATTCAAGTAGTGGACAAACTTCATGCAAAAGCATATAAAAGAAGAAGATTTAATGCTGGATTGCTGAAGGGAACAACATTTGAAGAAGTTACAGAACTAAGAATAACAGAACAAGATGAGCTAGAAGTGGTGAATAACAACAAGGTGTTAGACACACTCACTACAGAAGAAGATGTTCTGGGAATTAGTTATGAAACTTTGAAGATGATGAGCAAGATGAAGATCAAGTATAAGTATGATGATCAGAAGACTGCTGTCTCCTACTTCTACAACAAGATGATCGCAAGAATCAAAGATCTTGCAGTTTTGAAGGAATGAATACAAGTAGCTAAGCCTAAGGGGGAGTATTGTTAGGTCTAGAATCTGTAGATCTAGTCATTATGTATAGGCTTAGTACTTGAATCAATATTTGTAATGAACTTTTGTAATTCATTATTATGTATGCATTAAATATATAGGTTAACCCATTTATATATGTGTTGATGTATGTATGGCTGCAGGTACAAACATAATACTTGATCAATTTTGAAATTGACCAAGTGTAAGAAACATCTACGGATGAACAAATTAGTCTTCCGTAGATGTATATCTTACAAGTAACAATACATCCGAAGATCATCTGCGGATGAACAACAAGCCACCTTCGGAAGAACAATACCTTCGGAAGAACAATACCTTCGGAAGAACAATACCTTCGGAAGAACAATACCTTCGGAAGAACAAGTTACCCTCGGAAGAACAAGATCCCTTCGGAAGAATATTATCTGCGGAAGAACAAAATTTCTACTGAAGACAATATTCCTGCGGAGACCAAACACTTATGTTATCCAAGTGGTACAAGTCAACAAGTCAACAAGTCAACAAGGCGGTTATACGAATCCCGAGAAATCCGTTGATTCCTTATCAGAAACAAATCAAATCCCAAGAGATCCGGTGTTTCCTATAACTGAAACATCTGTCTATAAATATGGATCCTAGGTTTCGATTCAAGGACGATTGAAAAACAGACGATTGATTGATTGAGAACAGCAACAGCATTACAGCAATCATCAAAAGTCTTTCGATCATCATAACATATACAAACATCATAGCATTCATTGTTTCATTCTTTTGTAATCTTCAATACATTATAATAAAACATTAATTAATCTTTAATTGTGTTTTGTGTCGTGTGTTCTTGATATTTCATTGACATTGAGTGTTGTTTAAATACAATTAAACCAAATCAACGTTAATTCCGCTAACGTTGACTTGAAATCAATTCTCACTGATAATTCCTGTCGACGATCCTCGGATTCACAATAGCTTATAATGTCAATTTAAATGCGTGGGTTAGAGTCCTTAAAAACCTATGGGTTATTTACTTGAATGGTAAGTTAGTAGGAATTTTAAATATAAAAACCTTGTTAAATGGGATGTGTGGGTTTTCAAGCATTTTGGTTCTATTAAAGTTTGACTCAAACTCTAGCCTAGACGTTCTTTTAAAAGAAACGTATACACATGTTGTAATATGTCAAATGATGAAAAAAAAAAGAATTACTCACAATGATAGTTATATAAAAATATTATAATTCCTTTTTAAGTGTATACAATAACTTTAAAAACCACGTTTATATTTCATATTTTATTATATATATATGTAGTATTAAAATATATTATTACAAAGAAAAGCATATATTTTACTAACAAGAAAACTTATACTATTTGTTAGTGAAACTCTTAAAGCACATTTTATAAAAAGAAAATGATATAGAAATTACTACTTTTACTTGATTACATGGCGTATTTCAAAAACACTACTTAAGGATAAATATATATAATATACTTATGTATTGTTTGTAACGAGTTGCGACTCGGGTCGAGTCAAAATGATTTTAATTACCCAAGTAATATATCAACTTCAAGTTACAAGGGTGTTTTTGAACACTTTCAACTAAAGTATTATTTATTAACATATTCTAGTTAATATATATAGATTTCATAAATATCCCTTTTGTGTCACCAACGGGTCGTCGAGTCAAACACTTTGTTATCAAGTGCGTGGATGAAATAGTTACATCTCACATTACATGTAGAAGCAATTACTTAAACATAAATTGCCTTAACTATTTTAGGACGAGCTTTGGTCGGTTTCCTCGAACACTTTGGGTATTTACAAGTTTACATACTCGTGTATCACTGTCAGGTGAGTTTCACGGCCCCATTTTTACTTATTTTCCTTTTGGGGGAGATTACATGCAAATTACTATTTTCTTGGACACATTTACTTGTTAATGATTTCACATGTTATATAAGTTGTTTACTTACCGTATAAAGTCCCCAGTTATCGAACCGTTAGTTTATTTCCCAAAGCGAGGTAATCATGGATAGTACTATTGGGTTTGACTACCCCCACCCGGATTAATTACCCTAATCTTGACTGGAGGTCTAAACGGGTGCATTATTAGCCTGTTCACACTCATGCTTACGGTAGGCATGGGTAGGGGCAATGTGTTACAGTTACAGTCTAGCTTCGGTTGCGGTGCTTATATAATATTGTAGTATTGTATGATCGACAATCAAATCATGAAAAGACTTGTGGTCCATTACACTGTTTACTATTACTTTAAAACCTGTGAACTCACCAACTTTATGTTGACATATTTTCATGCATGTTTTCTCAGGTACTTGACCCTTGCATCAAGTTAAGCTAGCTTGGTCCACGTCGCATTTAGGACCATTCATGCTGTTTGGGACATTTATTTTCCTATTTGTCATGTTTTGAAATCAATTACTCTAGCTCTACTACTTCCGCAATTCAACTCTGAAAACAATTATGTATTTTTTTTAAACTTATTTGCAACGTATGTTTACTAAACCATGTAGTGGTCGATCAATGACTATGGTTTCCATGATGTTCACACCCCGCGGGAAACCGCCGTGGTTGGGGGTGTGACAGATTGGTATCAGAGCCATTGGTTATAGGGAATTAGGTTGCATTTAGTGGACCTCGACTCGGTTCTCCGGACTACCTCCTCCTCCTCCCGGTACGTATTGGTGGGCGTGTACACCCGAGATTTATGCCGACCTCCTAGAGGAGCTCGTCCCGGGAGTCGTGCGTATCATCGGGCCGCAACTCCCGATGGCCGTTCCACTGACCATGTCCCATATCTTTGTTGAGCTATCCCGGGGGTCTGCCCCTGTGACTGCTGATCCCCGACCAGCCGACCCCACTCCTGAGACCACAGATCCCACCCCCCAGCCCGCTGACACCGAGGTAGTTGACCTAGACTCGGAGTCCACTGAATCAGCCTCCCAGCCAGCCGACTCCGACCCGGTCGACTCCGACGCGGTCGACTCCGACCCAGCCGACTCCGACCCGGCCGACTCCGACGCGGCCGACTCCGACCCGGCCGACTCCGACCCGGCCGACTCCGACCCGGGCGACATCGACCCGACCTACCCAGAGTCCTCCGAGGCCATTCCCTCGCCCAGATACCCCACCTCTCACCCTGCTGATCCAGTTACCCAGCCCATTGACCCGGTTCCTCAGCCCTCTGATCCGACTCCGCTAGCAGACCCCGATCCCCTCCACCTCGCCCCTGAGCCTACTGACCCCTCCCCGGTAGCTGCTGGCCCTGAGCCGGTGACTACAGACACCCACCGTATCCTTGGTCCGGGTGTACCACCGCCCTCTTACCGTTGCTATCGGACTCACCCTGGAGGTGCACTTCTTGCACACACTCCTAGGAAGCGGGTTCATATTCCGATCCGTCCTGCCACACCCATCCGAGATTGTACCGCTGAGCCCGAGCCTGTGCCCAAAAGGCGCATAATCGATGTTCGTCGGTGGGAGTGGATGCCCAGCCGACTGGACGAGTGGAGAGACACCGAGGGTATTCCCTCCACATTCGAGGTAGGTGAGTCTTCATGTGCCCCCAATCCGATTCCCCTTACACAAGAGCCTATGGAGCTCACTGTGCCACTCCTCGTGGCACGATCTGCGCGGCACGATCAGCAGCTTCACGAACTACGTACTGAACTCACAGAAGTTCAAGAGACTTTTGATAGGGAAGACATGGACTGTCGGTTACTAGCGATCGAGGAGGGTAGATACCTCAATGATCAGGCATTACACACAATGCATGATCGACTTATCAGGATAGAGGAGGACATGTCATCCATGGCGCGGAGAGTGGAGGTTGCAGAGGAGAGAGCTACCCGGGCAGAGCAGCGGGCGACTGTGGCCGAAGAAAGAGTGAGAGTGACGGAAGAGCGCTTGGAGTCATCTACTGCAATGGCAGCGGTGTGTATGCTCATGGCCATGGCAGCAGTGCAGACAGGCGCATTCACTTATTTATCCCGTTGATTGCCTATCGTGAGCGGGCTGTGCTCACATAATATTGGATATTAACTTGTTATAGGAGTATGTACTCTGGAAATATTTTGTAATTCGTACAATTTATTATCAAGTTATGTTATCTTTTATTGCGTGGTTGCTTGGTTGTTATGATTGTTTACTTTTGGTGACATGTGTTTGACATTATTACATATTGTCTTATCTTGTTTATCATTATGATTTGAAGAGAACATGCCACCGCGAAGGAGAAACGTCAGAACCAATATGGGAAGCGGTACTCCCATGACCGCAGAGGCCATCGAACAGCTTGTGGCGCAACGAGTGGCGGATGCAATCGCACACCACGAGGCGAATCGTAGTGCAGGAGGATCTGAAGTGAATGGAGGCAATGTTAGTGGCGCAGGAGGATCTGATGTTCACAACAAAGGTTGCTCCTACAAGACGTTTCTGAACTGTAAACCATTTAACTTTCGCGGTAATGAAGGAGCTGTTGGTTTGGTCCGCTGGAAAGAAAAGATGGAATCTGTTTAGCGAATCAGTAACTGTGCTGAGGAGAATAAGACGAAATTTGCCACCTGTACCTTTGAAGGTCAAGCACTCACTTGGTGGAATGCCCATGCCCAGACTTTGGGTATTGACGTTGCCTACCAAATCACTTGGGATGAATTGAAAAAAATGTTGACTGACGAATACTGCCCTCGGAATGAATTGCAAAACTTGAGGTTGAATTCTGGAACCACACCATGAAGGGTGCAGAAATTACAAGCTACACCACCCGATTCCATGATCTTGCTCGTCTATGCCCTCATATGGTTAACCCGGAGTTCAAACGTGTGGAAAGGTACATTTGGGGCCTTGCACCCCAAATTCAGAGCATGGTGACCTCATCTAAGCCAGCCACCATCCAAGAGGCTGTCAGGATTGCTCATGACCTGACTGACCAAGCTGTACGTCAGGGAGCGTTTGTGAAGAAGACGGTAGTAGAAAAGAACTATGACAATAAGAGAAAGTGGGACGACAATCATGGTCGAAATGTTTCGCACCAAAACCAAAACAGACAAGAGGTTGTTAGGGCTTTCACTGCTGGCCCATCTGAGAAGAAGACAAAAGGTGGGTATGCTGGAAACCTACCTAAGTGCAATAAGTGTAACTTTCATCACCTAGGTGCATGTGGAGATTCCATGTGCCAGAAATGCAAACGTTTTGGCCATGCGACTAAGGACTGTCGAAAGCCCAACCCTACTCTTAAAACAGGAAACAATCGTGCGTGCTTTGAATGTGGCGTTGCTGGACATTTTCGCAAGGACTGTCCAAACTTGAAGCAAACCGGCGGAAACAACGCACGTGGTCGAGCTTTTGTGATTGGAGCTGGAGAAGCTCGACAGGACCCGAACATTGTTACGGGTACGTTTCTTGTAAATAATCTCTATGCATCAATCCTATTCGATACGGGTGCCGATAGGAGTTTTGTGTCTAGTGAATTTAGTCCACTACTAGAAATTACTCCTACCCGTCTGACTTCTAAGTATACAATAGAGTTAGCTGATGGTAAGTTGATCGAAACCGACAAGATCATACAAGGATTCACTCTCAGCTTGGCGGATCACACGTTCGATATAGATTTACTACCTGTAACCCTAGGGAGTTTTGACGTTGTTATTGGCATGGACTGGTTGTCGAAGAACCGAGCAGAAATCGTTTGTCGCGAGAAGATTGTTCGCATTCCACTCCCGAGTGGAGAGACCATATCGATTCAAGGAGAAAAGTATGGTACGATGTTAAGGATCATTTCATGTATGAAGGCCCGGAAGTACTTGCGAAAGGGCTATCATGCAATCTTGGCGCACGTGGTGGAGAAGCAAACCGAAGAGAAAAGAATCGAGGATATACCCATCGTGCGAGACTATCCGGAAGTCTTTCCCGAGGACTTGCCCGGACTTCCACCTCAAAGGCAAGTCGAATTTCGAATTGACTTAGTACCCGGAGCTGCTCTAGTAGCACGATCCCCTTACCGATTAGCACCATCAGAGATGCAAGAGTTGTCTAATCAATTACAAGAATTGTTAGATAAAGGATTCATAAGACCAAGTTTCTCACCGTGGGGAGCCCCGGTGTTATTTGTTAAGAAGAAGGATGGATCTTTTCGAATGTGCATCGACTACCGAGAGTTAAACAAACTCACCATTAAGAATCGGTATCCCCTCCCCCGAATCGATGACTTATTTGACCAACTTCAGGGATCTAGTTACTACTCGAAGATTGACTTGCGTTCGGGATATCACCAATTACAAATTCAAGAGGAAGATATCCCCAAGACCGCATTTCGAACTCGTTATGGCCACTATGAGTTCATGGTCATGCCATTTGGGTTAACCAATGCGCCAGCTGTATTTATGGATCTCATGAATAGAGTATGCAAACCCTATTTGGATAAATTCGTGATCGTCTTCATCGATGACATTCTGATATATTCACGAACCAAAGATGAGCATGAACAACATTTAAGGTTAATCTTGGAACTACTCAAGAACGAGAAATTATACGCGAAATTCTCAAAATGTGATTTCTGGATTCGAGAAGTGCAATTTCTCGGGCATGTGGTTAACGAGAAGGGAATACATGTTGACCCATCCAAGATAGAGGCCATTAAGAACTGGGAAGCACCTAAGACCCCGACTGAGGTGCGACAATTCCTAGGTTTGGCAGGTTATTACCGACGCTTTATCGAAAATTTCTCTAAAATAGCCCAACCATTGACAACCTTAACTCAGAAAGACAAGAAATTCGATTGGGGTGATAAGCAGCAAGCAGCGTTTCAATTGTTAAAGCAGAAATTGTGTTGCGCGCCAATTCTGTCCCTACCAGAGGGGGACGATGATTTTGTGGTGTACTGCGACGCATCACGACAAGGACTTGGCTGTGTCCTGATGCAACACGACTAAGTTATTGCTTACGCTTCACGACAATTGAAAGTGCATGAGAAAAATTACACTACTCACGACCTTGAATTGGGAGCGGTTATTTTTGCACTAAAGATTTGGCGACAATACCTGTATGGTACCAAGTGTACTATATTCACTGATCACAAAAGCCATCAGCACATCTTCGATCAGAAGGAGCTAAATATGAGACAACGCAGGTGGGTCGAGTTACTAAACGATTATGATTGTGAGATTCGTTATCATCCTGGAAAAGCGAATGTTGTAGCAGACGCTCTGAGCAGGAAAGAACGAACCAGAACTTTACGGGTGCGAGCGTTGGGAATGACGATTCATACGAGTCTAACTACTCAAATTCGTGATGCTCAGTCGGAAGCACTAAAGGAACATAATTTGAAAAATGAATCTCTTCACGGCATGGATAAGCAATTTGAGATCAAGTCTGATGGAGCTCGATACTTTATGAATCGAATTTTGGTGCCAAATTATGGGGACTTAAGGGAACTGGTGATGAACGAGACACACAAATCAAGATACTCCATCCACCCGGGCTCTGATAAGATGTATCAGGATCTAAAGGAGTTATACTGGTGGCCGAACATGAAAGCTGGCATAGCCACCTATGTTAGCAAGTGCCTTACGTGTTCAAAGGTTAAGGCGGAGTACCAGAAACCATCTGGATTACTACACCAACCGGAGATTCCACAATGGAAATGGGAGCAGATTTCCATGGACTTCATCACAAAACTACCCAAGACACCCACCGGTTATGATACGATTTGGGTAATTGTGGATCGACTGACAAAGTCTGCCCATTTCCTACCAATTAAGGAGACTGATAAGATGGAAAGGTTGACAAGAGTTTATCTCAAGGAGGTTGTTTCGAGACATGGAGTACCGATCTCCATTATCTCCGATCGAGACAGTCGATTTACCTCGAGATTTTGGCAATCATTACAAAAGGCCTTGGGTACACGGTTGGATATGAGTACCGCATACCACCCTCAAACAGATGGTCAGAGCGAACGGACCATTCAGACGTTAGAAGACATGCTTAGAGCTTGCGTGATAGACTTTGGAAACCGTTGGGATACTCATCTACCATTAGCTGAGTTTTCTTACAATAATAGCTATCACACCAGTATCAAAGCCGCCCCGTTTGAAGCACTGTACGGAAGGAAGTGTCGATCACCACTGTGTTGGGCAGAAATTGGTGATAGTCAACTCACTGGTCCCGAGATCATACACGAGACCACAGAAAAGATCGTTCAGATTCAGAACCGACTCAAAGCCGCGCGTGACCGTCAGAAAAGCTACGCTGACGTGAGACGTAAACCATTGGAATTCCAAGTGGGAGATAAGGTTCTACTTAAAGTCTCACCTTGGAAAGGAGTCATTCATTTTGGCAAACGAGGTAAGCTAAATCCTAGATACATTGGACCGTTTGAAATCCTAGCCAGGATTGGTCCTTTAGCTTACAAGCTCAAACTTCCCCAGGAACTTAGTAGTGTTCATGACACTTTCCACGTGTCAAATCTAAAGAAGTGCCTGTCAGATGAAACTCTAGTTATACCTCTCGATAAGGTTCAGATTTGTTGATGCATGTATGTCCCTAGATCATGAGCTGTAATGTAATAAATCTTGTCTGTCTGATTATGATGTAAGTTGTATTGATTAATGAAATGAAATGAATTGTTTGTTACATGTGATGTTTAATATTTCATTAATGAGTTGTGATTGAATTGATTGGATTTATGAATGTTTGAATGAGTGCACATTATGTTATATTAAATAAAACATTCAAACGTAACTTAATGAAGTTCTCATGCGAATGGCCCATGCGAATGGACCACACGCATGAATAACTTCATACGATTGACTCAATCGCACGACTGAAACAGGAGACTGGATCAGTCGTATGATTGACACATAAGATTGACTCAATCGCACGACTGAACACTCAGTCGTGCGGATGAATCAACCGCATGGTTCAATCGCACGACTGAACCATACTTATGGCCCAGTCGCACGATTGAACAATACTAACCTATAAATAGACCCAATTCGTGGGAAAACAAAGGCATTCATCCCATTACGATTCCAGACGTACCCTAGCCGTTCAGAAGCCTCCCAAATCGTTCTCCAAGTTCACAGAACACATCAGATCGGTTCCTAATCGATTTCTGACGTTGATTTCAATTCTTGATTGATTCATCGTGTGTTCTCACTGATTGGATCGCCAATCAAATAGGATTCCGCACTATTTGAGTTGGTTTAACACGCAATCACTCGGTATTTCGTTCAAATACCTGATCCTAACAAGTGGTATCAGAGCTTTGGCTCTTGATTTCGTGTTGATTCAATCAAGATTGCATAAAAGTTTGTGTTTTTGCACGAAAAACGCAATCTTTAGCATCAAAAGTGATCTTGGACGTCCCTCCCTGCTCATCGAAGTTCAGTTTCTACAGACTTAGGCGATTTGGACTTGCGAAATTTCGAATTTTTACGGCTGAAACCCGTCAAACCTAGAAATTTTCGCAAAACAGCAGCTTCAGTCGCACGAGTGATCCATTCGCACGACTGGACTTCATTCGCAGTGCTCATTCGCACGACTGGACCTAGTCGCACCTTCATTCGGCCGACTGAACCGTTCGTTCGCATAGCTCATACGCACAGATTCATTCGCACGACTGAACCATTCGCCCTGTTCAGTCGCACGGTTGAACCAATCGCAGAGTTCATACGCACGATAAGACCATTCGCATCCTTCAGTCGCATCAGTTAAAGGTTATTTGATTAGATTCTAAGTTTATTAGCCATGGAAGATCAGATGTCAGCCTTTACTGCTGGGAAGGACTCAAGAATTCAGAACCTGCTGTTGCTTGAGAGTGAGGTGGGTAATCACAATAAACCACCAAAGCTCTTGACTTTAGATGAGTTTCCCCACTGGAAACAACGTTTTGAGATCTACCTAAATGGAGTAGATCCTAATCTGTGGGAAGCTATCGAGGTTGGTTATAGTACCGGTGGGAGCAGATGGAGTAAAGTTAACGTTAAGTGGGATGACAGACGCACAGAAAGTAAAGTACAATGCAGAGAAAAGGGTTTATGCATTGATCACTCAGTCAATCCCCAAAGACATATTCCACCAGTACTCAGAGAACAAGCAGTCCAAGAAACTGTGGGATGAGCTAGAGAAAAGATATGATGGGAATGCATCATTAAAGGCAATCAAGGCAAAGGAGTTAAAGAAGGAATTCGATAACTTCTCATCGATTGGTAACGAGAGTTTAGATGAAGTCATAGACAGATTCTACCACTTGATGAGCGAGTTGCATACACATGGAGTGGAAACGACTATGGAAGAGAAAGTAAGCAACTTCGCAGACGGATTGCCTGATAAGTGGGATTCATTCGTGTCTAATCTTAGACAGAATGGAATGCTTGTAAAGCTGGATATAAATGACTTCATTCTCAAGCTGCGTGAAGAAGCACTAAGGATGAAGTATAGAGCACAGAAGTCTTCGTATACACAAACCCAGCTTTATACAACGCCACGCCTCAAGCTAAGACATCTGGAGCACCTCTCCAGACAGCATTTGTGTCTAGCTCGTCAGGTCCTTCACATGCTTCTCCTTCTGGATCAGACACGTCAGGGTCATCTTGTACCCACTATATTGGATCAGAAGCAAGTGCTGCCAAATTAAAGACCGAGAACCTCGGTAATGTGACCGTAGAAGTAGCACGAGAGCATATGGATCTTCTAGCCGCAATAGTTCATTCATATGATGGACTTGTGGCTGGGAAGATTGGAAACTGCCATCTGGCAGATGATAGACTACGAGCAGGTAGATGAAATGGAGCTTGAAAGAATGGATATAATGTGGGCCTTAGCTAGCGCTGTCCGAAGGGCAAAGAAGTTTGTTAAGAAGACAGGACAAAATTTGATAGCTACTAAGGACACCACATTTGGATTTGACAAGAGCAAAGTGACCTGCTTCAACTGTGGAGAGAAAGGGCACTTCAAGAGGGAATGTGTCAAGCCAAAGAAGACGGGTAATGGGAACCCGTTCTCATCCTTTACTCGCCAAGACAAGCAAGCTTCCAGTTCTACTTCATCAAACAAGGACCCAAAGCCTTGACTGCTCATGATGATGAAGGACAGGACTGGAGTTTTAGATTTGTCTCACCAGAATCTAACATTGCCAGTGTTGAAGATATTGATGATGATTCTGCGAGTGAAGGTGATCTAGCAGTTGAAATAGCGATGTCACACAGTGAAGAAACAACTGCAGCTGAGGTCAGTTACAAGCCAAAGGAGGAGACTTCCACGTCAGAAACAGAAAAGTCAGAATCACCAGAACCAGAGACGTCTGATGCTGCGTTGATGGCGAACTCTTCTGAAACAACACAGGTAAGTACAACTGACCAAATGTTTAATAATCATGCTTGTTCTAACTGTGATATGTTTAGGAATAGCATTGATGAAAAATTTGCTAGATTATTAGATCACAATGATAACTTAGTAAAAGATTTACAACTATGCACTGAGGCAAATAGAGTTCTAAAACAAATGAGCATAGTTATAAAGAAAAGATAGACTATTGACTAAATCAACTTAGGGAACCAAGTAGTTGCCTTTAATCAAGCAAATGACATTAGGTACTATCTAAACTCCCTGGAGGACACTAAGAAGCAAAAGGCAGTTCTAGAAGTAGAAGTTAACTCCTTAAAACAGAAACTGCACAGTTGGACTAGTTCTTCACACATAGTTCAACACCTAGTGAGAGAAAGGAATAATGGGGAGGGATTAGGCTACAAAGTGGTTCCACCACCACCTGAAACCTTGATGAACACCAAGTCTAAACCAGTAAACAACAACCCAATCAAGGATCATGTGGTGACCACTCCTCTTGTTACTGATCCAGACACATCATGTTCATCTACTGAATCTGGACAGAAACAAAAGGAGACCACTTCAAAGACAAAGGGTAAATTGCCTTGTGTTAATCTGGAAAATGAATTTGAAAAAGTTAACTTAAAGTCAGGGTCAAACAGAGTCAAATCAGAACCCATAAAGACTTCAAACGTTAATTTTTCACATGCTACAAGTCAAAAACCAGTTAACCAAAAAGTGGAACAAGTTAAACAGGTTAAAACAGTTAAATTTGTTAAACCAGAGAAAACATCAAACATGCAAGAGTCAAAACCTAACTGATTGATGTTCCTAAAGTGTCACGCATTTCTCCACAAAGAAAGTCTACTCATAAAGTTGATAGCAGATTGTGCTACAACTGTGGAGAATGTGGACATATTGCTTCCTATTGTCCTTTCTATCAGACACCTAGGAAGAAGATTGATCTTCAGGACTCTAGACCTAGGTCTTCTAAGAGGAGTTCTCTAACTCCACCTAGAAGATCTAGTGAACCTAAAGTCCAACCTGTAAGCCAGACGACTGTTTATCATAAACAGGCATTGCACAAATCTGGCTTATGGAAAGAGAAGTCATCCTGTGTGTGATGATACTGATGACAAGAAGGAATCTGAGCTACCCTCACCTTCTAAAGGTCAATGGGTAGAGTTTATGATGTGTGATGCCTCTGGGAAACCAAGACAGTAAAGGCTTGGGTTCCTAACCTAAACTAATACATTTACTTGATATGTGCAGGGTGTTCGGTATAGCGCTGAGACTAACACGTGGATTATAGACAGCGGAGCATCCAGGCACATGACAGGAAATAGAGCCCTTTTATCAAACGTCAAACAAATAAAAGGAGGGCATGTTTCCTTTGCAGGAACAAGGGAGGATACATCACAGCACAGGGAGAAGTGGGAAATCAGAAAGTTAAGTTTGATAAGGTGAACTACGTTCAACAACTTCAGAATAACTTACTTTCTGTTTCCCAAATCTGCGATAAAGGATTTAAAGTCATCTTCGACAACAAGAAGTGTTACGTGCTGAAGAAAGACTATATGATTCCAGAGGACCAAGTTCTGATGACTGCTTCAAGATATAAGGACCTTTATGTCTTGGATCTGTCAACAGCTGCTCCAACGGATCATGAGGTGCAGTGCTTTCTATCTAAAGCTACTGAGAAGGACTCAATCTCCTGGCATAGGAGAATGGGACACATTAGTCAAAGGAAGATGAATCACTTGATTCAGAAGGATTTAGTGAGAGGAGTAAATGTCAAGAACTTCCAACTTCCTGACTTTTGTGTAGCTTGCAAGAAAGGCAAACAGACAAAGAAGTCTCATAAGGAGAAGAAAGTTCATTCAATAGAACTTCCTCTTGAACTTCTTCACATGGATCTGTTTGGTCCAGTCAGTACAAGGAGCATTGCAGGCGACTTGTACTGTTTTGTGGTCACTGATGACTACTCAAGGTTCACTTGGGTAATGTTTCTGAAATCCAAATCAGAAACATTTGAGTCATTCAAGGAATTAGTCACACTCTGGAATCTCTCTACAAGCTAAAGGTTAGACAAGTACGCTCAGACAACGGGACAGAATTCAAGAATCAATGGATGGAGGCATACTGCAAGGAAAAGGGAATTGTTCATCAATTCACTTCAGCCTACACGCCTCAGATGAATGGTGTTGCTGAGAGGAAAAATAGAAGCTTGATAGAGACTGCACGGACTATGCTGGCTGACTCGAAACTGCCTATCCAATTCTGGAATGAGGCAGTAGCAAATGCATGTTATACACTGAATCGAGTCCTAATAGTCAAGCGCCACGGAAAGACATGTTATGAGCTACTACAAAGACGCAAACCGAATTTGGAGTATCTTGAACCTTTTGGCGCGCCGTGTACACTTCTGAAGAAGACACAGAAGGAAAATTCAGCGAGAAGGCAGATGAAGGAATCTTTCTAGGATACAACATACCGAATAAGCGAGTTTACAATAACTCAACGGGTCTTGTAGAAGTGTGGTGTAATGTCGACGTTCAGAGATATACCACGCCTCCTACAGGCAAAGGACCTGCCTACTTCTTCGATTATGATGGATTCTTCAAATCCTTCAACATACCTCTCTCTCCCTCGGATGATGAGTTAGCTACTAGGATGATGTATGACATTCTGAATACACCATCTACCACACAGGGAGAATCATCTACTCAGTCAGGGGGAGCAGTCAATGACAGTGACTCCTCCTCTGAAGATGAAACTGAAGCAGATGACCAGAACAGTCAGGAGGAACAGGTTCCAGTTCCTGAAAGTCCACAAGCATCGCCGAGTGATGCACCTTCGACTTCAGAACCTCAAACTCCAACTACCTCAGATGCAGAACCAAATGTTCGCAATCTTGGCTCTGAGGTAGCTGTTCCTACTACTCCAGGATCACGACTAAACGTCTATCATCCACTTGACAATGTTATTGGGGATGTCAGATCAGGAGTACAAACCCGAAATCAGTTATACTCAGCTGATTACGCCTCGGTTATGGAGAAAGGATACATTCATGATGGTGCTTATCGATGTTTTGTCTCGCAGGTTGAGCCTAAATATGTCAGTGAGGCACTAAATGATGAGGCGTGGGTGAGTGCCATGCAAGAAGAACTTCTGCAGTTTAAGAAGTTAGGTGTCTGGACTCTGGTTGATAGACCTAAAGGTGCTAAAGTCATTGGCACTAAATGGGTACTAAAATGCAAGAAGGATGACCAAGGGGTCATTATCAGGAACAAAGCTCGACTGGTGGTTCAAGGTTTTCGCCAAGTCGAGGGAATTGACTACAATGAGGTGTTTGCACCTGTGGCAAGGATGGAAGCTATTCGTATCTTCCTTGCCTATGCATCGTACATGAAGATCAAAGTCTACCAATTAGATGTAAAGAGTGCATTCCTTCATGGGGAAATCAGAGAAACAGTCTATGTAAGTCAACCCGAGGGTTTTGAAGATCCTTACCATCGGGATAGAGTTTACAAGCTCGACAAAGCTTTATATGGGCTTCATCAAGCTCCTCGAGCTTGGTATGAGAAACTCTCAACTCATCTTGTGAAAACACGGTTTTCGCAGGGGAGTAATTGACTGTACACTGTTTATTAAGGAAAAAGATGGCGACCTACTGCTTGTACAGATATTGATGACATAATCTTCGGGTCAAAGAACGAAGAGTTATGTAAAGAGTTTGAAGCAGTAATGAAGAAAGAATTTGAGATGAGTGCCATGGGGGAGATGAAGTTCTTTCTCGGGTTACAGGTGGATCAAACACCTAATGGAATCTTTCTACATCAGACCAAGTATGTAGGAGACATTCTCAGTCGCTTTGACATGGAGAATGCTTCTGCTGCTGGGACTCCACTTGCTACGAATCATGATATAGCACCTGATGAGAATGGAGATCTAGTAGATGCCACTATGTACCGAGGAATGATCGGATCCCTCATGTATCTCACTGCCTCAAGACCTGATATTATGTATGCTACATGTCTATGTTCAAGATATCAGGCTAAACCAAAGGTCAACCATCTGATCGGGGTCAAGAGGATTTTTTTATCTGAAGGGTACACCCACACTTGGATTGTGGTACCCTCATGATGATGACTTTGAGCTTACCGCGTATAGTGACTCGGATTACGGGGGCTGCAAGATGAACTACAAGTCTACGTCAGCGGGGTGTCAATTTTTTGGGAGAAGATTAGTTACCTGGCAGTGTAAGAAGCAGACATCGGTTGCATTGTCAACCTGTGAAGCCGAATATGTTGCTGCTGCAAGTTGCTGTTCACAAATCATCTGGATTCAACAGCAAATGCGGGATTACGGTTTAAAATTCTCATCTACTCCTATTTTTGTTGATAACTCCGCTGCAATTGCAGTAACTAAAAATCCGGTCCAACATCCTAAGACCAAACACATCGGTATTAAATACCATTTCATAAGAGATTGTTTGAAAAGAACTTAATTGATGTGGTTAAAATTAATACTGATTTTCAACGCGCTGACCTCTATACTAAAGCCTTTGATAAACCACGTTTCAATATTTATTAGAGGTCAACGGTGTTAAAAAGAAAAGTGAGGTAATTCCTGATGATGAAAATGTGTAGTCCGATGTCGTTTAGTTAAATTTTATTTTATTTAATTTGATTTGTCTATTTGATTTTATTTTTTATTTAAACTCATGTTATTTTGCTTTATTAAAATCCTAAAATAATTAAACCAGAAATGATTTTAGTATTTTAGGGGGAGAATATGTCAAGTTATTAACATTAAAAAATTAAAAAAAAAAATGAGGGAGAAGGAGTAGCTAGCTGAAATAAGGTAGAGTGTGCTGTGATACCGATTCAATACCTTTGGAAAATGATAGTACACAGGAACAAATCAAGAGGGACTTTAAAATTTAAGTTTTAGAAAGATGCAAAAGTTCAAAGTATAAATCTGTGTAGTCTAAGCAATACTAAAAGGAAAGATGATAGAAAACTGGCAACTCCTAAGGTGACACAAAGAAAGTAGACTTAGGCTGCTAGACCATATATGATATGTTGGTAGATTCAACACAATAGACAAATAGACCGAGTGGTGATTTCAAGATAAAACTAAGTGTTCAACTGACTGTGGGCTTCCATCTTATCACTGGTTAACACAATCAACAATATTCCAATAAGGTGTAATGAGCAAGTAAACGCCACAAATGTGTGCGGATGACCATAATTAGAGCAAAGCAAGAAAAAAATGAAAGACAAATGCAATAAAGCTAATGACTTATGTTGTTGGTGCATTTGGTGCAAAATAAATAAGCTGCTCTAACAAGGAGATAGGTTGTGTGCCTCTCTGCTGTGCGATGGCACTGACCTGAGGATAAGCATAACCTAGATATTCTAGAATTCATTGTTGTTTGCCGCCTCTCTGCTGTGCGATGGCACTGACCTGAGGACAGGCTTCTCTTTGAAAGCTCTAAGAATAGTCTCTTCTTGTAATAATACCCGTAGACCGCTCAAAAGCTCCTGAGGAATGTTGATTACCATATAGTGTGGGATCCAAAAATGTTAGTTGAAATAATTAAACCTAAATTAGTCACCAGTCTGTGTCAAAAGTCTGTGTATGGATTTAAGTGGACAAACATACTGACAATCATTGTGGCTACATTCTCAAAGGCTCAAACAATGTGAAAATCTAAGAGTTTCAGTATGATTTTCTTAGTTTGCTAACGACTCTGGATGAACACCGAGAACTTGAGCATCAAAAGGTTTAATAACTAGTCCCAAATGATTTGAATTGCCTGTATGATTCCAAAAATTGAATTGGTCCCGATATGAAAAATCGAAGTTGAAGCTATCTATTCCCGAACCAAATCCCGCAGATATCAATCTCTGGATTTATCTCTCACAAAAGTCAAAAAATGTCTGATTATGTAATTAGTTTAAATTCTTAAATAGTTAGTCGTTTTAAGTTTTAATTGAGTCAAGTGTCGGGCTACATCAGGAAAATCAGAAGGAATAAACTCACTAAAAGGGTCATGTCTGAGATGACCATATGTGCTTTGAAGGTTAAATAGTCACGTCTGAGGTGACAAAGTTGTTTTAAAAGGGTCACGTCTGAGGTGACCAAAGTGGTTAAAAGGATCACGTCTGAGGTGATCAAAGTGTTTTCAAGATTAAAGGATAAGGTCATGTCTGAGATGATCAAAGATCATAACGTTAATTTAATTAATCTAAAAGAGTTAAAAGTAAATTGACAAAAATGGCAGAAAATTAACTAAGTATGACCCATTCGCACGAATGGACCATACGTATGGACTAACCATACGAATGAAGTCCATTCGCACGAATGAACTATGAGTATGGACCATCCAACCGAATGGATCATACGATTAGTCCAGTCGGAGGTTAAGTGCGAACGAGTGAGTCAGTCGCACGACTGAACTTCAGTCGGACGACTGGAGAAGGGCGACTGACCCAATCGCACGACTGAGTCCCACTCGCACGACTGAAAGGTGCGTATGAACTCAGTCGCACGATTGGATCTAGGGTTGATATAAATAGAGGTGGAGTCGGTCGCAGAGACTCATCACCTCAATCGCCCCTAAATCGCACACCCTACCGTTACTCTGCCAAAATTTGATTTGCCTTAGTTTTCTCATTGATTGTGTTACTGACGTTCGCTAATCATCATACAGGTATTTTGAAGTCTTCTTCCATCAAAAACAGAAAGATTGGAAACCCTAATGGGTTAACTCGACTGTGAAATGCGAACCGAGACATGCAAACCCTAATAAACTATTAAAACCAAGCAAATGTTAAAATTAAGTAAAAAGGTTGTTAGTAAAGAGAATGCGACACTAAAGAACCGGTTAATTGAGTTAAAGACTTAGTTTGTGTAGATTCGAACGTTGGACGACTGAACACCTGAGACAGACGTCTGGTCGTCGGATGAACTTCAGTCGCACGACTGAAGGGAGCGATTCACTAACCGCAACGACTGAACCATGCGAATGAGACTCAGTCGCACGACTGGTGTAACCGCATAAGAGTACATGCGCATGAGTCCAGTCGCACTCAGTCGTGCGCATGAGGTCAATCGCACGTCTGATCCTCAATCGCACGATTCAGTCGCACGACTGTCTTCAGTCGTACAACCTCAATCGCATGACAGATAGTTTCCATTCAAAGTCTAAGTGTTGCATTATACTCGTAGCCAACGAACTAATGTTTATATTATTATGTGTTACAGATGGCGAGTCGATGGAACATGAGCACCAAGCACAACATATGTGCTCACCTGGATTTGACATCCAGGAACGCAGCTGACTTCACAGGCATTATTACATTTTTACTGAGATCCAGGATCTCTCATGCTATATCACTCCATGCACACCATACAGATCAGTACAGCAGGCCTTCTGGAAAGGCGCGTCGGTTGATAGATCCACTGAGCCTCATGCATCAGAAGTTCGATTTTGGTGAGGCTATCACTGTATCTGAGGAGGATCTGAGGATTGTTCTACAGCTTGGGGACGATGCTGATTGTCCCACTCGTCTACACCCCTCACTGTCAGAGGATGTTTCATGAGAGCCAAGTACTCTGGGGACATCAATGCTGGGGTACTCAACAAGAGTAACCTCTGTCCCCAGTTTAAGTACCTTGCGCACGTGCTGCTGAAGTGTATAGCATCCAGGAAGGGAGGTTTTGATGAGCTTTCCGACCAGATTCAGAACGCATATGCTGCGTTGGTGCTGAACCACCCGTTCAGCTTCTCCAAGATGATATTCACCTACCTGGTGGAGAACCTCGAGGGGAAAGGGAAGGAAGGCTTCTGTATGTACCCCAGATTTCTACAGATGATCATTGACCAGAAGCTTCCCTCCCTGCCGAAGGAGAAGGAGGACGCTGTTGTCTTGAGGGTATGGACGACACTACACTGGCCGGATGAAGGTATACAGGGGGAAGCAGGTGAAGCCCCTGTCAGGAGGTGTTGGGCATCTGGCCCGTGCTGATTATGTGGCGCCAGCCAAGAGAAAGTGGCGCCACGAGGACAGTGACTCGGATGGGAGCATATTGCCATACCAGATACCGACTCTGATGATGATGATAGCGGCGACGCCGGGGATGATATGCCTGCCCATCTAGAGGCACTGATTCAGACGTTATTCCCCCGGGGTCAGCCACTGCCGGAGAGGTCGCTGAGATGGCCGGTTTCCATCAAGAGTTTGTGACTGGTGATATAGAGGAGGAGGAGTCAGATGAGGAGCCCCTCACCAGGACTGTGGGAAGTAAAGTGTTCCCACAGACCACGGGCTTAGGGTGGTTGGTGAACACCCTAGGGACTCCTCAGAGAGAGACACTGACCCGAACTATGTTTCGGGTTCAGTAAGCAGAGCTGCAGGGGGAGCATCCACTTCCACCGGAACTAGGAGGAAGCGGATGGCTCAACCCCATGGATTGAAGAAGAAGAAGCGTCGCTTGACCTTCGTTACTACTACTTCCAGCACCACAGACCACACCTCCACCACTACCACCACTACTGACATACCACCCATCACCACAGCCACCACAGCCACTACTCCCACTACCACATCCACCACCTACCTACCTACCACCACTGTATCCTTCCCATCCACCACCAGACCATTCAACCCTACTTCACCAGCATCAGCCCACCGACCATATTCACCACTGCCACTGCCACCACCAACACATCATGCTGGACCTTCAGCCCAGCCTTCACATGCTTATGGATTCACTCTACCTCACATCGGGTAGAGGAGCAGCTCTCAGCGCTAAACCGTATGGTGATGCGTCTGCTTGCTGCGGATGAGGAGAAGGCGGCGCAGATCCGCCAGCTGACCGACCTGACTGCTGCCCAGTCTCAGCAACTGGCAGAGCAGGCTCGGGTGATCGACCAGCAGAGAGTCGAGGTGTCCCAACTCCAGGACATGCAGGCTCAGTCCGTCAAACGAATAGAGGAGTTGGAGACGACAACAAGACTATTATGTTGAGGTTGAAGGGGTCGAAAGATGAGCCCCTGAAGCTAAAGGAGGAGACGGGGATGATGGAGATGATGATGATGAAGATGAGGATGATGATGAGGAAGATGATGATGATGAGGAGACTGAAGAAGACAGGACAGAAGGACGTGATGATGATGACGAGGCAGAAGGAGGGGATGCGGCTGCATCGGCCTCTGCTTCAGGTCAAGAGCGGAGATCTAAGCATCGACAAGACCAGTCATCCACTACTTCTGCTCCTCCGAGCGACACGCCCCAGATTCAAGACAAAAGTACTGATTAGATGTTATGTATTTATTTATTTTGTACTTGAATCATGTAATGGAAAAACAAGTGTTATTAAATGTTTATATATATTAAGTTAATATAAGCTTGTTTGATTATTACTAATGGTTATGTGTGAATGTTTATATCAAACAGATCCAAACTTTCAAAGGGATGAGTTTGACTTTGCTCCCCTTCAAATGGTCAAGACTCAATTAACCATGATTCTTGACCTACAAGGGATAGTGAGACGGTCTGTGAGTTATACCCTGAAGAAGGGGAGATAATTCATGACCTGTCTGATGAGCAACTGGCAGAGATGTTCAGACTCAATCCCGATGAAATAGTCAAGGACGCTCCAACAGTTGATTCAACCAGTGATGAGGAACTGAATGACATTGATGAAGTTGAGGTTGAAGACATTACTGCAGAAGAGTACCCTCAGTATGCTGACGCCGAGGGAAATGTGGTCCCCAATCTGGGTGAATCCCTAGTCAGTGATACTTTTGAGGTACTAGACAAGATGGAGCAGGAAAGGAAAAGACTGAAGGAACAGCCCAAGCCTCCAATGCAGACGTAGATATTCGCAAGGCTAAGTGGGCTGCCTGTTTTGAAGAAGTAGTAAGAGCCCAGCGTGTTGTGCACCAAAGAGAGATGCCTACACCAAGCTCTACAGAGTCAAGAAAACACCATAAGGTGTCAGGCAGGATTATCTCATGGGCTTATTTTGAAGACCTTAACGCTTATGCAGTTAAGAGGGAGCAGGGCATAGAGTACTTCAGGTTCCCACATGATCTGAAGACTCTACCTGGTTTGAGCTCAACCAGCTGGCTAACTAAAGCTGCTGTATGCTGACCCAGAGAAAGATGTCAGGCTGGTTTGAGGCTGCCCTGAAGAAGGAGTACCACACCCGATGGGTTAACTTCAGACCACAACAGCCTACGAGGTATATAAGAAGGTCTGAGGTTGATGCCATTACGGGCAAACCAAAGATTGTGCTGAAGTGGAGTCCTCCGCGCACTATGTCAAGAATCCCTCTCAGGGAAATGCCACAGGACTTCACTCCCCACTTCAAATGGTGGTACTATGATTGGAGAACCGCTGAAGCTGTCATAGTGTTGAATAAAGAGGGACAAATGGATACTATCAGGGTATTCGACCCAATGTGGCTAACAACTTGTCTGCTAATGATGTCTACACATTATACAAGTGGCCACTATTCTATGACACGCAAGATATTGTACAAGCCCTCCAATTCCAAAATGTCATAAGACTCTGCTTTGCGTTTGAGATACACGCAGGAGTCACTAAAGAGGAGAAGTACAAAAAGTATAAGGAGGTGATGCAGAAGACAAGAGAATAGATAGATCTAGGTCCAAGGGGGAGTTTGTTGATGCATGTATGTCCCTAGATCATGAGCTTGTTGTATGTAATTTAATCTTGTCTGTCTGATTATGATGTAAGTTGTATTGATTAATGAAATGAAATGAATTGTTTGTTACATGTGATGTTTAATATTTCATTATGAGTTGTGATTGAATTGATTGGTTTATGAATGTTTGAATGAGTGCACATTATGTTATATTAAATAAAACATTCAAACTTAACTTAATGAAGTTCTCATGCGAATGGCCCATGCGAAATGGACCACACGCATGAATAACTTCATACGATTGACTCAATCGCACGACTGAAACAGGAGACTGGATCAGTCGTATGATTGACACATAAGATTGACTCAATCGCACGACTGAACACTCAGTCGTGCGGATGAATCAACCGCATGGTTCAATCGCACGCTGAACCATACTTATGGCCCAGTCGCACGATTTGAACAATACTAACCTATAAATAGACCCAATTCGTGGGAAAAACAAAGCATTCATCCATTACGATTCCAGACGTACCCTAGCCGTCCAGAAGCCTCCCAAATCGTTCTCCAAGTTCACAGAACACATCAGATCGGTTCCTAATCGATTTCTGACGTTGATTTCAATTCTTGATTGATTCATCGGGTTCTCACTGATTGGATCGCCAATCAAATAGGATTCCGCACTATTGAGTTGGTTTAACACGCAATCACTCGGTATTTCGTTCAAATACCAGGATCTAAAAAGATGATGAACAACTTCAACTTTATTGGGAAACCAGTGGAGATCCTAGGTACTTGAGGTAAAGAAGATGAACGAAGCCGCATCCCATAAGTGAAGGTCCGATGGAATTCAAGAAGAGACACGAGTTTTACTTGGGAACGCGATAATAAATGAAGCTCAATACCTTACTTGTTTGGGAAACCGGGCATCTGCAGACAACCCTAACTGAATTTTGGGACGAAATTAATTTCTAACATGGGGAGTATGGGACAACTTGGCCAATTCAGGGTCAATAACCCGACCTTGAATTGTGATATAACCTAATAATACTTGATGCTCAATTGAATTTTAAATGATTGAGTTGTTGCAATGCATTGCAAAATTTCATTGCATTACAGTTCATGCCATCGGTGATGTCGACGTAATTACCAATTTTACACGCGCACGACTGATACACGGATGTTGGGGATAATTGATATATATGTACTAATATATTTAAGAGGGTTACAATGTAGTTACGAACCATACTATAAAAAAAAGATATGATAACAAAATATTTCAAGTGTTACGAGATATTTTAGAGTGAATATATATATAATATATATATATAGATATCTATATATATATATATATATATATATATATATATATATATATATATATATATATATATATATATATATATATATATATATATTATATATATATATATATATGCTATATAACTATATACGCTAGTTAAAATCTTAAAAATAGTTTTGACGCCACCACCACCAAGTAAACAAAAATAAAAGTGTATCTTAAGTAGCAATACTAAAATGTCGAACATATAAACTAATACTAGTGAATCATCGGGTATAAATATACATTCTTTTCATGACATTTTATAAAAGACTATTTTGCTCGTGTCTAATACATACCATTTATAACCTCTATAGTAAACAATATAATACATAATTACAGTACAAAATGAATGTCTAACTTTCTTTCCTCTACCCAATCTCACGAGTATGCACTCATACACACACTTTTCAAGTTGGTTTATAATCTCTAAACTTACCCTATTAATGTTATGACCTTTTAGAAGAACAACTTCCCAGCATGTTTTGTTAACCCCATTTATAGTCAAAAAGACATCTCCTTTTCTTTATTTTGATAATAAGCTAAAATACAACACCCACCCTACATGTACCCATATTGGTGAAATTCTTAGTTGCTTTTATCATATCAAGAAATTTCTTATATGTAATGGTTTTTTTATTTTGACTATATTCTCATGTATATACCAGGCCATTTTTAGCCCAACTGAATTTTCTATATATGAAACCTATACTCACTCCTTTTTTATTTTTAGTACCAACATATTCTCAAATCTCTCTCTTATGTTACCAATTTTAATCATTATATTAGCAAGAATACTCCTTCATCCGTTCATATTCTTATACTTGCTTTGCCCATTTCTCCGCATTATTTTCCACGTTGCTTGCCTGCACCCAATTTTCAAATCTTCTTTTCCTTGCAAGAATTATTAACTCTATATATATATGAAGTAATATTTTTCATACTTCATTCACATCTTAAACTACCACACTCTATTTTCCCAACTTTCCTCCAAGAGATTTTAAGTATACTCAAACCTCTCAACTGAAGTTTAGAAGCTTTTTGGTGTTCTCAAGCTACCTTCTCCCTTCTTGTTTGTTTCTAGTAAGAACAAATATTTATATTTCTCATTAATGCTTATGTTATG
This sequence comes from Flaveria ramosissima, assembly GCA_025215565.1. Classification (NCBI taxonomy): domain Eukaryota; kingdom Viridiplantae; phylum Streptophyta; class Magnoliopsida; order Asterales; family Asteraceae; genus Flaveria; species Flaveria ramosissima. Next base: position 9,072,365 of record CM046032.1, read on the forward strand.
TTTCACAATCCACTATTTCACGTAACTATTTTTCTCCAACAAAGTGTTACTTGTTAAACAATAAATAAATAAATAAATTTTGAGTGCACATAATTACAGAGGGCATGATTTTACATAAACATGCTATTTTTACAAAATGATAGCTTATAAAGTCAATTTAAATGCGTGGGTTAGAGTCCTTACAAACCTATGGGTTATTTACTTGAATGGTAAGTTAGTAGGAATTTTAAATATAAAAACCTTGTTAAATGGGATGTGTGGGTTTTCAAGCATTTTGGTTCTATTAAAGTTTGACTCAAACTCTAGCCTAGACGTTCTTTTAAAAGAAACGTATACACATGTTGTAATATGTCAAAAGATGAAAAAAAAAAGAATTACTCACAATGATAGTTATATAAAAATATTATAATTCCTTTTTAAGTGTATACAAAACTTTAAAAACCACGTTTATATTTCATATTTTATTATATATATATGTAGTATTAAAGTATATTATTACAAACAAAAGCATATATTTTACTAACAAGAAAACTTATACTATTTGTTAGTGAAACTCTTAAAGCACATTTTATAAAAGAAAATGATATAGAAATTACTACTTTTACTTGATTACATGGCGTATTTCAAAAACACTACTTAAGGATAAATATATATAATATACTTATGTATTGTTTGTAACGAGTTGCGACTCGGGTCGAGTCAAAATGATTTTAATTACCCAAGTAATATATCAACTTCAAGTTACAAGGGTGTTTTTGAACACTTTCAACTAAAGTATTATTTATTAACATATTCTAGTTAATATATATAGATTTCATAAATATCCCTTTTGTGTCACCAACAGGTCGTCGAGTCAAACACTTTGTTATCAAGCGCGTGGATGAAATAGTTACATCTCACATTACATGTAGAAGCAATTACTTAAACATAAATTGCCTTAATTATTTTAGGACGAGCTTTGGTCGGTTTCCTCGAACACTTTGGGCATTTACAAGTTTACATACTCGTGTATCACTGTCAGGTGAGTTTCACGGCCCCATTTTTACTTATTTTCCTTTTGGGGAGATTACATGCAAATTACTATTTTCTTGGACACATTTACTTGTTAATGATTTCACATGTTATATAAGTTGTTTACTTACCGTATAAAGTCCCCAGTTATCGAACCGTTAGTTTATTTCCCAAAGCGAGGTAATCATGGATAGTACTATTGGTTTGACTACCCCCACCCGGATTAATTACCCTAATCTTGACTGGAGGTCTAAACGGGTGCATTATTAGCCTGTTCACACTCATGCTTACGGTAGGCATGGGTAGGGGCAATGTGTTACAGTTACAGTCTAGCTTCAGTTGCGGTGCTTATATAATATTGTAGTATTGTATGATCAACAATCAAATCATGAAAAGACTTGTGGTCCATTACACTGTTTACTATTACTTTAAAACCTGTGAACTAACCAACTTTATGTTGACATATTTTCATGCATGTTTTCTCAGGTACTTGACCCTTGCATCAAGTTAAGCTAGCTTGGTCCACGTCGCATTTAGGACCATTCATGCTGTTTGGACATTTATTTTCCTATTTGTCATGTTTTGAAAACATTACTCTAGCTCTACTACTTCCGCAATTCAACTCTGAAAACAATTATGTATTTTTTTAAACTTATTTGCAACGTATGTTTACTAAACCATGTAGTGGTCGATCAATCACTATGGTTTTCATGATGTTCACACCCCGCGGGAAACCGCCGTGGTTGGGGATGTGACACCTTGTCCCAAATGTTAGAGCTCATTGCTCAAGGTGAAAACCTAGCAACACAAGCTAGTGTTGAAACCACACCTTCTACCTCCCAACCACCAAAAAGACCACAAATCACCCTCATCTACCAAAGAAAATCCAAACGAACCCCTGCTAAAGCAATTGAGTTTGTGCAGGCCCCCATACACTCACCTATACAGGAGGAAGTGGATACTAGAGTTCCCACTTCCCCTGAGGAGCAAACCACTCCTATTTCTTCAAGAATCAGTGCTGAGGTTCCTCATGCTCAGCCTGATGAGCTCACAAGCCCAGCTGTGTTAAGCCTTCACTCTGAGTTTCAGCACTCAGTGAACAACCTTCAGGGGATAGTTACCATCCCCAGCCTTTAGACTTAAATCAACCCATTCCCAACCTTGAATTCTATCATGATGAAGACTTAGGTTTCAGTGAGTACCATGAGTCTCTCTACTCATCCCCCACTCAAAGAGACATGAGTGTGTTAGACCCTGAGAGGATCATACATGCCAATTCAAGTGGAGGTTGATGGTTCTTCTTCTGGAAATCCCACAAGTCCAAGAACCAATACAGATGAAGAAGCTGCATGAAGAATGAGAAGACAAGTGTCGGCTAACCGCATTTGTATATGCGGATGACATAGAACAAATGCTGACAAGTATTTGTTCTTCCACATTAACAAATGCGGATAGCCAAACACAAATGCTGACATGTACTTTTTACATCCGCATTTACTAATGCGGATACTCATCAACAAATGCGCCAAGTGTTTGCTCATCCGCATTTGTCAATGCTCATGACCAAACACCAATGCTGAAGAAGAAAAAGGATGTTGTTGAAGATCAACACATCCGCATTAGTTAATGCGGATGAACAAAGGAAATGCTGATGAAGACTTTTGTACTTAGACTAGTTATCTGATGTATAGGTCAGGGGTAGTTTAGTCTTTTTGTTAAAGACAATTTGTCAACCTATAAATAGAATATAAAACCTCGTATGTGAGGTGACTGTTGATAGACATCATAGACAATCAGAATATTTTTTTAGTCTTACGTTCTCAAGGTGTATTGTTACTGTTTAATGCTTAAACCCTAGCAATCATTGTAACCAATCACCTTCATTAATACAAAGAGAATTTATGAGTATTTCTTGCATTCAATGTTCATTGATTGTTTGATTCCGCCATACAATCATTGACTCAATCATCATATTCGGTCCTTGTGAGAATATCAATCTCACACCCAGTCAATTGGTATTAGAGCTTTGGCTCTCGATTCTTCTTTAGATCTGCCAAAATCTAAGCTGAACTCGATTGATCTGGTGATTGAGTTGCTGATAGAGTGTTCGACTACCTCTACTTAGCATACAAGTTGAAAAACTGCAGAAACTCTAAGACAGTCATTGTTCATCCGTACACATCTTCAAGAACAAATGTGTGAACAGTTGCTCAAACCTTAAAACCACAACAAAAACTTACAAAACATCAGCAGATCTGATTTCTTAAGCCTGTTTTAGACTATTTGGACTAATTGGACTTAAGAATCAATCTAATCATTATTCAAACAAGTTAAAAATAGCTTATTAAAATGGATTCACATAATTTTTCTGAACTTGGTCATACTCGAAAACCTCCTATGCTTAAACATAAATATGAGTTTAAACAATGGAAAATCAGATTCATGAACTATATTACAGGTGTAGATCTGGACTATTGGATTTCAATATGCAAAGGGCCTCAAATTCTTGTGACATTTTCTTCTGATCAGGCTGTTACAAAACCTCAAGAATACCCATTGAGGATCTCACTCTTGATGATGATGACTACAAGAAGATAAAGGTTCACCTCAAAGCTTATTCTATACTCACTCAAGCACTGAAAATGGATGTGCTAAAAAGACTTGAAAAGTATGGAACTGCTAAAGTTGTATGGGATGCATTGCTGATAATGTGTGAAGGAAGCAGTGAAGTGGCTAAAATTAACAAGGATAAACTTGTTAATCAATATGAAACCTTTCATCACTCCAAGGGGGAGTCCATCTCTATACAGCTGATACATTTGTGCAACTGGTGAATGATTTAGAGATCATGGGAGTAACATACAAAGTCAAAGAACTAAACAAGAAGATGCTTCACAGCCTTACAGAAAGTTGGAAACAAAATGTTACAATGCTGAAAAACACTCTTGATTTAGAGACTACCACCTTGGACATAATGATTGCCAAAATAGAAGCTCTTGAACTGGATGAAAGGAGCAGGAACCTTGGTGGACCTCGAGTTATTGAAGCTTACAAATTTCCATCAGACACTCACTCTGTAGAAAATGCATTCATCACTGAGGATGATGATTTTCTCTCCTCAAGAGATCAAGTGAAGACAACTGGTTTCATTGCAGCACCAACACTAAACAAGCCATCAACAGCATCTCAACCAACAGGGTTTACTGCCACTCCCTCAACTACACATGAAGAACCAAGATCAAAAGAGCAAAAGGCAACTTACAATGAATTTATTGCTAGTTTTAAGCTTACCTGGGAGGCAGACTCACTTCTGCTTATTTGATCCAAGAAGATTTGGAAGAAATGGATCCAGATGATGTGGAAGAAATGGATCTGCAATGGATCCAGATGATGTGGAAGATTTGGAAGAAATGGATCCAAACTTGGATATGACAAATCCAAAGAAACTGTGGTGTAACTAGTCACTTCTCTAGATAGTGCAATGCTCCTAGAAGAAACAACAACACTTTCCAAAGAAACTCTCAAGGTCAGTCATCTCCACAACCAAACACAAGTTTTCACACTAACAATCAACAACAGCAGTATCATCACCAACAATCACAACATCAGCAACCTTATCAGAGTCAGCCACAACTGACAATCAAGCACATGGAAGCAGTCAGCATCTTCAAATGCTTTTGTCATTAGACAAGATGGAGTGTGTGATTGGAGTTTGTATGCAGAGGAAGTAAAACCTCAGTTTCAGAATCATGCAATCATGGCTCACATCAATGATGGTCCAACTCCTATGCCATCTGAGGTAAAATCCAACCTTTGTAGTCATAAATGTATTTCTGAACTGCAAGGTTATCGTGAGCAAATCATAAGCTGGCTGCTAAAATAAAGAAGAAAAAGTCAAGTCAGAGATGCTCAAAAAGAGAAATTAAAGGCTTTGAAATAAAAATCAAATCTCTCATCTCTGACTTTGAAAAATTGCATGGTGAAAAGTACACTCTTGCAACTGAGAATGAGCAACTGATTGAAAAGTTAGCTCAATCAAAAGCTGAGCAATCACTTACTGAAATGAAACTTGAAAAGTTTCAAACATCTTCAGTCAAGCTGCAAGAGATGGTAGATTTACAAAAGGATCCCAAGGATATGATTGGGATTGGATATAATTCTTGTCCTCCACCTTACAATGATAACTACACTGTCATGCTTGAATCTGTCACACTCAAAAAGGAAAATGAACCTATTACAGTTGAACCAAAATCAATTGTAAAACAAGTCACTAATCATAAAAAATAAACCAGATGTGTATATTGAAACAAATGAGGAGAAAATCAAAATACCAATTAAAATTAAGGAGTGTTCAGACAAGACGGTGAATGTTATCAAACCAACAAGCCCAATCAAAGCCATTGTCCCATTTGTGAAATTTATACCTTCAATTTCAAAAGAAAAAAATAAACCGTGGCTTCAGTGAAACCTTCTGCGGAAAGCAGTTCTGATTATGAGATTAAATCTCCAAAAATTCAAGCAAATCTGATAGAGTTTCACTGACAAAGCAAAACAAGGTTTCTATAGTGTCAAAAACAAAAATCAATTCAGATCCCCAATCTTCAAAATCAAAACAGGAAGTTGGTTTTGACATTTGTAACAAAGACCATGTGAATCAATAAGAATCAGAAGTAAGAAGAAGGGTACGGAAGCAAAAACAATCCAGAAAAGACAAACCTAGTAGTGTTGTGAAGCAAACTACTAAAAGGGGTGATCTTGCTTCCTCACCACCGTCAAAGGTTGAGACTCAGTTGAAATAGGTAAACCTACTGAGTCCTCAACATCAAGGTTAGCTTCAAGAGGCAATCACTTGTATTGTGATGTGTGTGAAATGTCTAATCATAGTACAGATAAGTGTTATTTTAATCAATACTGCTCTATCTGTGACATGAACAATCATTCCACCAAAAACTGCTATTTCAATAAATATTGTTCAGTCTATTAACCAACCACAATACATCTGACTGTATTTTCAAACAAAAAGGGTTGAGAATTCCACAAAACAAACCCATCTCTCCAATATCATCTGTGAAACCCAAAATCAAAAGTCATTTTCATAATATCAATCAAGAACTTCTAGTTCAGATAATGACTTATGTAACATAAAAGTTTAAGAAAATTCAAAGAAACAAAGTTCACAACATCAGGGAAACATCTGATCTTCATAAACCAAAAATGATGTTTGATAATAAAAAACGGGTCAGATTTCTTCAAAGATATAGGGACCAAAGGTTTCAGTATTTTTCTGACTCTTCAGATGAAATTGATGAGATGAAACAAGCAAAATATCATCAGAATCTCCTAGAACACCTCCTCTAAGTCAAAGTTTAGAGGAAAATATCAAGAAGTTACCATTATGGGCAGGAACGGTAACCCAAGACCATCATGTCTTGGTTTCACATTCTAATTATTTCATTTATGCTTGCAGGGTCATTCATACAGGTCCAGCAGCTTATGGTATGTGGACAGTGGATGCTCCCAACACATGACTGGAGATCGTTCCCTCCTTCATGACTTCAAGCATATACAAGGAACTACTATAGCATTTGGAGGAGATTCACAAGGTGGCAGAATCACTGGTGAAGGATCTGTGACTAATGGGATGCTGAGCTTTGACGAGTTGAACAACTGAATTTCAATCTGCTCAGCGTGTCTCAGATCTGTGACAAGAAATATTCAATCACTTCAGTGACACTCATTGCTACATTCTGAAACCAGGACTTCAAATTCCTAAAGAATGGTTGTCTTGAAGACCCCGAGGAAGAATAACACATATGTCTTAACCTTAATTCTGACATTCCAAAAGAAGAAACATGTCTTCTGTCAAAAGCATCTTTTGATGAGTCACAGCTTTGGCACAACGTTTAGGACACACCAATTTCAAAAACATGAACAGACTGGTCCAGGGAAACCATGTCATTAGTTTTACCCCAAAAGAATTTCACTTTATTGATCACTATTATGCATGTCTCAAAGGGAACACATAAGTCTTCCCACAAGCCAAGTTGGTGAACACAAAAAATTCTCCATTGAAGCTACTTCATATGGATCTTTTTGGCCCAACTCATGTTATGAGTATTGGAAAGAAACAGTATTGTTTTGTGATCATCGATGACTTTTCAAGATTTACATGGGTTTTTCTTTTTTTACTTCATTAAAACGAAGCGTCCCAAATAATAAAAGATTTTATCACAAAAATTGAAAATCAACTTGATCATAAGTCAAAACAATCAGAAGTGATAATGGGACAGAATTTAAGAATGAAGATATGAGTTCATTTTGTACAACCAAAGGCATGGCTCATCAATTTGGTGCAGCTAGAACTCGTCAACAAAATGTCGTAGTTGAAAGGATGAATAGAACACTGATTGAAGGCCCAAGAACAATGCTAGCCGATGCTAAACTGCCAATAACCTTTTGGCAGAAGTAGTTAACACATCGTGCTTTGTGCCAACCATATTGTAAAAGAAAGCAACAAGACTCCGTATAAACTAATTTTTCACAGTAAACTGATTATTGGATTTTTCAAGTCATTTGGTTGTCCTGTTTCAATATTAAACACCCAAGACTATTTGGGAAAATTTCATCTAAGTCTGATAAGGATTCTTTGTAGGTTATTCTTTGTTTCAAAGGCTTACAAAGTGTTTAATCCTAGACTAAACATTATTGATGAATCAACAAATGTTCAATTCAAGGAACATTTGTTTCCCAAATCTACAATTGGTCCTGACTGTTTGTTTGATATTGACTCATTTACAAAATCTTTTGATCAATTCCACTTGTCTGATGATACATTCAGCTGAACCTTCTTCAGGTGTAGAAAGAAGAAATGACTTTCCAATGATTCTCCAACCTCTACTAAGCCACTGAATGAAGATGTTCCACTACAAGCTGATCCTGTCAGACAATCATCTCAAGATCAAGTGTTTTCAACTGAAGCTGGTCCCAGCTTGTTACCATCACCTTCAGAAGACCCATCGACTGAAGTCAGAAATCAAAATCAAGCTACACACCCATTTGAAATAGAAAGAACCTCAAATGATGGAAGCAATCAAAGTGCGCTAATGCTGAAGCAGTCACTGAAACAAATTCTGATTATCTTCATAACTCCCTAATAGTACAAGATGAAGGTGCCTCTCACCAAGATGATCTGAATGTCTCCAATCTTGATGTAACCATTGCTGGTGACTCAATTCCAACCAGCAGAATACACAAGAATCATCCAATAGAAAGCATTATTGGAGAACTTAATGAATGGGTGAGAAGAAGCAAGTCAAGTATTGCAAACATCTGTTTGTTTTCATGCTTTCTGTGTCAAACAGTTCCAAGAATATCAAAGAGGCTCTTCAAGACAATAGTTGGATTGAAGCAATGCAAGAAAATTGCTACAGTTCAAAAGCAAGAAGTATGGATTGTACCGGTAGATCTTCTCGAAGGACAATATCCTATAGGTACCAGATGGCTATACAGAAACAAAACTGATGATAGAGGGATTGTCATTAGAAATAAAGCAAGACTAGTGGCACAGGGGTATACACAAGAAGAAGGAATTAATTATGACGAAGTGTTTGCACCTATGTCCAGATTAGAATCAATAAGAATCTTTCTTGCATATTCAGCATCCATGAAGTTTACTGTTTATCAAATGGATGTGAAGTGTGCTTTTCTTTATGGAAAGATTGCTGAAGAAGTCTATGTGAGTCAACCACCCTGTCACACCCCGGGCCCAGGTAGGGTGGGACGTCACAAACTAGCAACAACATATGGCAGCGGAAACAAACCATTATAAGAGCTCAAAGGAGAGAATATCACATGGCATTAAAAGTTTTCAAAAGATACCGGGGCTAGAAACAGATCATGCCCCCAAATGAGTTATACAACCAACGTAGAAACAAATTGTATTTTGCTCAACAGAAATGTAAAATTGTTCAAATTGTTCATTAAGTAAAATCAGCCAATGCCATGGTCACGGGGATAAGTCTAGGTCTTTACAACAGCTAGGATCTCTTCATAAATTACCTGAACCATGCTCAAAAAAAATTTGTGTCAACTAAAAAGTTGGTGAATTCAACTGCTTAAAGTTTAAAAACAAAAAGGACTTAACCAATCCTCATTTGATATAAAGGAATGAATCATAGTTTCAACATCGTGGGAGAATCATAATCAACCCTGCACTCAGTCCCGGTTGGCCTCTTCTAAAGTTGTGTTTAACCGGCTATTCCTGAAGGAAGAACTGAGCCCCAAACCAGTGAACCATACCTGCCCGGATGGTTCACCGTAGTTTCTTAACAAAACCTGTCACATGCCACAAACGACCCCTCAGGATCTCAGTGGGGTACCCTTCCTGGAACGGAAGCCACTGTGTGTGGGGGATTTCCCAAATAGATCTATCCATATAAAAAAGCAGTTCACGAAAGAATTAATGATCATGATATAAGTATCAACAGGTAACCATAAATCCCACATACAATCACCAGTAAAGCACAAATATAGTTCATAAATAACAGAGTATGTTTCATCCCAAAACAGTAGTAAAAAGGGGATCACTAGAACTCACCTAAGGTGTTAAGCCAAAATAACTCTTCGTGTGCCGGGATGTCTCAAGTCTAGCACCCTAATCATGAATATATTAAGTGATAAGCTACTGATCTAAACTTATTTAAGGTGCAACAAGCGTGTCAAAATTTAGTTGTCGGATAAGGCTTTGATTCCGTGAGGGTTTGTATAAAAAGTTTCCTTTTATGGCAGGTCATGGTTTCCCCTATAATTTAGGATTTTACATCATTAAGTTAAGGATATAAGGTAAATATGCTATTAAAGTGATTATTAGTCTCATATGAGTCGGTTATAAAGTTTGGTAAAATTTTACAGTTTAGTCCCTTAAGTTTTAAAATTGACAGTTTCTACCCCAATTTTGGTTTCTTACACATTATGACAATTATGACCAACAATCAGGTTCTTAGAGTAAAAATTGACTTATTATTGAGTAAGTGTTCCAAATTTAGGATATGGATCCGGTTTAAAACCTACGCGTTTAACGTTCCCGGTTGCTTTAAACCGGAGAGTTTTAACAGTTAATTAAGGATTTTCCTAAATTTGAGTCTTGGACCAGTAGGTATCATCTTAAGGAAATTTTTATAAGTTTTAAGTCCTTTAATTGTGAATTTTGCCTCTAATAGTTAAAAGCCTCGTTTTTACGTTTAACTTGTTAAAACGCGTTTTCAACCGAATTTGACCATTTAAAAGCTTATTTGACCAGTATTTCAAATCCTTTAGGTCTTTTAACACTTAAATTGCTGAAACGACATGGTTTTTATAATATTCTTAGCTTTAAACTCTTTTTTCTTGGATTTTTCTCAAAAACGTCACCCGTTAGTACCCGTTTCTAGTTAAAACGCCATTTAATTTACCCTTTTGACCATTTAAATTACCCATTGACTCAAGAACACTTTATTAACCATTATTAAGCCTGGAATACTTTTCAAGATGGTTAAATCCATGTTTTATTATTTTTAAAGTAGTTTTACCATGTTTCGGGTCCCAAAAATGACTAATGTGGGTCTAATCTTAACATGTCTTTAATTTCCAGAGATTAACCATTTATCACACACTTAATATTCGTCAAAACTTTCTGAAATCATGTCCCAAACTCACGGCTAGGTCACCCAACACAACAATGAACCATCAACTTAGTGATTTAGCCATAACCGACCATAGCACATGTGTAAATCCGTACAACTTGCGTTTAAACATTACCAAAACCTTATTTGAATTTGATATCAGATTATTAGGGTGTTCCAAAGTCGTTCATGAGCAGGTTATGAACCTTGGTTGAGAGGGTTTTCAAACAAGTGCTTAAATAATGTTATTTCATGTAGAAAGAAGGTTTTTAAGGTGTAACTCGTGCTATAACCATATGTTTATGGTGTATACCCTTTTGTAACTTTCAAAACAGGTTATCAGAAGTCTTTTGAACCATTAGTAATAAGATTACATGCTTTTCTTCAAAAGGTTACAAGATAAAAAAGTTAGATGATGCAAAACACCCAAAAAGAGGGTTTTCATGGTAGAAATCAGTTTCCACCTCAAGAATGACCAATATAACGTGTGAGATACCTCTTGTAAAGTTGAAAGCTCCTCAAGAACAAGTTAATAGTGTCGGGTTTCTGCTACAACAAAGAGAGGAGGTGTTTTTAAAAGAGAAGTGAAGAAAACACATGAAATGACCATTTTCGGGCGACATGAAGCTTACACTTGATTGTTCATGTTTTTGGAGGGTGTAGATGGTCTTGGATGGCTCGAAACTCCTTGGACAAGGCTGAAGAATCTTCGAACAAGGATGGAAAAGTCGAACCAGATGCAGGTGTGTATCAAAAGCTCACAAGTCTTCACTTTGTTGGTTGATTTGAGCTCGGCCGATGCTAGTGATGTTGTTGTTCATGATTTTTAGCTGGGTTGGAGAGGATTAGAGAGAGTTTGCAAGTGTGTGTGTGTGTGTTTCCTACTGAGTATTCGAGAGAAGAGAGAAGAGGGAGAGAATTGAGGGTGTGGGTGTGTTGCATGTAATGGGAGTGGATGGTAAGGGTGGTGGTGTAGAAGAGAGGGGATTGGAGGAGAGTGGGGCGGCCGATTTTGGCATCTTGTGGGGCAATTTTGATTAAATTTTAATGCTAAATAATATTATGTGTAGTATTAATTTGTAGTATTGGGTAGTATTTTAGGTGGTAAGGTTTAGTTAATTGTTAAGTGTTGTGCATGCACATGCATGTCTTTGACCGAATTATGAGTGTGTATGTACACATCTTAATTGTTTCATTTGAGATTTAGCTTTTCAAGGGTGGCTAGTTAACATTCCTGGGACACTAAGTTTTAGAAAGGTAAAACTTAAATTAACTAAAAGTCACTAAAATCACATGAAATCATAAAATGGAACAAATAGCAAAAGATGATTCCAAATCCACTGATAGAGTTAGATTGTTTCTATTATTAGTACTCATAAAACGGGTGATGATGCAAGTAGATTAGGGTTAGAGTAACGACCTGAAGGCCGGTTGTCACACACCCGGCTTTGAAGATCCTGATTTCCCTCACAGAGTGTACAAGCTTGACAAAGCCTTGTATGGTCTTCACCAAGTCAAGAAAGTGGTATGAGACTCTATCATCTTTCCTTCTTTAACATGGATATGAAAGAGGAAAGATTGATCAGACTCTCTTCAGAAAGAGAAGAGGAAGAGACATGCTGCTGGTCTAGATCTTCGTGGATGATATCATCTTTGGCTCAACAAACAAGCAACTCTGTAAAGATTTTGAAGACCTTATGCATTCAAAATTTCAAATGAGTGCAATGGGGGAACTCACATTCTTTTTAGGAGTGCAAGTCCAACAGACAGCAGATGGAATCTTCCTCAATCAATCAAAATATATGGAAACAATGTTGAGGAAATTCCACCTTGCTGACTGTCAGTCTATCAGAATACCTGTTGATACTAAAGTGAAGATAGGTCCAGATCCAAAAGGCAAATCAATGGATCAGACTCACTATCGATCCATGACTGGTTCACTTATGTATCTAACAGCTAGTAGGCCTGACATTATTTTTGATGTTTGTGTGTGTGCCAGATATCAAGCTGATCCTAAGGAATCTCATGTGAATGCTATCAAGAGGATATTCAGATATCTGAAGGGCAAGCCTGCTCTTGGATTATGGATTCCAAAGGAAGGAGACTTCAATCTTTATGCCTACACTAACAGTGATTATGGGGGATGCAACTTCAATAGGAAGTCCACTTCTGGCGGTTGTCAATTTCTTGGTCCCAGACTGGTCTCCTGGCAGTGCAAGAACCAGACAAACGTATCTATTTCAACAGCAGAAGCTGAGTACATTGCAGCATCAGCTTGTTGCTCTCAGTTCTCAGATCTTCTGGATTCAAAACCAGATGATTGATTATGGTTTTAACTTCTTGCATACTCCAATTCACATTGACAACAAACAGCTTTTTATCACAAATAACCCAGTTCAGCACTCAAATCAAAACATGTTAAAATTAGATATCATTTTTTGAGAGATTGTGCTGAAAAAGGGTTAATCAAATTGAATCAAGTTCCAACTTAAAATCAATTAGCCTATTTATTCACCAAGGCATTTGATCCTAGTAGGTTTGAATACTTAGTTCAATCAATTGGCATGATTAACCTTGAATAAAGAAAAACATCAAAAACAATTTTAAAATTTAGAAAACCACAAAAAGAAATCAATTTTGATGAAGAAAATGATGAATACTTTGGGAAATGATATAATTACAGTCGTTATACCATTCATTGTGCTTAATTTAAAAGTTGAAAGACTGACATGACTTACCTGATATGTGGGTAGGCTTAACTTGGAAAAGAAGATACATGCTATGATGAATTAAAATCTTATTCAATTGTAAAACACTCATCTCAGAGTACAGGTAAGCATTGGCTTATTCAAGTGTTTGTGTGCATAGTAACCTAAACACACCAGGTAATGATATTCTATGAATCTGTTTCACATACATCAGTTTCTTCTCTGTTTTGCTGAGCAAAGACCTGAAGAAACAAGCACATAGTGCTGATGTAATGATCCAAAAGATTCCCAATGAGGAACACATCCAAATTGGATGAATCAACAAAAGAATGCATTCCTTGTGAATGAATGAAAAGAATCCCATTACGGATCAACCTTCCAAAATGAAGTGAAAAAGAATCCCAATGAGGATCAAATCATGAAAAGGATCAAAGTAAACGAATCCCAATAAGGATCAGTGAAAATGAGATCTCATACCTTAAATGACCTGGTCAAGAAAGTTGTGAAAAAGTTCTACCATGCATTATATGAGAATGGTTGATCATACCATGCTTTTGTGTGTGAGGTACATGTTATATAATCAAAACAACCAAAACATGATAAATATCACATGCAATAAAATATTAACCAAGCATGAGTTTAAGATGAGAAACATACCTTCAATCAATAAGTTCATAAACATGTCTATTTTACTAACAATAAGAGTGCACATGTGTAATGAAAGATTGATATGATCCCAAAAAAAGCTATACTTCATCTTCATGTTTAAATCAGAAAACAAAAACATCAAAAATATTTCATGTTCAAAAGTTTTAAATCTTTAAAGTTTCTATCTAATTATGGATATAAACTTTAGGGGGAGTAATTTAAAATTTTGATCAGTTTGTATAAATACTTACTCTTTTAAAACATTTAAAACAAATTAAAAAGGAACTGACTGTGTTGGTGCAGAAGTTATACTATAGTATCTCAGCCTATGCAGATTTATGGAAGCATAAGAAGTCCAAGATCAGTCAGACAATGGGAAACTTCTATCACTTCTGATATACAAGTCATTCCAAGCAAGATTTGACAACCCCATCAACAGTCAAAAACTTCATAAGTCACAAGTCAATCAAAGACAATTCTTTATAACAAGAAAGAAAAGTCAGAAAAACAGAAATAATATGTCTTTAGAAACATTAAGTTTTGATTCAAGACCAAAATTTAATGCGGGTAAGTGCATTGGTTAATGCGGGTAAAGGTAACCCATGCATATAACCAATGCGGGTAACTTTTATGTCATTTAAAACAAAGTGAAACTAATGTGGATAAGGACTAGAGTTTGAAGTATTAAAACCAAATGCGGACAAAAGTGTCCAACCGCATTTGTTTATGTGTTAAACTTTTGTACTGCCGCATTTATTTTTACTCATCCGCATTTCATGAATGTGTGACATCAACACTTTTTATGGGTATCAAAAATGAATAAACAAGTGCTTAATCTCTTCTGTCATGATGATGAAAGTCAAGAAATGCAGACAACTTTTTGTTCAGCCGCATTTGTTGATGATAAACAAGTGCTTAATCTCTTCTGTCACCTGGAGCAAGCTCCATAATGTCACCGGTTATCTTGACCCTGATGTACCCGAGGCAGAAGGTCTCAGGGACATGATCAATTTATATCCACTACCAGAGTTGCTCATGCAATTATAGTTAGACCAGTCATTTATGAGAGATTCATAACGTCTTTTGGAGCACTGCTCTAGTGAGGTGACAGAGATAGAGGTTGTAAGGACTCTATCTGGAAGAATCTCTGATGATCACATATTGGCCATCACTAAACAAACTATGTTCAATGGTATGGTATCAAACATTCAGGAAGGAGAAGACATATGTTCCTAATGTATCCAAGGTTCTTACAATGTCTCATTAATGAAGTATTTCCTGATATTGTACCTAAAGGACCTGTGCTAGATATTCCTCATTATAATGCCAAGTCATACAAGTACATCAAGAAGAGAGATCCTAGGAATTTCTACAGTGGAGTCTTCATTCCTTTTTACCCTAGATGCTTCAACAGATTAATCCAGAAGAACATGTTAAAGAATAGGAGGTGTTCATGACCCAAATCAAGAAGAAGAACCAGCTGCTCATGATCGGCAAACTGCTGATGAGCAAGTTATTGAAAGGGATGAAGGACAGAGGACAGTGTCACCCTAGGTTGATGTAGGGGGTGATCTTCATACTAGGCCATCTGTTTATGAAGCTGATATAGCCTCACCTTTCATGCCCTCACCTATACCATCACCACAAAGACTACCAATCCCATCACCACAAATACAACCCATCATCTCTCCATATTTATCACCCATACAGTTACCTCATGTTTGACCAATCCATCCTTCACCTGAATCTCCTGTTCAGTCATCCCCTGTTTCTACTGAGCCTGTTGAGTATGGTGACTCTTTCAGCTCTTCAGAGGAATCAAAATCATCATCTGATGATGATGATCATCATAGACAAATGCCGTTAGGCAAGCTATTTCTGAGGTTGTTCCTTCTAAAAGTGTTGCTGAATTAGAAGTGAATAGACCTGATGAGAAGGATGAAATGATTTCTAAGCTGATGAAGAAAGTAGCAAAGATAGAAAACTATTGAATAGGAGATCTAGGATTATTCAAGATAGATTATTGGAGTTGGATATAAAGGAGAAGGAGATAAAACATCTAAAAGAAATATATGAGGTTGAAAAGAAAGAGAAAGATAAGGAGATAGAAAGATTCAAGGCTGCCCTCCAACAATCAAGGGATGAAATAAGTGGTCATGTTGACACTTTAGCCATCCAAACCATTCCCATGGAAGAACAAGAAGGATTGATTGAAGAGCAATCTGACATTATCATAGACTTGCAGAACCAGATAGAAAGTCTAAACAAGAGAGTATCTGAATTAGAACGGCTTGTAATGATTAAAAGAGAAGCTGAAGCTAAAATGGAGAAGGATGATAAGGTTGAGAAAAGAGAAGAGAAGAGACAGAGGGGAAGTGATGAAGAAGGTAATGCTGAAAGTTCATTAGGGGAGAGTAGTAATGACTCCCCTCTTGCCAAAAAGATGGGATTCATTGAGGCTGAGAAAGTGGAAGAATCTAGTGAATCAAAACATGATGAATCAAGCATCGAGATTGTGATTTATACAAAGAAACAAGATGCAACTCAAACTGAAAAGGCAAAATTCAGTGATATGATTAAAGCACTTGATAGCTTCACTGTAGAAGCGTTCATCATGGTTGATGATTTTTGGGATTTAATGGCTGATCAGAGGCCAGTTGCTGAACCCAATGTAGTCATTCCTCAATCTCCTGTACCAATAGAGAAAGAATTGAGTATGCAAATAGTGCCTGCTGTATCATTGACTGATGAACAAAAAGAGCTTATTAGAAGATTATGTGAAGCACAACAAAAGAGAGAAGAATCAGCTACTAATATTGATGAAACAGAAAAATTAGAGGCTGAAAAGGTGCCCCAAGAAGCTGAAATGGCTGAAACCTCTTCTGGTTAAAAAATGCAAACCTATACCAGAAGGAGGAAATACTTATCAGAGAAGGCAAAAGGGAAAAGACCAATGGTGGAAGAAGAACCAATTCAGAAAAAGCAAAAAGATGACCCTAGAAGCCTTGCTGCAATTGCTGAATTTTAGAAGAGCATGAAAAAGCTAATGCCTAATTGAAAAGGAAGGCTGAATTTATTGATCTAGAAGAAGGAGAGATAGCTGGTGACTATGTGGTTAATGAATCAAAAGCTCATGAAAGCCCTGTGAAGGAGGAGACATCAGTACATGAGATGGTTGAGAAAGCCCAAACTGATGACCTGATGGTGAAAGCAATGTTTTTAATCAACCATGGGTATGACTGATGAGGTATTCGGGTTGACATATGAGGGAATGAAGGCAGAAGAAGAAAAGTTAAATAAACTACTGGACCCTACTCATGAGACTAAGTATGAAAAGTCTCTTTCACCTAAAGCTCCAGTGGTCAAATCATCCTCAAAGGCAAAGCAGACTCCCGCTCCTTAACCATTGTATCATGATCCTTACAGTATGACTGATAGGGAAATGAAGGACCATCTTCCTGATCAAGGATTTACCAAGAGAAAGCTGGGCAACATGAAGACTAATTCCCTAAGGGCTGGTATAACACCCACCATTTTCAGAAATAAAACCCAACCCGAACTCATTTTGAGTTTCTATTATTAAATTATGTAATAACTTTAATGGATCAAATACATTAAATATGTAATTTAATAATAATCAACTTGTAATAACTTATTTTTATAAATAATTCTTTACATAAAGTTATAAAGACTTATTAAGCATTTTATAATAAATAAGTAAATGGAAGATCTTATTAAAATTTATTAAATGAATTTTAATAAACTTGTAAAGTTTTATTAGTAGTTATGAATGTTAATAAATAATTAATTTAATTTATTAGATGTATAAGTTAAAGGTTTAAATTCTAATTTTTGAAATTTAATATAAAGGTTTCTGGCATAAAATAACAACTTTTAAAACTACATGGACCAAATTGTAAATTAATTAAAAACAACCCAGAACGCCCCCACCCCCGTATTTCCGGCTAATGGCCGGCAGGGGCTCCGGCCAAGTCCGGCAACCCCCCTTACTCTTAAAACGGTTAATTAAAATGCGATTAAACCAAACCTTAACTATTGTACGTCGGTTTCGAACTTGAAACCATTAATTGTGTTTATTCGACCATTGATGCAAGAGACCAAAACCGAAAGCATCAATTCAAATTCTTAACTCATTGATCTTGTTGCAGGACCGACGAAGGGTATGCACTTACAACACAACAACACAATGTGGAGAGTTGCTTAGAACACTTAAAAGATCAAATAGGGAACTAGTTAATTTGTTAATGAAAGATGCTAAGAACACAAGTAAATATGAGACAGGACAAGATTGCAATCAACACAAGTATTTGGTGTCACACCTCGGGCCCAGGTAGGGTGGGACGTCATAGACTAGCAACAACATATGGCAGCGGAAACAAACCATTATAAGAGCTCAAAGGAGAGAATATCACATGGCATTAAAGTTTTGAAAAGATAGCAGGGCTAGAGACACATCAAGCCCCCAAATGAGTTTTTACAATCATCCATAAAAATAAAATTGTACTTGTTCAACACAAAATATAAATTGTTCAATTGTTTCATCAAGGAAATAAGCCAATCCCATGTCACGGGGATAAGTCTAGGTCTCCACAACAGCTAGGATCTCTTCATATATTACCTGAAACATGCTCAAAAGAAAATTGTGTCAACTAAAAAGTTGGTGAATTCAAGTGCTTAAAGTTTAAAAACAAAAGGACTTAACATCCTTCTTTGATTAAAAGAAAATAATCATTGTTTATCATCGTGGGAAAAATCATAATCAACCCTGCACTCAGTCCCGGTTGGCCTCTTCTAAAGTTGTGTTTAACCGGATATTCCCAAAGGAAGAAACTGAGCCCCAAACCAGTGAACCCTACCTGCCCGGATGGTTCACCATAGTATCTTAACAAAACTTGTTACATGCCACAACGATCCCTCGGGATCTCAGTGGGGTAACCTTCCTGGAACGGAAGCCACTGTGTGTGGGGGATTCCCCAAATAGATCTATCCATATAAATCAAGCGGTTCACGAAAGAATTAATGATCATGATATAAGAATCAGCAGGTAACCACAAATCCCACATAGAATCATCAAATAAAGCACAATCATAGTTCATAAAAAAGTAGAGCATGTTTCATCCCAAAACAATAGTAAAAAGGGGGATCACTAGAACTCACCTTAGGTTTCCAAATCAAAAGTCTCTTGGTGTGCCGGGAAGTGTCACAAGTCTAGCACCCTAACATGTACATATTAAGCAATAAGCTACTGCCCTAAACTCATTCAAAGTGCAACAATGCTGTCAAGGATTTAGCTATTGAGTAAGGCTTTGGTTTCGTGAAGGTTTGTATAAAAAGTTTTCTTTTATGGCAGGTCAAGGCGTCTTCATGAAAATTGGGATTTTCACTTCATTTGGTTAGGTATACTAAGAAATTTTGTTGTTCAAGAGTTTATTAGCTTCCTGGAAGTCGGCTATAAGGTTTGGAAAAATTTTACAGTTTGGTCCCTCAAGTTTCAAAATTGACAGTTTCTACCCTCAAGTTTAGTTTCTTGCTCTTTATGTCATTTAAGACCAAAAATCAGATTATTAGAGTCATATTGTGATTATTATGGAGTAAGTTCTTCAAAACTTTAGTCTACGGGTTCGATTTTAAAAACTGCGCGTTTAACGCTCCCGGTTACGGTAAAAGCCGGATAGTTTTAACAGTAATTTGGAGTTTTCATATATTTAAATCTTGGACCAGTAGGTATTTTCTAAAAGATTTCTTTATAAACTTTTAAGTCCTTAAATTGTGTAAATTGGCCTTTTATAGTTGAAAATCTTGTTTTTACGTTTGACCCGTTAATACGCGGTTTTGACCGGGTTTGACCATTTAAAGCTTGTTTGACCAATTTTTCAAATCCTTTAAGTCTTTTATTACTTAACTTACTGAAATCATATGATTTTTATAAATCTTAGTTCTGAACTCTATTTTTATGGATTTTTCTCAAAAACAATGCTCGGTTTGTACCCGTTTTTAGTTAAAATGTCATTTATTTGTGTCTTTGACCATTTAAATTATCCATTGACTCCAGAGTACTTTATTTATCATTTTTGAGCCTGGAATTCTTTTTAAGAATGTTAAATTTGTATTCTTACTATTTTTAAGTCATTTTACCATGACTAAAAGAGGGTAAATCACAACATGTCCTTTATTCCAGAGATTAAACATTGCTAACACTTCTAATATTCACTAAAACCTACTGAAATTTCAGTCCCAACATGTTGCCTAGATGATCTATACATCCATATGCTTCAAATATGTAGAAAATGTCATAACCGACAATTACACTTGTGTAAACCATCTTAACTTGAGTTTAAATGTTACCAACACTTTGTTTAACTTCATAAACAGATTATTAAGGTGTCATTAAGTCGTTCATGAGTAGGTTATGGGTCTTGGTTAAAAGGATTTTTCAAACAAATGCTTAAAAGGTGTTGTTACATGTAGAAAGGAGGGTTTCAAGGTGAAATCCATGTATCAACCGTGGATTTGAGTATGTAGCCACATGGAACTTTTAAAAACAGGCTCTTGGGAGTCCATTAAGTCATAAAAATGCAGGTCACAAGTTTGGTTTTCAAGAGTTGAAGCTTTCACAAGTTAGATGATACCAAAACACTCAAAATGAGGGTTTTCATGGTGGAAATCGGTTTCCACCTCAAGAATGACTAACATAACATGAAGTTTACCTTCAAGAACATTGGGAACTCCTTAAGAACGAGATGATGGTGAGATGTTTCTGCTACAAAAGGAAATACACGGTTCTTAGATGATAAATGAAGAAACAAGAGAAATGTCACAAAACCGACAACATGAGCTTACACTCGATGTAACTCACGGTTTAGAAGGTGTTGATGGCCGTGAATGGCTTGAAACTCCTTGGACTTGAATGGAGAAACTCGAACCAAGGCTGGAAAGGTGGAACAAGTACGGTTGTGTGACCAAATCTCGCGAACAAGGCCACTTCTTTGCGGTTTTGCTCTTGGCCGATTAGAACTTGATGTGTTCTTCGAATTTCTTCACAAGACTTAGAGAGAATCTGATTTAGGAGTGTTGTGAGGTGTGTTGTGTGTTTGTTCAGCTGATTCGAATTAAGGGAGAGAGGGAGAGAGAGAGAGAGAGGTGCATGAAAGGTGAGTGGGTGTGTGGGGTGGTGGTGAAGAGAGGAGGGGAGTGGTGAGAGGGGCGGCCGATTTGGAGGGTAGTGGGGAGGATTTTCATTTAATTTTAATTGTAAATTATATTGTGTAGTGTAATTTTGTAGTATTGGGTATTATGTATTATTTAGTGGATGGTGAATTGAGGTATCTAATGCATGTCCATGCATGCATGGCCGAAATTATGTAAGTGTGAGTGTGTATGCTCACATTTTAATTGCCTTCTCTTGAATTTAATTTTGTAAGGGTGACTAGTTGACATTCCCGGGACACTAATTTTTAAAAAGGTAGAAACCTAAATTGGTTAAAAGTCAATAATAAAAATCACAAAAATCATGATTTACACCAAGTAGTAAGAATTGTTTCCAATTTCATAGTAGGGTTGAATAGTTTCAATTATTAGCACTCATAATATGGATAATGTGCAAGTAATCTAGGGTTAGGGTAACAACCTGGAGGTCGGTTGTCACATTCTCCCACCGTTTAGGAAATTTCGTCCCGAAATTTTAACTCTGATTAGAGACTGAACGGGTGGGTTTGAAGAGGTGTGGATAGTTCTTCCTCATTTCATCTTCGCTCCCAAGTAAATTCAGGTCCTCGCTTGGATTCCATCTAACCTTAACCTTGGGTATGCGGCTCCGCCGGAGTTGTTTGACCAAACGATCCGTGATCTCCACAGGTTCTTCCACAAAATTCAGTTTGTCGCTTTGCTTCTTTTAATGGTAGTTCCAGGGTTTTGTCTACCATGCTCTTCTTCAAGTTTGACACATGAAAGGTGTCGTGTATGTGACTCAACCCCGGGGGTAGTTTCAACTTATATGCCACTGGGCCAATTCTCGCCATTATTTCGAATGGTCCAATGTATCTTGGGCTTAGTTTTCCTCTCTTTCCGAACCTCACTGTTCCTTTCCACGGTGCTACTTATAGCATCACTTTGTCGCCCACTTGGAACTCTAGAGGTTTCCGCCTCCTGTTAGCGTACTTCTTCTGTCGATCTCTGGCTGCTTTCAGTCGCTCCTTTATCTTATAGATCTTGTCGGTGGTTTCCAACACTATGTCAGGTCCCATCACTTGGCTGTCACCAATCTCATTCCAACTCAAGGGTGATCGGCATTTCCTGCCATAAAGGGCCTCATACGGAGCGACTTTGATACTCGCGTGGTAACTATTGTTATAGGCGAATTCCACCAAAGGAAGATGGTTATCCCAGTTTCCGCCAAAGTCCATCACGCAAGCTCTCAACATGTCTTCCATCGTTGAATAGTTCTTTCGCTCTGTCCGTCGGTCTGAGGGTGGTAAGCCGTGCTAAGATCTAAACGGGTTCCTAAAGCTTGCTGGAACGATTTCCAGAAACGAGAGGTGAAACGGCTATCACGGTCTGAGATGATCGACAGAGGCACTCCATGCCTTGTTACAATCTCGCCGACATAAAGTTGGGCCAGTTTCGTCATGTCGTAGTCTTCTCTAATTGGCAAGAAGTGGGCTGATTTTGTTAATCTATCCACTATTACCCAAATAGCATCGTGACCTTTAAACGTTCTAGGCAACTTGGTAACAAAATCCATCGTAACATTATCCCATTTCCATTATGGAATTTCAGGTTGCTGTAACGTTCCTGATGGTTTTTGGTTCTCAGCTTTTACCATGGCACAAGTTAAACATTTCCCCACATAAACGACGATTGATCTCTTGATTCCCGGCCACCAGAAAAGTGTCTTTAAATCCTGGTACATCTTATCACTTCCAGGGTGAATTGAATACCTAGACTTGTGCGCTTCGTCGAGGATTACTTCTCGAATTCCTCCGTGTTTTGGCACCCAAGTCCTTCCACCATATCTATATGTACCATCGTCCCCTATCTCCAATTGCTTTTCCATTCCAGTCAATCCTTCTTCCTTTAGTTTTTCTTCCTTTAATGCCTCGCCTTGAGCTTCCTTCAGTTTTGCTATAAGGTTGGTATACACACTCATCCTTAAGGCTCGTACTCGAAGAGGTTTCTCTCTTTCCTTTCGGCTCAACGCATCCGCCACAACATTGGCCTTACCAGGATGGTAGCGGATCTCGCACTCGTAATCGTTCAATAGCTCGACCCATCTTCTCTGACGCATGTTGAGCATCTTTTGGTCAAGGATATGCTGCAAGCTTCTATGGTCAGTGTAGATGATGCACTTTGTGCCATAAAGGTAGTGCCTCCACATCTTAAGGGCAAACACCACGGCACCCAACTCCAGATCGTGCGTCGTGTAGTTCTTCTCATGATCATTCAGCAGTCTCGATGCGTAAGCAATCACCTTGTTGCGTTGCATCAATACACATCCTAGCCCTTGACGCGAAGCGTCACAATAGACCACGAAGTCTTCTACTCCTTCTGGAAGAGCAAGGATAGGTGCACTGCATAACTTCTCCTTAAGCGTTTCAAACGCCTCGTTCTGCTCTCGCTCCCACACAAAGGTTGTGTTTTTCTTGGTTAGTGCGGTCAAAGGTTGCACTATACGCGAGAAGTCCTTTATAAATCTTCGGTAATAGCCAGCCAGTCCTAAGAATTGCCTTATCTCCGTAGGAGTTTCAGGAATCTTCCAATTCTTTATGGCCTCAATCTTGGAAGGGTCAACTGAATCCCATCCTCATTTACCACATGACCTAAGAATTGGATCTGGCGCATCCAGAATTCACATTTAGAGAACTTAGCATATAGTTGCTCATTCTTGAGCAATTCAAGAATTAGCCTGAGATGCTTCTCGTGCTCGTCTTTACTTTGGGAATAGATCAGTATGTCGTCGATAAACACGATCACAAACTTGTCGAGGTAAGGGCGGCAAACGCGATTCATGAGGTCCATGAATGCTGCTGGAGCATTAGTCAGTCCAAAGGGCATGACCAAATACTCATAGTGTCCATACCTAGTTCGGAAGGCTGTTTTGGGTATATCTTCTTCTCTTATCTTCAGCTGGTGGTATCCTGACCTCAAGTCTATTTTGGAGAAATAACTTGCTCCTTGCAGTTGATCAAATAGGTCATCTATTCTCGGAAGAGGGTAACGGTTCTTTATGGTCAGCTTATTCAATTCCCTGTAATCAATACACATTCGCAGGGTTCCGTCTTTCTTTTTCACGAATAGTACCGGGGCACCCCATGGAGAACACTCGGACGTATAAATCCCTTGTCCAGTAGTTCTTGAATTTGTACCATTAGCTCCTTCATCTCAGGTGGGGCGAGCCGGTACGGTGCCTTGGCTACTGGTGCAGCACCAGGCAACAAGTCTATCTGGAATTCAACTTGTCGATTCGGGGGAAGTCCTGGTAGTTCTTCCGGAAACACCTCTGGGTATTCCGAAACCACGGGAATCTCTTCGATCTTCTTCTCCTTTTGGCTTTCATCACATATACTATAAAAGCTGGACATCCCTTCTTCAAGCTCTTGGTAGCTTTTAAGTGGGATATCATAGGGTATAGAGTGTTACTCCTTTCACCTTCTACCACTAACACTTCTTCGTCGCTCAACGGTATCTTGAGCAGTCGCTCATCACATACGATTTCGACTTTATGCTTCGCTAACCAGTCCATACCCACGACCACATCAAATCCTCCTAACTTAATGGGCATCAAGTCAATCTTAAACGTATTCCCTTTTAGATTCAGGGGGCAATCCCTAATGATTTCGTTAGCTTCTAAAATATTACCGTCAGCTAATTCTACGGTAAATGTATCAGCCAAGGCACACGTCTAAGTCAATCAATGGCCTAAAAGTACTAGAGATAAAACTAGCAGTCGCTCCAGTATCAAACAGTACAGTAGCGGGATGATTGTTTACAAGGAACGTACCGTTGACCACGTCGGGTTCCCTACGAGCTCCTGCTGGGTCCATAACGAAAGCTCTTCCCTTAGGCTTGTTGTGCTTGGCATCCTTGTCTCTACCCAGCTTAGGACACTTGTTCCTCATATGCCCTGGATCTCCACACTCATAGCATTGTTTCCCTGGTGCATAAGTACAGTCTTTAATTAAATGGCCTGTTCTCTTGCACCTAAAACAGGGCATCGGGTTACATTCCCCTTGATGATGTAACTTGCACTTGCTGCAGAATGGGCTTGTCCCCGTATACAATCTCCGGTTTTTGCTTCCTTGATCATCACGTCTCACTCCTTCAGAACTCCTTCTACTTGACCCACTGCTACTTCCAACCGCTCTTTTTGCTTCAAACCACTTCCTTTTATCACAACAAACTTCTTCTTCTCATCAGCCCTTCCTTGATCGGTCCATCCAGCCCTAATTAGATCATCAGTCAAACTGCTGGTAAGGTCGACAGCAGCTTGCAGGGTACAGGCTGAGAGGCACGAACCATACCCTTAACTCTTGGGTGTAGTCCCCAGATGAACCGTGCTACACCTTTGGCTTCTGGCGTCACCAAATGTGGCACAAGTCGGGACAGGGCTAAGAAACGATTGATGTATTCGGTGTAGTTGGGTCCTTTCATCTCCAAGCTTAAAAATTTTGTCTCCAGCTTCTCGAGTTGATTGATGGGGCAATATTTGTTGGTCATTAGCTCTCGGAATTCAGTCCAACCCATTCGATTAGCCACGTTTCTTCCACGGCTCTGAGTAATGGACTTCCACCATTCAAGAGCTGATCCCTTGAGAGATTGTGATGCAAATCTCACCATATGCTCCATCTTGCACTCGCTGATGTCTAAGACGGCTTCCATTTCGTCGATCCACCTGTAAGTCTCTATAGCACCCTCGGTGCCATAGAAGTCCTTGGGCTTACATGCCATGAAGGTCTTGTAAGAGCACCATTCCTTAACGCCTCAGCTTCTTCGTCGTGGCTCTCATCGTTTACCGGCCGTTCATTACCAGTAGTGTTATCCCGGTCTGCATTTATCTGTGCAATAATAGTCGGAATGGCGTTGGCCAGTTGCTGAGCTACGAGGTTAGCAATCCTTTCGTCACTCTCTTGATTAGTATTCTCCCCGTGGGGAGTCCCTGGTGGAGTAGGTTGGTTTCCAATAGGCCTTGCTTCCTCATGGCGGCCCCTGGTGGCTCCACGTCGACCAAAACGTGTTCCTCTGCGAGTCGGCATTCTGATAGTATCACAAATAGATTCGTTTAGCATCTCATAAATTTTGTTTCGGATAGCCTAGGCATCATTATCCTATCACACCATGCCTCGGAAGAGGGATCATGGCATGCACATATGTATTTACAACCCACTAAAGAACCTTACAAAGTCCAAATCAAAACATGACATAACAGTTGGGCAACCATTTAGAAAAGGCACAGACAAATTTCAAGGCACAACAAAACATATAGCAATTCAATACAGACAGTTTAATAATTCTAGCATCCCAAAAGCAGTTTACGATAGTATCATCCAAACAAATAGAATCAGAGTCATGCTCTTACAATTTGGAAGGTGCCACCACCCCCATAATAATAAAATAATAGTATCGAATAAGAATTCAAATAGTTTCCTTCTACTGTCCACAGACAGATAATCCCACTGAGTACTCCAGTTCTCACATCCACTTCCTCTTTAGCCATCCAAACCATCCTGTACCCTTCTTCCTCTGCTCCTGCTCCAAACGCTTCACTCCCTGTGTAGCCATCATCGCCTGGAACTGAGCCGACTGAGAAGTTCGAGTGGCGTGCTGAACAGTCAGCTCATGACGGCGAACAGTCCTCAAAATCTCATCCAATGTCGCATCGGAGGGTCCTACATCACTTGCCCGGCGACTCGACTGGGAGTACCTATCACCAGCCAGTACGCTAGGGCCGTCATACATACTATGTCTCGGCGGCATCAGGCGTTCGTCACGAGGGTCAAACAGTGGGGGTACCGATGTCGGAATCCTAACAGGCGGGGGAGGAGGAGGAGGCATCCTAAAGGATACGGAGGATCCTGGCCTAACGCTTTTGCGAGGTCGGGTGACAGTACGCGCACCCCTATTCCCAATAGGTGGGATGGGTGAGAGGGTCGGAGCAGCTACTTGAGGAGAGTGGGATCGCGTTCGGCTTCGGGAAGGTGATGTGGAGGAAGAGTCCTCGGAAGCCTCAGTGTCTTCGGACGTGACGGATATCCACCCTGGATGTCCGCATCTCCGGAGGTACGCCTCATACTCCGTCTGGGGCTTCTCTCTCCTCAGGTTTCCGGTAGGAGCGGTCTCAGTGTCGGGGTGAGCAGGCGCCTTTCCTTTATCAGCCATTGACGTTGTCCTGTAAGAAATACATCATGAGTAATTTGGTTTCTCATAGCTCATGATTTACATAATAGTACTAATAATAGTAGTGATGGCAATAGTATCTGTTATTCCAACATATAGCTGTCTGTTTTGCCCAGATCAATAGTTTCTTCAAGTAGTATCGGATAACATAGTTCATCATAAAAATCATTTAAATCCCCTTTTTAAAATTAGTTTCAAATCATCAATATAAACCAGAAAAAGTCCAACCATAACCTAAAGATCAGTGATGGAAATTACGCGTCCGGTAAATTCATGATTACGTTGATCAAGTGTAATCATCAATTTACCCAACCCGATCATCCCAACACTTCCCACAAGGACAGTCCTAGGGTATCAGGGTTGTAGCCTAGGGTCTACTATGGCATTCCCGACTTCTCTACAACCTTTGGCTCTGATACCAATCTGTCACACCCCGGGCCCAGGTAGGGTGGGACGTCACAGACTAGCAACAACATATGGCAGCGGAAACAAACCATTATAAGAGCTCAAAGGAGAGAATATCACATGGCATTAAAGTTTTAAAAAGATAGCAGGGCTAGAGACACATCAAGCCCCCAAATGAGTTTTACAATCATCCATAAAAATAAAATTGTACTTGTTCAACACAAAATATAAATTGTTCAATGTTTCATCAAGGAAATAAGCCAATGCCATGTCACGGGGATAAGTCTAGGTCTTCACAACAGCTAGGATCTCTTCATATATTACCTGAAACATGCTCAAAAGAAAATTGTGTCAACTAAAAAGTTGGTGAATTCAAGTGCTTAAAGTTTAAAAACAAAAGGACTTAACAAATCCTTCTTTGATTAAAAGAAAATAATCATTGTTTATCATCGTGGGAAAAATCATAATCAACCCTGCACTCAGTCCCGGTTGGCCTCTTCTAAAGTTGTGTTTTACCGGATATTCCCGAAGGAAGAAACTGAGCCCCAAACCAGTGAACCCTACCTGCCCGGATGGTTCACCATAGTATCTTAACAAAACTTGTTACATGCCACAACGATCCCTCAGGATCTCAGTGGGGTAACCTTCCTGGAACGGAAGCCACTGTGTGTGGGGGATTCCCCAAATAGATCTATCCATATAAATCAAGCGGTTCACGAAAGAATTAATGATCATGATATAAGAATCAGCAGGTAACCACAAATCCCACATAGAATCATCAAATAAAGCACAATCATAGTTCATAAAAGTAGAGCATGTTTCATCCCAAAACAATAGTAAAAAGGGGGATCACTAGAACTCACCTTAGGTTTCCAAATCAAAAGTCTCTTGGTGTGCCGGGAAGTGTCACAAGTCTAGCACCCTAACATGTACATATTAAGCAATAAGCTACTGCCCTAAACTCATTCAAAGTGCAACAATGGTGTCAAGGGTTTAGCTATTGAGTAAGGCTTTGGTTTCGTGAAGGTTTGTATAAAAAGTTTCCTTTTATGGCAGGTCAAGGCGTCTTCATGAAAATTGGGATTTTCACTTCATTTGATTAAGTATACTAAGAAATTTTGTTGTTCAAGTGTTTATTAGCTTCCTGGAAGTCGGTTATAAGGTTTGGAAAAATTTTACAGTTTGGTCCCTCAAGTTTCAAAATTGACAGTTTCTACCCTCAAGTTTAGTTTCTTGCTTTTATGTCATTTAAGACCAAAAATCAGATTATTAGAGTCATATTATGATTATTATGGAGTAAGTGCTTCAAAACTTTAGTCTACGGGTTCGATTTTAAAAACTGCGCGTTTAACGCTCCCGGTTACGGTAAAAGCCGGATAGTTTTAACAGTAATTTGGAGTTTTCATATATTTAAATCTTGGACCAGTAGGTATTTTCTAAAAGATTTCTTTATAAAATTTTAAGTCCTTAAATTGTGTAAATTGGCCTTTTATAGTTGAAAATCTTGTTTTTACGTTTGACCCGTTAATACGCGGTTTTGACCGGGTTTGACCATTTAAAGCTGTTTGACCAATTTTTCAAATCCTTTAAGTCTTTTATTACTTAACTTACTGAAATCATATGATTTTTATAAATCTTAGTTTTGAACTCTATTTTATGGATTTTTCTCAAAAACGATGCTCGGTTTGTACCCGTTTTTAGTTAAAATGTCATTTATTTGTGTCTTTGACCATTTAAATTATCCATTGACTCCAGAGTACTTTATTTATCATTTTTGAGCCTGGAATACTTTTTAAGAATGTTAAATTTGTATTCTTACTATTTTTAAGTCATTTTACCATGTTTTCGGGTCCCGAAAGTGACTAAAAGAGGGTAAATCACAACATGTCCTTTATTCCAGAGATTAAACATTGCTAACACTTCTAATATTCACTAAAACCTACTGAAATTTCAGTCCCAACATGTTGCCTAGTTGATCTATACATCCATATGCTTCAAATATGTAGAAAATGTCATAACCGACAATTACACTTGTGTAAACCATCTTAACTTGAGTTTAAATGTTACCAACACTTCGTTTAACTTCATAAACAGATTATTAAGGTGTCATTAAGTCGTTCATGAGTAGGTTATGGGTCTTGGTTAAAAGGATTTTTCAAAAAATGCTAAAAGGTGTTGTTACATGTAGAAAGGAGGGTTTCAAGGTGAAATCCATGTATCAACCGTGGATTTGAGTATGTAGCCACTTGGAACTTTTAAAAACAGGCTCTTGGGAGTCCATTAAGTCATAAAAATGCAGGTCACAAGTTTGGTTTACAAGAGTTGAAGCTTTCACAAGTTAGATGATACCAAAACACTCAAAATGAGGGTTTTCATGGTGGAAATCGGTTTCCACCTCAAGAATGACTAACATAACATGAAGTTTACCTTCAAGAACGTTGGGAACTCCTTAAGAACGAGATGATGGTGAGATGTTTCTGCTACAACAAGGAAATACACGGTTCTTAGATGATAATGAAGAAAACAAGAGAAATGTCACAAAACCGACAACATGAGCTTACACTCGATGTAACTCACGGTTTAGAAGGTGTTGATGGCCGTGAATGGCTTGAAACTCCTTGGACTTGAATGGAGAAACTCGAACCAAGGCTGGAAAGGTGGAACAAGTACGGTTGTGTGACCAAATCTCGCGAACAAGGCCACTTCTTTGCGGTTTTGCTCTTGGCCGATTGGAACTTGATGTGTTCTTCGAATTTTCTTCACAAGACTTAGAGAGAATTGATTTAGGAGTGTTGTGAGGTGTGTGTGTGTGTTGTTCAGCTGATTCGAATAAGGGAGAGAGGAGAGAGAGGGAGAGAGGTGCATGAAAGGTGAGTGGGTGTGTGGGGTGGTGGTGAAGAGAGGGAGGGAGTGGTGAGAGGGCGGCCGATTTGGAGGGTAGTGGGAGGATTTTCCATTTAATTTTAATTGTAAATTATATTGTGTAGTGTAATTTTGTAGTATTGGGTATTATGTATTATTTAGTGGATGGTGAATTGAGGTATCTAATGCATGCCCATGCATGCATGGCCGAAATTATGTAAGTGTGAGTGTGTATGCTCACATTTTAATTGCCTTCTCTTGAATTTAATTTTGTAAGGGTGACTAGTTGACATTCCCGGGACACTAATTTTTAAAAAGGTAGAAACCTAAATTGGTTAAAAGTCAATAATAAAAATCACAAAATCATAATTTACATCAAGTAGTAAGAATTGTTTCCAATTTCATAGTAGGGTTGAATAGTTTCAATTATTAGCACTCATAACATGGATAATGATGTAACAAGGGTAATCTAGGGTTAGGGTAACAACCTGGAGGTCGGTTGTCACATTAGGAGGTAACTGTTATGGGCTTCACATTTAATTCACTTAGAGTTTGTCCTCCATTTGTGAGTCAAATCATCATCTTTTCACACTTAGAAACTATGTACTTTAAGTTATAAGGTCTATCTTGAGATGCATTTGACATATCATTAATGCATTGATGTAAAAGCTCTATATTTAATATACAGTTGATCACAGAGGATTGTTTTGAGAGCTTAGATATGATCATCATCAGGTCACAAGGTCTTTACTTCTGTAAAACAGAGGGTGCCTTTAACCCAAGTCTTTGTTTACACATAACAGAGGAATATTGAGGATTATGGTCTTTTCACCATTGGTTACAAATGTATACCATGGTAATTATACACCCAGGTCTCTTGTTTTACACAAAAAAAAGGGAATATGATTTGCAAAGATATATATTATAAAGTGTTGGTACATAGTGTACTTAGATGAGTGATTTGGTCACATCAGAATAAGACTAACTTGTTGTATCCTCAAAATGAAATTTCCCACAAACAGTCACTTTGCATTATGTTTGTCATGCTCTTAGTGTAGTTTTGACTCAAGATGAACCTACTCACATATCAAGAAACTTGATCAGTTTAATGATATTTAAGAATTCAGGGTGAAGCAAATGCATAGTGTACTATCATTTCCCAAACATATGACATGCTAAATTAAAAGACACAGAAAGGAAAACAATATTTTTTATTCTAAGCTTCGGAAGATGTTTCAGAAGTTTCTTTCGAAGTTAAATTGCTTCTAGAAGAAAATTGTACTAAGACATAAGTTTCTTCCGAAGGTAATTATAAATCTTCCGAAGGATAAAATTCTATTTTATTTTATTTTATTTTATTTTATTTTTATTTACAAGGACAGACACATGCTTTTCTGTGTTTATTCATAATGATTATTCTAAGTTAATTGTTCCCAGAGACTCAATTAGAAAATTAAATCTAACTGAATCAAAGGCTTTAGTGAATAAATTAGCAAGCTGATTTGTTGTATCCACTTTGACTAACTTGATCAAACCTTTTTCTGAGCAATCTCTCAGAAAATAGTATCTTATTTCAATATGTTTTGTTTTACTATGTTACACTGGATTAGCAGTTATAAACATAGCAGCTGAATTGTCAATGTAAATTGGAGTCTGAAGGAAATGGTAACCATAATCAAGCAGTTGGTTTTGCAACCAAAGGACTTGAGAGCAACAAGCTGAAGCAGCTATGTACTCAGCCTCAGCTATGGATACAGATACATTTGTTTTCTTCTTGCACTACCATGAAACTAGTCTTGGTCCTATGAATTGACATCTACCAGTTATGGATTTTCTGTTGTTGCATCCTCCAAAGTCACTATCTGAATATGAGTAGAGAGTGAAGACACCATCCTTTGGATACCAAAGTCCAAGGGCTGGTTATCCTTGGAGTTTATCTGAAAATTCTCTTCACAGCATTCAGATGAGACTCTTTTGGATCTGATTGGTACCTAGCACAAACACACACAACAAACATAATGTCAGGTCTACTGGCAGTTAAATACATAAGTGATCCTATCATTGATCTATATAATATTTGATCAACAATTTTACCTGTAGGATCAGGTACAATCTTATCAATTGTTGAGGCTGGTGTTTTGAATGAAGATGTATTAGCAAGGTTGTACTTCTTCAATATTTGAAGAATGTATTTCTCTTGATTGATGAAAATGCCATCTGTCTTCTGATGAACTTGTAGACCAAGAAAAGAAAGTTAATTCTCCCATTGAACTCATCTAAAACTCAGATTTCATCAACACTTCAAAGCTTACACATAATCTCTTGTTAGTTGAGCCAACTATCATGTCATCAACATAAATTTGAACAACTAAGAGATCTTGATGTTCTTGTTTGAGAAAGAGAGTCTGATCAATGGTTCCCCTTTTGTATCCATGCTTGAGCAAGAAAGATGATAAGTTTTTCATACCACTTCTTGGGGTGCTTGATGAAGACCATACAAAGCTTTGTCAAGCTTGTATACCATGTGTAGGAATGGGATCTTCAAATCCAGGAGGTTATGCTACAGACTTCTCACCAATTTTCCATAAATAAAAACACACCTTGACATCCATTTGATAAAACAGTGAATCTTCTATACGATGCATATGCTAGGAATACTCTTATGGCTTCAATCTTTGCAAACGTGCAAAAACTTCATCATAGTCTCTCCTTCTTCTGTAACCTTGTTCACTCAACCTCTCATTGTTGTCACAATTATTTTGACCTCTTGTCTCAATTATACGATGCCATTTCATTTAGGAAGAGCCATCCCAATTGGATTGGCCTTTAGGTAAGTCAACTAGATTCCGGACTTTCTGCTTTCTAAATTGTTGAAGCTCTTCTTGCATAGCTTCAATCTAGCTATTGTCCTTTAGAGCAGCTGTGATATTTGGAGGAACCACTTGTGAAAGAAAACAAGTGAAAAGACAAATGTTTGTAGCTCCACCTTGGCTTTTTGTTGTTCTTTTATCAAGATCACCAATAATGTTGTTTAATGGATGAGTCTTATGAATTCTTGTTGTTGGAGTAGATTCAACTTGACTTATGTTGATGGATCCTCAAGTTCCCTCACAAGAGATCAATTTCTTGATCTGCCCAGAGGAACTTTAGACCAAGCTACAAAACTCCTTGGCCTCAATTCGGATACATTGAATGAGGAAGAAAAGAAGCTGAGGAGAAAGCTGGGGACTCTACTGGATACAAAGAAAGGATACAGGGTACCAAGACAACCTCTTGCACCCAGAAAGAAGATCATCTAGTGGAGGTTCGAAGACTCTTCTCACAACTTTATTGTTGAGAGAGAGAATGGAGGCTCAACAAGGCTGAGTGCCTCATCTCTGCTACACTTAAGCAGGTTTGACATTGCTGAGTTAGCAGAGAAATCATTCTCCAACCCTTCAAACTCCGATGTAGCTGCCCACATCAGAAATCATCTAGGCAGCCTTCATATGGCCGAGCTTACTGCTAGAAGCAAGGTTGAAGAGGAGTTGAAACTGAGAGAGGAGGAGGAAAGGAAAGGATCAGCAACCAAAGGCAAAGCCTTTTTACAAATGGTTGAAGGTCCTGAACTTGAGACCATAGTTAGATGGGAGTATGACTATAACTCCCGTCAACTAACTCTCTTCAGGGGACACAACAGAGGGTAGATGTCATTCAAAGCGATAGACTGGATCTCCTTATCAACCAATGACTTGTACAAGCTTCTCAGCACTACTTCAGGGAAGAACAAAGAGACAGACAAATACCTTTTGTCCCTGGTGCTGAAAGCTTTGAGAAGCAGAATAAGTGAAGTTTTGGTAGCATCAGCCTAGGGGGAGTTTGTTGGATCTAGAAAGGCTGTTGCAACCAAAACCAAGTCACTTAGAAGATTTTGGGTACAACATACAAAGGACTTCCGAAGCTAAGTATGGAACTTCCGAAGGAAGAAGGAGCTCTTTCCGAAGACTAAGTGTAAAACACACTTCCGAAGGAAAACTCCAACTTCCGAAGACACAAGAACCTACTTCCGAAGATCAAGACTTGGGAGAAAGATCTGAAGTCAACTTCCGAAGTACAAGAAGTCCTCAAAGCCTCGGAAGCATAGAAGCATCTTCCGAAGTATAAGTGGCTCGGAAGAACAATTCTCTTCAAAGCCAGTTAACCTTCGGAAGACACTTCTATTATCCAGTGGACATAAGTATGGCCTCTCTGACACTCCGCTGCAAATCTCTGAGATACTGCATGGCGATTTCTCAAAAGCCATGTAGTTGACCATACTTTAATCCACTATTTACCTTTTTATGTTAGTACAGTTGCCATCTTTATTTGGTGACAAAAGGTAAGTCATGGACATGTCATGACTACCATATCTTAGATAATACTTTATCTAATATACCTTAACTATAGCATTGTAGTATATGCTTTAGTCTTAGGTTTCCAGCTGGTATCAAGTATATGCGGCTGTAGGATCTAGTATATATATATTTTCTCATTGTAACTCTTGTTTCATGCTTGTAAGTGTCTTGTAATCTTGAGTTGAGAAGTAATATATAAAAGTACCTTGAAAAATATATCTCTGCTTTTCCTTTGTTACTTATTATTTATTATCAACTCTTGCAAAAGACATTGCTTCATCTGATTTGAGTGTTTATTATAAGTGAGTTTGAGAGAAATACAAGTGTTTACGTGACAAACCCGATCCTGCAATTGGTATCAGAGCTTTTTAGCTCTTGATTGTGAGATCTTACCATCCTAATCAAACAGTTTTTCACTCCTCCTTATACCTCACTCAAAATGGCCCTCAACAAATCTGAAGTTGAGATGGGAACGATGACCAAAGCTCCCATCATCGCCCCTGAAAACTTCAGGTCTTGGAGCAGAAGAATGGAAGGCTTCATCAGGTACCAAGATAGCAAGATGTGGCAATCCATCGTCAATGGCCCGTATAAGCCAAAAGTAGCTGGTGGAAACGGTGCCATGATTGAGAAAGCCGTTGAAGATTACTCTGACGAAGACAGGAAGAAGCTTGACATAGACAGCAATGCTATGACTGTTCTTATGACTGCAATCCCAAACTCTATCATGGTGGGGTTTGAGCATTGTAAGTCTGCCAAAGAACTCTTTGATGCTGTTGCTCCAATGTACTCAAGCTCGAATGATTCCAAGAAGGACTCATTGAAGCAGCAGTTTGAGAACTTCACCTATGTTGCTGGAGAGACTCTTAGCCAGCAATATTTCAGGTACATGGATCTCATTTCTTCCCTTCAATCTGTGGGAATCACTCATGAACTCAGAGACCTTACTAGAAAGTTTGTGAGTGCTCTACCCAATGAGTGGACATTCTACTGTGTCTCCATTAAGAGAACAGAGAATCTGAATACACTCACCATGACCGAACTCTATGGGATCCTTGATGGATACCGTTTGGAAATGGAAAGCAAGAGGGGTCACCAGACAAGCAGACCCTTGAGTCTTCCTGCTAGCAACACTTTAATGGTTGCTAAAGGCTCAGGCATCTCCCAGTCTCAGCAATACCTGACCTACACCTAGCAGCCATCTTGTTCCTTTGGGCCTTACATCACATTTCCTGAGACTCCAAGGTCTCAACAAGGTCAGCAAAGCTCCTTTCAGGAGGGCTGTGCATTTGTCTCAGGGAGTGGGCACTCAAATGACTATCAATACTTCTTTGATGATCTAGAGTGTTTTAGCCCGGATGACATAGAGTATGTGGACATAGTCCAACAAATGGCTCTTCTAACCTACAAAGCAAAGAACTTCTTTAAAAGAACTGGAAGGCAATTCCCTCAGAACCCAATCACCAGCAAATTTGGGTTTGACAAAAGCAAGGCCAAATGTTACAACTGTAACCAACTTGGTCATTTTGCAAGGGAATGCAAGGCTCCCAAGTCTAACCCGGGAACCTCACAGGCCACCACACATCCTTCTACACCAAAGCCCACCGGAAAGTCAACAGAGACTGCAGCAATGGCTCAAGAAGTTGACTGGAGCTTCATGGTTCAGGATGTGACTCCTGCTCAAGCACTCATGGTAGGAACAAATGAAAACAAGGTATATGAACATCTCTGTACCCCTGCTTGTATTGCTAAGGTTAAACTGTATCAGGACTATAATATGGAAATTAAATATGATATTGAGTCTTTAAATGTTTTAAAATCTGACTTTAAAAGGGCTGAATCTGACTATCAAAGAAAAATTGAGGAGTTAGAGAAAACTGTGTCCCTCTTAAAACATGAACATACAAACTACAAGACTCAAATCAAGGATTTAATATCCAAATTGACTGAGGCTCAAGCCCAGCTTGTCACTGCTGAGGCTCAAGCCAGGAAGTATGCTATTTCCGAGCAAAACTTCCAAGCCATTCTTGCATCATCCTCTAACTCAAAACTTTGTTATCAAAACAAAGGTGGGTTGGGAACCAATGAAATTGCTCCACCACACTCTTATGAGTCTATAAGACAACCAA
Organism: Flaveria ramosissima; assembly: GCA_025215565.1. Classification (NCBI taxonomy): domain Eukaryota; kingdom Viridiplantae; phylum Streptophyta; class Magnoliopsida; order Asterales; family Asteraceae; genus Flaveria; species Flaveria ramosissima. The sequence continues at coordinate 9,109,570 of CM046032.1, forward strand.
GGTGTGGTACTGAAGAGTAAGAGGTTCCATCTGTTGACCCACCTTCTCAAGAGTCAAAGAATGATGCAACTATGGAGACCATCACAGGGAAGGAACAGGTAATTATGCCCTCCCCAGCCAATGATGATCAAACCCTGACCACCAAACCCAGAAGAAGCATAGCTAAGGCAGCCAGAAAAACTACCAAGAAAGTGGCTGAATCCAAGCTAAAGATAGACCCAAAGCAAAAAGGTGTATTCATTTCAGCTGGATTCCAGGTGGTTGGAACTTCTGATTCAGGAAAGAGTACAGTACCAGTACTCCTATCCTACCAAAGGATCAGAAATTAAAGGGAAAGATTGCTGATGAAGAGAAAAAGAACAAGAACAACAATCCTCTCATTCCCAGAAAGTTAACATTGCATGCAAATGTGTGGTCTGCAAACCACATGGCTAAAGATCGTTACTACAATCATGCTAGCACACATTATGCAAATAATGTTAAAAGAGAAGGAGTCAGGGAAGTTTTCTCATTTGGACCATATCAAATGGTTCAAGTGATGAAAAAGGGAAAGCTTGTTTCCGAAGCAAGGCTTCTCTCGGAAGAAAATTCTTCTTTCGAAAGGAAAAAGGCTTCGGAAGTTAAAGCTGTAAAGACTCAGAAAAACAAAAGAGTCCCCTTGAAACCATCCCAGAAGAAGACTGCTTCGGAAGAAAAGGTGGTGAAGGTCTCTTCCAAAAAGAAAGAAGCTTCGGAAGAATGCCAAGCTACAAAAGCTTCAACAAGCTCATCCTTTATGATCAACCAAGGGATGGAATGGAAGATCAAGGAAGATGTTGTAGCCCAAACCTCTTCTTCAAAGACATCCATTGAACCCCCATGCATAAATTTTGGTTCAATTATGTCACTATCATTGGAAGAACCCAAGACCAATAAGGCTTGGGGTTCCAATCAAAACTAATTATCTCACCTTATGTGCAGGGACATCCATATGACAAGAATAACAACATTTGGATTGTAGATAGTGGATGCTCCAGGCACATGACAGGGAACAGATCTCTCGTTCAACAATTTCAATATTATGATGGAGGTCTTGTCCAGTTTGGAGGTGAGGCCGGAGGATATATTTCTGGCAGAGGAAGTATATCCAATGGAAAATTAAAAGTTGACAAAGTGAATTTTGTCAAACATCTTGAACACAATCTGTTAAGTGTTTCTCAATTTTGTGATCAAAAGCATCAAATGCTTTTCACAGAACATGAGTGCATTATCCTCAAACCTGGGATGACAATTCCACAGGAATTGGTGCTTCTTAGATCTCCCAAGAAAGGGGATATGTACAAGCTTGATATGAACAATGCTTCTCCAATGGGAGAAGTATCATGCTTTCTTTCCAAAGCTGATGGTGATGAGTCAACACTATGGCATAAACGAATGTGTCATGTCAATTTTAAGACAATGAATAAATTGGCTAAAAATAACTTGGTACATGGTTTGCCTAAAAAGGAATTTTTATGCAAAGATAACTGTGTTGCTTGCCTGAAAGGGAAACAACACAGGTCTTCTCATAAATCCAAAGTTGTTAACTATATCACCACTCCATTACACTTATTGAACATGGATCTATTTGGTCCCACAAGTATAATGAGCATTGGAAGGAAATCATATTGCCTTGTGATTGTTGATGATTTTACTAGATTTACATGGGTATTCTTTTTAAGAACTAAAGATGAAACTGCTAAAACTTTAAAATCTTTTATTCTTAAAATAGAAAATCAAGTTGATCACAAGGTTAAAATAATTAGAAGTGATCAAGGGACTGAGTTTAAGAACCTAGTTCTTGACTCATTTTGTAACTCAAAAGGGATTGCCAGACAATATAGTGCTCCTAGAACTCCTCAACAAAATGGTGTTGCTGAGAGGAGAAATAGGACACTTATTGAGGCTGCTCGGACTATGTTAGTTGATTCAAAGCTGCCTCTAACATTCTGGGCAGAGGCAGTCAGCACTGCATGCTATGTGCAGAACAGAGTTCTTGTAGTAAAGCCACATGGAAAAACCCCTTATGAGTTATGGAACAAGAGGCCACCGTTCATTGGCTTTCTAAGGTCCTTTGGCAGCAGGTGTACCATACTTAACACAAAATACAATTTGGCAAAATTTGCTGAAAAGACATATGATGCTATCTTTGTTGGATATTCCTCCTACTCTAAAGCCAACAGGGTTTATAATATTAAAAACCAACAATTTGAGGAATCTTCCAACATTGTAGTTAATGAGCACACTCCTTGTGTTAGGGGGAATGGCCCTGATCATATCTTTGATTTAGAATTGTTTCCAAACTATTCTAAACCATCTTGTGAGAATGTTTCAGCTGGAACAGGTGTTCAAAGTAATTCTGATGAAGATCAATTGTTTGAGCTTCCCAGACCTATTCCAAATTCTCCAAGAGCTGCAACAAATCAAGTTCCCACTATTGAAAGATCTGACAGCTTAACCATTTCAAGAGATAGTGGTACTTCAACAAGGGATTCACCTGCTGATTTTCAAATCTCTTCAGGTGATCCTGCACAACACCAAGCTGATGGAAGTACCATCTTGAAGGAACAGGCAACTGTTAATGATGCTTCACAGCAAAGAGATGATGATGTTTCTCTTTCATTCAATCAGTCCTCATTGAATGAGTTTGAAACAACAGCTGGACTAAGTATTCAAGCTCCTGAGCAAAATATGTCCAACTTGGACTTATCTTTGCAACTGGAGGTGATTCCAAGACTCAGAATTCATAATACTCATCCAGCTGAAAACATCATAGGGGAAGTCTCTGAGGGTGTGAGAACAAGAGGACAGACTCATAATGGGAATGTCTGCTTGTACTCATGCTTCCTATCCCAAATGAAGTCTCTGTAAAAGTGAATAATGAATTCCAAGTCAAAAACATCATTTATATTCCCTCTAACACATTTATTTCATTTATTTAATGAAGTGGGTCCCACTTTCTTATTACTCTTCCGTGGAATTTATTTGTTTCGCAGATTTCAGTTCATCCGTAGGACATCTGCGGATGCCTAACTTAAAAAATGAAATTTAAAATTGAATTGAAGTATAACTTGATTTTCCATAGGTTACCAATCTATGGAAATGAATTATACTTGTAAAATAATAACTCATTCGTAGGTTACCAATCTACGGATAGTCATATTTTACTCCCCCTTAAGTTTCGCACTGTAGCTTTTGCGGATGCATAAAATGCACTATAGCTCATGCTGATGCTAAACATGCACTGTAGCTTCATGCCACGATTGAAACTTATTGTTGTATGGTTCTAATCAACTCATAGAACCATTTAATGCTATTGGACCTTGTTGACTTTGTATTCATGACAATTGTGCACAAGAAGGTTTATATTTTAAAAACTTCATGTATCCAAAAGCCAATTTAGTGCTCAGGTTCCAATTTCTTTATATTGACAATTCATTTGACAATTTTGTTTTTTAATTGTTTTCATGATTCTACTCCACCTAAACTTTTGATTAAGGATGATTGTAAGCATTTATCATAAATTTATAAGATGAATATCATGAAAGACACATGTCTGTCCAAACAGAAAGAAATTAAAATAAACAAAATTGAAATGAGTACTATGTACAAGCATATATACACATAGAATGAGATCATACTATAATACTAAGCATCTTCCTGATTAATTTGTTTAATGAATTGATACCTGATTTTAGTTCTAATAGAAAGTATGTTTGTTCACATAAATCTATACAAGAGTATTGTGTCAACTAGGCATGCTGTTTATCATGTTATCATGTTTATTAGGAGGTAACTGTTATAGGCTTCACATTTAATTCACTTAGAGTTTGTCCTCCATTTGTGAGTCAAATCATCACCTTTTCACACTTAGAAACTATGTACTTTAAGTTATAAGGTCTATCTTGAGATGCATTTGACATATCATTAATGCATTGATGTAAAAGCTCTATATTTAATATACAGTTGATCACAGAGGATTGTTTTGGGAGCTTAGATATGATCATCATCAGGTCACCAGGTCATTACTTCCGTAAAACAGAGGTGCCTTTAACCCAGGTCTTTGTTTACACATAACAGAGGAATATTGAGGATCATGATCTTTTCACCAGTTGGTTACAAATGTATACCATGGTAATCATACACCCAGGTCTTTGTTTACACAAAAAAGATGGAATATGATTTGCAAAGATATATATTATAAAGTGTTGGTACATAGTGTACTTAGATGAGTGATTTGGTCACATCAGAATAAGACTAACTTGTTGTATCCTCAAAATGAAATTTCCCACAAACATACACTTTGCATTATGTTTGTCATGCTCTTAGTGTAGTTTCGACTCAAGATGAACCTACTCACATCTAAATTAAAAGACACAGAAAGGAAAACAATATTTTTTATTCTAAGCTTCGGAAGATGTTTCAGAAGTTTCTTTCGAAGGTAAATTGCTTCTAGAAGAAAATTGTACTAAGACATAAGTTTCTTCCGAAGGTAATTATAAATCTTCCGAAGGATAAAATTTTATTTTATTTTATATTATTTAATTTTTATTTACAAGGACAAACACATGCTTTTCTGTGTTTATTCATAATGATTATTCTAAGTTAATTATTCCCAGAGACTTAATTAGAAAATTAAATCTAACTGAATCAAAGGCTTTAGTGAATAAATTAGCAAGCTGATTTGTTGTATCCACTTTGACTAACTTGATCAAACCTTTTTCTGAGCAATCTCTCAGAAAATAATATCTTATTTCAATATGTTTTGTTTTACTATGTTTCAATGGATTAGCATTTATAAACATAGCAGCTGAATTGTCAATGTAAATTGGAGTCTGAAGGAAATGGTAACCATAATCAAGCAGTTGGTTTTGCAACCAAAGGACTTGAGAGCAACAAGCTGAAGCAGCTATGTACTCAGCCTCAGCTATGGATACAGATACATTTGTTTGCTTCTTGCATTGCCATGAAACTAGTCTTGGTCCTATGAATTGACATCTACCAGTTATGGATTTTCTGTTGTTGCATCCTCCAAAGTCACTATCTGAATATGAGTAGAGAGTGAAGACACCATCCTTTGGATACCAAAGTCCAAGGGCTGGTTATCCTTGGAGTTTATCTGAAAATTCTCTTCACAACATTCAGATGAGACTCTTTTGGATCTGATTGGTACCTAGCACAAACACACACAACAAACATAATGTCTGGTCTACTGGCAGTTAAATACATAAGTGATCCTGTCATTGATCTATATAATCTTTGATCAACAATTTTACATGTAGGATCAGGTACAATCTTATCAATTGTTGAGGCTGGTGTTTTGAATGAAGATGTATTAGCAAGGTTGTACTTCTTCAATATTTGATGAATGTATTTCTCTTTATTGATGAAAATGCCATCTGTCTTCTGATGAACTTGTAGACCAAGAAAAGAAAGTTAATTCTCCCATTGAACTCATCTAAAACTCAGATTTCATCAACACTTCAAAGCTTACACATAATCTATTGTTAGTTGAGCCAACTATCATGTCATCAACATAAATTTGAACAACTAAGAGATCTTGATGTTCTTGTTTGAGAAAGAGAGTCTGATCAATGGTTCCCCTTTTGTATCCATGCTTGAGCAAGAAAGATGATAATGTTTCATACCACTTTCTTGGTGCTTGATGAAGACCATACAAAGCTTTGTCAAGCTTGTATACCCTGTGTAGGTAATGGGATCTTCAAATCCAGGAGGTTGTGCTACATAGACTTCTTCACCAATTTTCCTAAATAAGAAAACATACTTGACATCCACTTGATAAACAGTGAACTTCTTATACGATGCATATGCTAGGAATACTCTTATGGCTTCAATTCTTGCAACTGGTGCAAAAACTTCATCATAGTCTATCCCTTCTTCTTGTGTGTAACCTTGTTCAATCAACCTTCCTTTGTTTCTCACAATTATACCTTTGTCATCTAGTTTATTTATGAAGAGCCATCTTGTTCCAATTGGATGTTGGCCTTTAGGTAAGTCAACTAGATTCCGGACTTTCTGCTTTCTAAATTGTTGAAGCTCTTCTTGCATAGCTTCAATCTAGCTATTGTCCTTTAGAACAGCTGTGATGTTTGGAGGAACCACTTGTGAAAGAAAACAAGTGAAAAGACAGATGTTTGTAGCTCCACCTTGGCTTTTTGTTGTTCTTTTATCAAGATCACCAATAATGTTGTTTAATGGATGAGTCTTATGAATTCTTGTTGTTGGAGTAGATTCAACTGGAATAGATGATTCCAAGTTAATCATATTCATTGATGTAGATGGATACAATCTAGCTAATGAATTTAGGAAGTAATCAAAGTGTTCCTCCTGTTCATCATTGGGTATGGAGTGATCTTCCTGAGTTTGAACATCAGGTGCATCATTAATATCTTCCGAGAAACTTCTCCGGAAGCATTTTGTTCTTCCATAGGAGTTACAGGGACTTGTACACATGGTATATGAGGACTTGCTGAATCATCTCCAATGTTTGTTGTATCATCTTGAGAGCATGGAACAGCTGCTGAGATATTATTCATATCTCCGGATGCAGAATGCACATCTGCGGATGCAGAGTAGCACTTGCTGATGAAGTGTTTCCATCTGAGGATGTTCATCCATTTTGGTGGACTTGTGCAGCATCATTGTTATTATTATTTTTTGTTCCTTGTTCCATGATACTTGATGTGTGTATTCTTGGAGGACCAGCATATAATGACACTTCTTTCATATTTGGGGCAACAAATGGATAACATGTATCATCAGATCCTGCATTATTTAAATAACTAGAGTTAAATGAGTCTGTTAGTGCATCTATATCAAACAGCCATGATGATCCTTTAACCGATTTAGGAAATAAGGATTCATCAAATGATTCATTCGGAAATTCTTCCACAATATTACGTTATGGAATGTAGATCCTAAACTATTTAGATGTTGAAGAATATCCAACAAAGAAACCATCACAGGCTTTTTCTAAAATTTTTCCCAATTGTTCTTTTATGTGTAAAACAGATACAGGACACCCAAAAGCTCTAAGATATCTTATGTAAGGTTTTCATTTAAATAAAAGCTCATAAGGTGTTTTATTGTGTTCTTTGACAATCAGTGTCCTATTTTGAACATTGCATGTTGTATTCACTGCTTCAGCCCAAAAGGTGATTAGCAATTGTGAAACAGCTAGCATGGTTCTTGCTGCTTCAATAAGTGTTCTGTTTCTTCTTTCATCAACTCCATTATGTTGTGAAGTTCTTGGTGCACTGAATTGTCTTGCAATACCTTTATTCCTGCAAAAAGAATCTAAGTCAGTATTAACAAAATCAGTCCCATTGTCACTCCTGAAAATTTTAACTTTTAAATCAAGTTGATTCTTAATATTGATGACAAAGTCCATTAATGTTTCTGATGTTTCACTCTTTTGTTTTTAGAAGAAGACCCATGTGAATCTAGTGAAATCATCCACTATCACTAAACAATATTGCTTCTTTCAATTGCTCATCACATTGGTTGGACCAAACAAATCCATATGAAGCAATTTGAGTGCTGTAGTGTTTGTATTGATAATTTTGGATTTATGAGACACTCTATGTTGTTTTCCTTTATAACATGAAGGACAATGGTTTGAACAATAAAACTCTTTGTTTGGCAGTCCAATGACTAGGTCATTTTTCACCAATTTGTTCATGTTCTTCATGTTAGAATGAACAAGCCTTCTATGCCACAATTGAGATTCATCCTCTGATGACTTAGATAGGAGGCATGTTTCATGACTTGTGAGTGAAGTGTTGTTCATATCCAAAACATATGTGTTTCTTTTTCTTGATGCTTTAAGAAGGATCCAATCTTCTGGAACTGAAAAACCTGGATTAGAATGTAACAATTAGTGTTATCAAATAATATGGTATAATTTTGATCACAAATTTGAGACATACTCAGTAAATTATATTGTAAATTTTCACAATATTTTAGTTCTCAAATTTGAGCACACCATTAGTTACCATTCCTTCACCAACTATTTTACCTCCCTTCTTATCCCCACCAAATGCCACATATGAGGCATTTTTATGCTTGAAGTCATGGAGAAGTGAACAGTTTCCTGTCATATGCCTGGAACAACCACTATCAACATACCAATTGTTGTCAGCTCTCCCATATTGTTCCTACACACAGAAAGAAATCAGTTAGAATTGACAACCCAAGCATTAATGATCTTGGGTTTGCTAGCAGTGTCTAAAATTATTACTCCTTCATGAATAAGTCTTGAAGTTTCAGTATTACTTTTAGTTTTAATTGATTCATTCTGAGTTGTTTCAGGTGAGGATGATTCTGTTGAAAATGAGGTTGTTGAACTAGGTCCTGGTTTCTTCATATCTTCTTCATTCATCTTATTTTTGTTGGTTTGATGCTTCGGTTTTGATAATGAATTTTGGTTGTTGAAAGTTTTAATATCTTTTGATTTTGAATGAGGTACATGAGTTCCCTTTTCAAAATTCTCAAAGAAAGCATCATCAGCATTTGTTTCTTTTTCAGTCAAATCCACCCTTTTATGAGGTGTTTTTGATTGCTAAAATACTGTTCTTTACATTAAAGGTTGAACATCAGTGGATGTTTTCTCCTTTGGTTTTGGCTTTTGTTTTTGCTGTTGCTTCTTATTTTTTGAATCTTTTTCACAATCAGTAGATTGAGTGTTTGATCCTACTTTATCAGATTGTTTCTTCTTTATGCTCTTTGTCTAGTTCTTTTTGTTGAAATAACATTCCTGAGTTGAATGGTTACTTTGGTTACAAATAGGACAATGTTTGTTGATGTAGCAGTCAGATGTCATGTTATTGCTCATATTGCAAATAGAACAATAACTACTGAAGTAACAATCTTCAGTATTGTGGTTTTTCATATAACACCATTTGCAATATATTTCCTGAGATTCTTAGTCAGAATTAGTTACTTTCTTCTTCTTTGTCAACTTTTGAGGCTTTGCATCCTTCTCCAATTTTGTAGTTGATTTATCCTCTTTCAGCTTTTGAGCCTTTGATTTGTTTGCTGCTGATTTTGCCTTCCGCAGATCATCTGCTGAATCAGTAGATTTGGATTTCCACAGATCTCCTACTGAAGAAGGTTTTTTCTTCTGCTAAAGATCTGCTAATTGTTTCCTCTTTCCTTTTTCTACGGAAAATGTGTGTACTTCCTCAGTAGATGCACACTTTTCAATTTCTTCATTTGAAGGTTTTTGTTGCTATGAAGTTCATGAAGACCTTCAGTTAGCTGAGCTATTCTCTTGCAAATAGTCTTAAGCATGTTTCTTTGTTTTGGAAGATATGGCAACTTTGTTTCCTCAAGAACTTTAGGAATGATTGTTTCTTCAAGGACTTTTGGAAAGATTGTTTCAAAAACAACATTCTTACCTGTAAGGATTCCTGAAGTCTGATGCAACCCAAAACAGCCTAAGTGTCTCAGCAACATGCACTAAGTACTGAAGTGAAGAATGCTTCGGAAGTTTTACACAAAGCATTAGAAAATACTCTAAGTGTAAAATCTTCCGAAGCCAAGACCAATATCTTCCGAAGCCAAACATGAAGTTTTCCGATGCTTCAGAGACAAAGTCTTCCGAAGCTTCAACCTATGAAGACAGATTCTTCCGAAGACTTTTAGTACACATGCTTTATCTGATGTACTGTTCCATAAAGCACCTTTTCCGCTGCATCTCTGTAAAGTCACCAACTTACTGAGTTGGTGAAAAGGGCCTGCTTTTGGTAACTGTACATTGAGGTCTTGAGTCTTCAACTTTCCACTTTATGTACTTTATCCTTTTTGTATTGTATAAGGATGTGAGCTATGGCATGTCATAGTCACAAGGTCAAAAGGCAGATATGCCTTTTGATCCTACAATTGATTTTGTTAGTGTCTAGTCAATTGTATCCATCGGCTTTCAAAGTATAGCCGGCTGTAGGTTGTAGTATAAGTATTTCAAGTCTTGTATCTTTTCTTTATGCTTTGTAACACTTGTAAAAGAACTTGAGAAAGCAATATACTGCCCTCCTTGAAACCCATATTCTCTTGTTCTGTCTCTTGCTTTACTTGTGTTCTTTGTATCACCTTTGGTTACCCAGTTCACTGTTTGATTAGAGCTTAGTTAATCTCCTCATTGTGTTGTTGTGTTGTAATTGTGCTTAAGCCCTTACACGGTCCTGCAATTGGTATCAGAGCTTTCCTGGCTCTTGATATAAGATCTAACCATCTTAAGATCCCTCACACACACAAAAGCTAAACTCTTCAAATGGCTGCCATCTCTAAGACTGATATGGAGACTGGAACCATGAACAAATCCCCACTGATCACTCTTGATGATTTTGACACCTGGTGCATGAGGATGGAAGGCTTCATCAGGTCTCTTGATTCAAGAATGTGGGAATCTGTTGAGAATGGACCTTTCATACCCAGCACCCCCTCTGCTACTGGTGCTGGTATGATTCCTAAAGATGTGGCCAACTACTCAGATGAAGATAGAAAAAGAGTAGAGATTGACAGGAAGGCCATGACTGCTCTTCAGACTGCTCTCCCAAACTCTGTATACAGAGGTTTTAAGAAGTGCAAGACAGCCAAACACTGTGGGATGCACTGAAGCTGATTATGAAGGCTCCTCTGAAGCCAAGGAGAACAAGAAAATCTCTGAAGCAGCATTTTGAAAATTTCACCTTCAAGCAGGTGAGACCATGACCCACAATACTTCAGGTATGAATTGTGGATACCCTAGTGGATGGAGGAGTTCCCTCTTGAGAACAGGGACATTGTAAGGAAGTTCATGTCCTCACTTCCTAGGCAATGGACACACTATTGTGTGGTGATCAAGAGGACTGAGAACCTTAAGACTCTTACTCTTACAGAGTTGTATGGGATTCTCAGTGGATACCAGATGGAGATGAACATGCAAGGTTCATCTGGCAACTCCAACAATCAAATGGGTTCAGCCCTTCATGTGGTTGAAAGGGACAGCATAGAACCTCAGCATCATCTCTTATGCTACCCTGACAACTCACAAAAGGGTCCTTTCATCACCTTCCCGGAGACACCAAGGGAGAACTTTACTCAAGGAAGCCCATTCCAAGAGACAAGTTCTTCTCAAGCCTTTGTGTCTGCAGATGAAAGCTGTGGGAATTATCTCTTCACTCTTGAAGACCTGGACTGTATCCATCCAGATGACCTGGAATACATGGAGATAGTTCAGCAGATGGCTCTCCTCACTCACAGAGCCAAGAAGTTCTACAAGAGGACAGGAAGAAGATTTCCAAGCAATGCTACCAGTAGTAAGTTTGGGCTGGATAAAAGCAAAGTTAAGTGTTACAACTGTAACCTTATGGGTCACTTTGCCAGGGAGTGTAAGGCACCTAAAGCAAATGGGGGCCAAACACAACCCAGACCAAACTTTACTGACAAAGCTCCTCAGGCTGAGAAGACAAAGCAACATGCTGCTGTTGCTGTTGAAGAAGGAGGCTTTGACTGGAGTTTTCAGGTGGAGGATGCTTCTCCAAACCAAGCACTGATGGCTGACCATGATGAAGCCAAGGTATTGGAACATCTTTGCTCCCCTGAATGCATTGCTAAAGTAAATAGATACAGGTCCTATAACCTAGAGATGAGATCTGATCTTGAGTCATTAAATATATTAAAATCTGATTTTAGAAAGTCTGAAAATGATTACAAGTTAAAGATAGAGGACTTGGAGAAAACCATTTCAGTACTAAAACATGAACATACAGATTTCAGAACTCAGATCCAAGATCTCATCACTAAGTTAACTGAGTGCCAGGCTGAGCTTGTGATCAGCAAAGCCAAGGCAGAGAAGAGTGTTCTTGAAGAAGAGACCTTCAAGAACATGATATCCTCATCCCTGCACAACAAGGTTTGTTATCAAAATAGACAGGGACTGGGATCAAATGAGATAGCTCCTCCACACACAATCTTGTCTGTAAGATCTCCTAGGTGTGGAACTTGTGAAGATGAGCTTCCTCTCATAGATCCTGTAAGTGAGGATGATGAAGAAGTGATAGTGAAGAATTCCTCTGAGAAGAGTGAAGAAGAGGATTCTTCCAAGGGCCACTATCCTTCTGAGGAGAAGAAATCAACTGTGATGACCAAGTCCAAAAGAAAGAACTTGATCAGAAAGAGCAAAAGGAAGGCAAAGAAGGCTCAAGAAATCAAGGCTACTTTTGATGCTAAGCAGAAACAAGTTTTTATCTCTGCAGGTTTCAAAGTAGTAAGGACTGAAGACATCAACCAAGACTCCTCAGCTAAGAGTCATGGTTCTTGTTCAAATCATCTCAGTGCCAAGAAGAAGACTGAGCTGCTGTGTACCACTGCTGCACAGCCTGGACCATCAAACTCCAAGAACAGTTCACAGCCCAAAGGAACTGTCTCAGCATCTACCAAGATGAAGGTGGAGAAGGGATGTGACCAAAGCCAGTCTTGCTCTCAAAGGGAGACTTCTTTGAAGAAGAAAATGTTATGTGTTATGTGTGAAAGTACTTCTCACATTGCTAAGGATTGCCCATACAATCCTAAAAGTACTGTCCACATGACTAAAACAAAGACTTCAAAGAGTCTCAAGAAGTCTCAAGCTTCGGAAGGAAAGTCTGTTTCCTTCGGAAGCTCCAAATCAAAGAAGAAGGTAAATGGAAAATTACCTTCGGAAGCAAAGTTGGTCTCGGAAGAAAGGAGTTCTTCCGAAGCACTAAAGTCTGCTGCAGTGACTGTAGATTCTTCCGAAGGATCAGTCATCAAAACTTGTGAAGTTCCAAAAGCTTCTAAGGTTTTGAAGGTCAAGTCCAAGACTCCAAAGGTGGTGTGGAAGTCTAAGAAAGACCAAATGACTGAGGTTTCTCCATCAACAACAGCTGAAGATCCCCATAGTACAACCATAGGATCTATTACTGTTGCATTACCTTCTATTACTATTAATGAGCCCAAGACAAGTAAGGCTTGGGTTTCCAAATGTAACTAATCATTTTCTCTGTGCAGGAACAGCTCAAGACCAACAGGAATGTCTGGATAATTGACAGTGGCTGTTCCAGGCACATGACAGGCAATAGGTCTCTACTCCATAATTTTGAGAGAATTGATGGAGGACCAGTTGCTTTTGGAGGAGATGAAGGTGGTTACATTTCTGGAAGGGGCAAGGTCACAAATGGTAAGCTCAGCATTGAGAAGGTAAACTTTGTTAAGGAGCTTGGGTACAATCTTCTGAGTGTATCCCAATTTTGTGATCAGAGTCATAACATGCTCTTTACTGAGCATGAGTGCATTGTTCTCAAACCTGGTGTGGTCATTCCTCATGAGCATATCCTGCTCAGAGCCCCCAGGAAAGGGAACATGTACAAGATGGATTTGCAAGAAACATCTCCCTCAGGAGAAGTTTCATGCTTTCTATCTAAAGCAAATAGTGATGAGTCTTTCCTATGGCATAAAAGAATGTGCCATGTAAACTTTAAGAACATGAATAAATTAATTAAACATGATCTGGTAACTGGAATGCCAAAGAAAGAGTTTACTAGTGATGATCATTGTGTTGCATGCCTGAAAGGGAAGCAACACAAGGTATCTCACAAGCCTAAGGAAAAGAACTCCATCACTACTCCCCTACACTTGTTACATATGGATCTCTTTGGCCCCACCAGTGTAATGAGTTTAGGAAGGACCTCTTACTGTCTGGTGATCACAGATGATTTTACAAGATTCACTTGGGTCTTCTTCCTTAGAACTAAGGATGAAACCCCTGAGATTCTGAAGAATTTCATCTTAAAAGTTGAGAATCAATGTGATCACAAGGTCAAAACCATAAGATGTGATCAGGGAACTGAATTCAAGAACCAAATCCTTGATGCATTTTGTGATGAAAAGGGTATTACAAGACAATATAGTGCTCCCAGGACTCCTCAGCAAAATGGAGTTGCTGAGAGGAGAAACAGGACACTTATTGAAGCTGCAAGAACTATGTTGTCTGACTCTAAACTGCCTATCACCTTCTGGGCAGAGGCAGTCAATACTGCTTGCTATGTGCAAAACAGAGTTTTAGTAGTTAAGACACATGGTAAGACTCCTTATGAACTTTGGCACAAGAGGAAACCTTTCATTGGTTTTCTCAGGTCATTTGGATGTCCCTGCACCATCTTGAATACCAAAGATCAAATTGCCAAGTTTGCTGAGAAATCAGATGATGGACATTTCATTGGATACTCTTCTCAAGCTAAAGCTTATAGAGTATACAATCTCAGAACTAGAATTGTTGAGGAGTCAGCCAATGTGACTTTCAATGAGCACACTCCTTGTGTGGCTGGTTCTGGTCCGGATTGGCTGTTTGATCTTGATTTAGTTACCAACTGTTTTAACAAATCTTGTGAGCATGTTTCAGGATCTGCAGAAAATCTAAATACAGGTGATCCTGATCCAAGATTTGAGCTAGGAAGACCTTCAACTCATACATCTTCAGCTCCAGTTGGAACTACTTCAGCAAATGAGGTTTCTATCAGCACAACAATGACAAATTCAGCTGATACATCTGGCATGCCTTCAAATTCCAGCTCAGAGGCCTCTCAACCAGATAAAGACACCTCACTTGTAGAAGACAACAATGGTGATGGTGATAGTGATCAGGAATTTCTTGATGCTAATAACCATACCATAGATGACAACATCAATGATGTCTCACACTCATTGGATCAAGTTAATCTTGATAAGTGTGATAATGTGGAGGGTGAATCTTCAAGACCAGATTTAAATTTCTCAAATTTAGATCTTTCAACAACTTGCTGTGATCCCTCAGCTAAGGATCCACAAGTCTCACCCCACCACAAACATCATTGGAGATGTTGTCACAGGGGTAAGAACAAGAGGACAAACCCATGAAGCAAATGTTTGTCTTCACTCTTGTTTCTTATCTCAGATAGAGCCCAAGAAAGTTGATGAAGCTCTAAAGGATGGAAGTTGGGTTGAAGCTATGCAACAAGAGCTGCTTCAATTCAAAAGGCAGAAAGTTTGGAACCTTTGTCCTCTTCCTCATGGGAAGACTACCATTGGAACCAAATGGGTTTTTAGAAACAAGAAGGATGATAGGGAATCATCATCAAGAACAAGGCAAGACTAGTTGTTCAAGGATACACACAAGAAGAAGGGATTGACTACACTGATGTCTTTGCTCCTGTAGCAAGACTAGAAGCTGTTAGGATATTCCTGGCATTTGCTGCATCCAAGAACTTCAAGGTCTACCAACTTGATGTAAAGTGTGCTTTCTTATATGGAGTGATTGATGAGGAGGTTTATGTCAAACAGCCACCTGGTTTTGTAGACCCTGATCATCCTGATTATGTCTGCAAGCTTGACAAAGCTCTTTATGGGCTGCATCAGGCACCCAGGAAGTGGTATGAGACACTATCTGAGTATCTCTGTAAGCATGGATACAGAAGAGGTACTATAGATGGAACTCTCTTCATCAAAGGACAGGGAAATGACTTATTGCTGGTTCAAGTATATGTTGATGACATCATCTTTGGTTCAACTAATCCAAAGCTCTGCAAAGACTTTGAGAAGCTGATGAAAGACAGATTTGAGATGAGTTCAATGGGAGAACTCAACTTCTTTCTGGGAATTCAAGTGAAGCAGGTTGAAGATGGCATCTTCATAAGTCAGTCAAAGTATGTTCAAGACATACTCAAGAGGTTCAATATGACTGATTGTAAGATTGCTAAGACACCCATAGCCAGAAACCACTCCCTTGGTCCAGATCTTGAGGGGGAGTGTGTAGATGAGCACTTATACAGGGCTATGATTGGGTCTCTTATGTATCTTACAGCTAGCAGGCCTGATATCATGTTTGCTACATGTATTTGTGCAAGATATCAAGCCAACCCTAAGATGTCTCACTTAATCACTGTGAAAAGGATTTTAAGATACCTCAAAGGTGCTTCAACACTTGGTCTATGGTATCCAAAGAATCCAAATTTCAATCTGTATGCCTATACAGATAGTGATTATGGTGGTTGCAATATGACTGCAAAGTCTACATCTGGGGGATGTCAATTCCTTGGTGGAAGGGTGGTCTCATGGCAATGCAAGAAACAATCCTGTGTGTCTGCATCAACTGCTGAGGCTGAATACATTGCTGCTGCAAGCTGCTGTGCTCAAGTGCTTTGGATTCAAAATCAGATGCTGGACTATGGATTTAACTTCAAAGAGACTCCTACCCACATAGACAACAATAGTGCTATCTCTATCACTGAGAACCCTGTGCAGCACTCAAGGACCAAACACATCAACATCAGGTATCATTTAATAAGGGATAACTATGAAAAAGGATTAATTAAACTAGTCAAAGTTCATACAGATGAACAATATGCTGATCTGTTCACCAAAGCTTTTGATGAACAGAGATTTAAGTATCTGATATCAGCTATTGGGATGATTAACTTTGAGTAGACTTTTTAAAAACTAATTCTAATTATTTCTTCTTAAAATATGTGTGTCCTAAGTTGTCTAGTTCATCACTTTCATAAGCTCATGTTTTCTTTGGATGTAAAATTCTTTTTGAAGACTTTCCTTAGATTCTTGAAAATTTTTGATACTTCGGAAGATAAAATTTTATCTTCGGAAGAAAAACATGTCTTCAAAATAAATAACTGTCTAAGAGATTTTACCTTCGGAAGAAGTCAAATTCATCTTCCGAAGCTTAAAATTCTTATCTCAGACACTTATTTATTTTCAAGACCTTTTCTTCCGAAGCAAAATTAACCTTCGGAAGCTTTGTTTATTTTCATACAAAGCATTCAAGGGTTTATTTCTCTTCCGAAGCATAAATTATCAAGACTCTCAGGAAAATCTTCCGAAGCCATTTTAGCTTCGGAAGCTTTTTAAATCAAAACTTCCGAAGACAAATAAACTTCGGAAGCTTTTCGAATTCCAAGAAAACTACTTTTTGAGCAAAAGTAAACTACCTTTTCAGAGGTGGGACCGACTTTCGGATTTCAAAGTTTATCCTCTTTCATTAACTTTGGTTCAAATCCCTTTTCATATAAATACCCAACGGTTCCCCCTCTTTCCCACTATCTTCCTCAATTCTACTGTTTCTCTAACCTAATTCTCTAAACCGCCTTTGCTTTCTACCTTTCTTCACCCTTAAGCTTCTGAAATGGCCAACCTTAACCGCAGAAACAACCCTGATTTCTCCATGCAACTACACAGGCAACATAATCAAGTTGCTCTGTTAAGCTCTGAGAAAGATGCAAGTTTCTCAGAGATTTGCCAATTCTTGACTCTGTCAAATTATTTCACCTCCCTGACCATTGATCCTACTCTATATGAGGATCATTTGCTTGAATTCTGGAAGACCTGCCAAGAGGTCATTATGGATGGGGAGAAGGCACTGTCTGCCACAGTGCAAGGGAGGACATCTTCATCACTCCGGCCATCATTAACCAACATCTACAGCTGGATGATGAAGAAGGTGAGGTGTCCTTCCCAAAAGAAGCTGTTAATCATTCTTTTGAGCAGATGGGCTATGAGGGAGATTTCTCTGTAAAGACCTTTAGGAAAGGGAAGGTCTCATCCCAATGGAAATTCCTGCTCCATGTGGTTATCCACAGCTTGTCAAACAAGCATGGTGGATGGGACCAGATTCCTGAGGATCTCTCCTTTATAGTTCATGGAATGGTTCAGGGGTCAAGTTCAGGTATTCACAATTTGTTTATACTAATTTACTTGCAAACTTAGACTCCTTAGAGTATTACATGTTTCCTAGATATGTTCAACACATTCTCAACTGTGAACTGGGCTCACAGTTGAGGGAAAACGGTAATATTCTTAAATTGGGACAGATGAAGCCCGGCATCTTTAAAATAATGAAGAAGCCAACTGTAGGCTTCTCTGGGGTAGAAACAGCCCTAGTCCCAAAAATGTTAGAGCTCATTGCTCAAGGTGACAACCTAGCAACACAAGCTAGTGTTGAACCCACACCTCTTTTGTCCTTACCATTAAAAAGACCAGAAATCACCCTCACCTACCAAAGAAAATCCAAACGAACCCTGCTCAGGCTATTGAGTCTGTGCAGGCCCCCAAATACTCAACCTTACAGGAAGAAGTGGATACTAGAGCTGGACACTAGAGCTCCCACTTCTCCTGAGGAGCAAACCACTCCCATTACTTCACCTATCAGGGCTGAGGTTCCTCAAGCTCACCCTGATGAGCTCAATAGCCCAACAACCTTAAGCCTTCACTCTGAGTCTCAACACTCAAGTGGACAACCTTCAGGGGACAGCTACCATCCCCAGCCTTTGGATCTCAACCAACCAATTCCCAACCTATCCTTTTACACTGATGAAGACTTAGGATTCAGTGAGTACCATGAGTCTCTCTTCTCCTCCCCTACTCAAAGAGAGATGAGTACCTCTGACTCTCCTCAGTCTATCCCCCATCAGTCACCTATTACTGAGGTGGACACTTCTGAACCTGTTCAGGATGTCCATATGGAAGAGGCTCTCACTTTTGAAAGTGATTACATCATTAAGACCTCAACCATGGCAACTCAGCCCATTGGCATCTCAACTGAGGCTGCCAGTGAGCAGAGGAAAACCAGCAGCCAAGAAACTCAAGCTGGTGGTGAGAGAGAGGACTTTGGTCCAATCATCTCATCCCCCAATGAATCTTCTGATGAAGATGAGGGGAATTTGAGACTAAAGGTGCAAAAACTGTCAAAAACATGCACCTATTTAGTCTCTAAGGTTAGTCACTTGGAATCTCAGGTGACTACCCTGCAAAACAGGGTCAATGATCAGCAACTCCAGATTTCATATCTGCAGGAAAAACTAGCTGGGAGACCTTTAAGGAGAGCTCAACAACAGGAACACAAGAACCTGTGGAAGTGATTGACTTATCCTCCAGCTCACCTATGCAAGTGGGTGATGCTACCAAAAAGGGGGAGAAAGTTGTTACAACCACAGAACTGGAGTTCTTCAGAGAGAATGGACATAGAGGACTCACCATCCTCACTTGCTGTTGTGCATTCTCAGCAACTTCCTCAAGTTCACATTAATGTGGACTCTATAGACTCTCATCAGGAGTCTCTTTGAGGAAGGTATACCAAGGGCTGTCTCATCTCCACCACTAGGAACTGGCAATCACATCATAAGGTGGAGGTATGATGATGACAGGAGAGCCCTCATACTTCAAAGAGTTCAAGGCCAACAAGAAGTTTTTCAATTCCAAAGCCTGAGCTTTTATGAAAGACTGGATTTAGTCAACTTGCCACTTGTCAATCCAAGCAATTCAAGACAAGCTGACAGGCTGGCTCAAAGAATCCAAGACAGGATCCTTGCAGAGTTCTCTCTAAGAAGGAGACTTAGGCAATCAGGCAATGTCATCGGTCAAACTGGATGTTGAGGTGGACCCTAAGATTAGTTTCATAGGGGAACACCTTGATGAAGGCCCAGTGACAGAACCTGAGACCCCTGTCTCATCATCAACAACTGCTGCTGAGGTCCAAACTCCATCTGAGACACCTGCTGGTGAAGGTGTTTCTCAGCCTCTCTCTGGCCAGAGCATGGAAGCTACTCCAAGCAATGAAGGCCAAGCTTCAATCCACCCTGAGTCACAAAGGTCTGTTGGTGACAAAGGGAAAAGGATAATGACTCCTGAGGAAATTGAGGAGGAAGAGAGAGAGAGGAAAAGGAGACTAAGGGGAGAAAGTTCCACTGGGTCATCTAGCTTCATGCAAGCTGCAATCAGGGCTGCCCCCAGACCAAATACTCAGGATGATGAGTTAAGGGCAGTCAGGATTACCTACTTACAGACCAGGAACTATGACATTGATGAATCATCTCCCTCCCCTTAGAAGAACTAATGAACTGGCTGACAGAGAAGTGTCAAGAGAGTTGAAGGAGAAAGAGGATGCAATGATACTTCTCCAACTCAAAGAGGAGAAGAGACAGAAAAGACTTTACAAGCATGCTCCTACTCTCTCTCACCAGTTCAAGAAAGTCCTGCACAGGAAGATGTGGCTCCACAAGAACCTCAGGTAGATAAAGAGGAAGATAGGATCAGGATGATCAACTACCTGAGTGCCACAGGCTTCTATCAGGCAGATGCACTTCTCCCTTTGTCCTATGACTTCATTGAGTTCGAGTACTTAAAACAACTTGAGCTTGAGTTAGTCAAGGAAAGAAAGACAACCAAAAGGAAACTAAGGGAAGAAGCTGCAAAGTCAAGGGCCACCATTCAAAGAATGCAAAGAAGTCTGCTGACAGACAAAGAATGGTGAGCTTCTTGAAGCTGTATGGATTCTCCGGAAGGAGACTTGGCCCCATGTCTCTATCCACTATGGATGAGCATATTAGGGTGATCAAGCAGAAGATTAAGAGTGGAGAACTTATTGACTTGCACTCTCTTCCAAGTCAAGTCCCACCTGAAGTGGAGGTCAAGTTTGAACAACCAGAGACACCTCAACCAGCACCTCCAGCTAAGCCCCAGCAAGCTTCATCTTCTGATCCTAGGCAGGGTCAAACTCCCTCTCCTTCTGAACCAGTGAGGGAGGAACACCCAACTGAGAAAGACACTGATGATCAACATGGTGCTGCAGACCAGTCTTCTCAGTTAAAGACAACCAAGAGGAAGAAGAGGATGGCTTCTAAACCAAAGACAAAGAAGAAGAAGCCAAAGTCATCTACCTCTGCACCTCAGGATGAATCAGATCAACCTGAGGAAGTGCAAGATGAGGCAGCCCAATCAACTCCTATTCAAGTGGCTCCTCTAACTAGTGAGACACCCATCTTGTCCTGGACATACTCTACCAATCCAGAGAGATGGACTGTTATAAGAGATCAAGGTGTTGAGAATGTCTACTCATGGCAAGACATAATCAACTTACCTCTGCATGATCTCTTTGAGATGAGAAGATACTATGAAAGTCTTGATGATCCTGACCATCTCATGAAGAAAGGAATGGTCCTGATTGTACTGAAGACTACCAACATTTGAAGATCTTCCAAGTGTTTTGGTAGCATCAGCCTAGGGGGAGTTTGTAAGGATTCCTGAAGTCTGATGCAACCCAAAAAACAGCTTAAGTGTCTCAGCAACATGCACTAAGTACTGAAGTGAAGAATGCTTCGGAAGTTTTACACAAAGCATTAGAAAATACTCTAAGTGTAAAATCTTCCGAAGCCAAGACCAATATCTTCCGAAGCCAAACATGAAGTCTTCCGAAGCTTCAGAGACAAAGTCTTCCGAAGCCTCATCCTATGAAGACAGATTTCTTCCGAAGACTTTTAGTACACATGCTTTATCTGATGTACTGTTCCATAAAGCACCTTTTCCGCTGCATCTCTGTAAAGTCACCAACTTACATGAGTTGGTGAAAAGGGCCTTGCTTTTGGTAACTGTACATTGAGGTCTTGAGTATTCAACTTTCCACTTTATGTACTTTATCTTTTTTGTATTGTATAAGGATGTGAGCTATGGCATGTCATAGTCACAAGGTCAAAAGGCAGATATGCCTTTTGATCCTACAATTGATTTTGTTAGTGTCTAGTCAATTGTATCCAGCTGGCTTTCAAAGTATGGCCGGCTGTAGGTTGTAGTATAAGTATTTCAAGTTCTTGTATCTTTTCTTCATGCTTTGTAACACTTGTAAAAGAACTTGAGAAAGCAATATACTGCCTCCTTGAAACCATACTCTCTTGTTTTGTCTCTTGCTTTACTTGTGTTCTTTGTATCACTTTGGTTACCCAGTTCACTGTTTGATTAGAGCTTAGTTATTCTCCTCATTGTGTTGTTGTGTTGTAATTGTGGTTAAGCCCTTAAACGGTCCTGCACTACGGTTTGCAATTTTCTAACACTCCTATATTTGTTGATAATTATGCTGCAATAGTCGTTACAAAAAATCTGGTCCAACATCCTAAGACCAAACACATCGGTATTAAATATCACTTTATATGTGATTGCTTTGAAAAAAATATAATCGATGTTGTTAAAATAAATACGGATTTTCAACGCGCTGACCTCTACACAAAAGCCTTTGATAAACCACATTTTCTATATTTGTTAGAGGTCAACGGCGTTAAAAAGAAAAGTGATGTCATTCCAGAGGATGAAAATGCTTAGTCCGACAACGTTTCCTTTATTTTATTTTATTTTCTTTTATTTTATTATTTTAATTTCCCGTCTCGTTAAAATCCAAAAATGCAAAAAATATTTTCGGTTTTAGAATTTTAGGGGGAGAATAGGTTAAATTAGTATTAAATTAGTTGTTTTAATTTTAGTACTTTAAAAAAACGAGCAAGAAGGACAGTCTAGCTAATAGAAATGAGATCGTATATGTGATACTAATTCAATGTTTATAGAAAATGATAGTACGCAGGAACAAAGAGTTTGGGACTTTAAAAGAAATTAACTAATTAAGATGCAAAATTCGAAGTATAAGTCTGAGTAGTCTAAGAAAAATAAAAGGGAAAATGATAGTAAAACTAGTAGCTAATAAGTTAACATAAAGAAAGTAGACCCAGAGGTTGCATGTTCATTGTATGATGTGTCGGTAGATTCAACACAATAGATGAGTAGACCTTATTGGTGACTTACATTCAAACTAAATTGTTCAACTTGCTGTGGGTTCCCATCTTATCCCTGGTTAACACAATCAACGTAGTTCCAATAAGGGGTAACGAGAAAATAAACGCCACCAATGTTTGCGGATGACCATAAAAAGTGCAAAGCACGAAAAAAAATGTGTAAGCGCTATCAAGCTGATAACAAATGTTGTTGGTGCGTTACGTGCAAAAAGAAAAGAAAAATGCTCTCACAAGAAGATAGGTTGTGTGCCTCTCTGCTTTGCGATGGCACTGACCTGAGGATAAGCATAACCTAAATATTTTAGAATTTATTGTTGTTTGCGCCTCTCTGTTGTGCGATGGCACTGACCTGAGTCTTGGCATCTCTTTGAAAGCTCTTAGAATAGTTTCTTCTTGTCAAAACACCCATAGACCGCTCAAAAAATCTCCTGAGGAATGTTGATTACCATATAAGCGTGGGATCCACAAATGTTTGTTGAAATAATTAAACCTTAATTCATCACCAATGAGTGTCAAAAATCTGTGTATGGATTTAAGAGGACAAGTATACTGACAATCATCGTGAGCAGCAACTCTTGAAAGTCCAAATAAGTGTGTGCATCTTATAGCTCTAGTATGATTTCCTAAACTTGCTAATGACTTTCGATGAAAACAAGAATGTAGCATGAAAAGGCTTTGGTAACATGTCCCAAATGATTTGATTACCTGTATGATTCCATAATGAATCGTTCTAGTTATGGTCACAATAACTTGAAGCTGTACTGTTGTAGAAAGAAATCTTCTAGATATCTATCTTAAAATTTCAACCTCACACAAAATCACAAAAATATGTTCAGTTTTATCTCTTAGTTAAAGTTGTTTTATTTTGTTTAACTTTTTAGTCAATTTAGTTTTATACGTCGGACTATGCCGTGAAATTCAATCTAGGATTTAATCACTTAAAAAGGGTGTCTGAGGTGACCACACGTGTTTTAAATGTAAAATGGGTCACATCTGAGGTGACAAGAATTTTTGTTTAAAAGGATCACGACTGAGGTGATCAAAGGTTTTCTAAGTTAAAATGATCATGTTTGAGATGATCGAATGCTCAATATGTTTATTCAAGAGTTAACAAGGGCTAAGTGTTGAAATATCATAAAGTCAGACTCATAAGTATGAACCATTCGCACGACTGGACCATAAGTATGGACCAGTCGTATGATTGAGTCATACTTATGAACCAATCAGCCGAATGGAGCATGAGTATGAACCATTCACCCGACTGGAGTCCAAGAATGAGCCTGTTGCCTGAATGGGATTGACCGAATGAGTCAGTCGCCCGACTAAAACCCAGTCGACCGACTGAAGGTGACCGACTGAACCAATCACACGACTGAGATCCAATCGCACAAATGAAAAGAGCGAATGGATCCAGTCGCCCGATTGAAACCAGATTCAGTATAAATAGGGCTAAAGTCGGTCGTATACGCTCACCACTCCTCATTCGCCCTAAAATCGCCCGATAGTGTCGTTACTCTGCCGGATTTTCTACTGACCTTGCTTGACTACAAATTGCTATATTCTGACGATTGCCAGTGTTTATACAGGTATAATGCGGTGCAATCTACTCAAATGGCAATCGATGAGTACCCTAAATGACTGAATTCAACCCAAATATAGAACTGAGACTTAGTTTGACAAATTAACTAATAAAACTAAGTATTTTGTGAAATAGATAGTTATTAGGAGTTATATCGGTCACTTGCGAAACAAATGAGCCAAACCATAAAGTCTAACATTAAATTTTGCTCAAAATATGAATTTGAATTGAACAGACAGTCTGTCATGCAAATGGACACCCTGATTAACTTCAATCGTACGACTAAGTTGGGCGAATGACTCAGTCGGCCGAATGAACGAGGCGTATGAGCTTAGTCACCCGACTGAACCCAGTCGCAGGCTCAGTCACCCGACTGAACTCAGTCGCAGGATCAGTCACCCGACTGAACTCAGTCGCAGGATCAGTCGCCCGACTGAACCCAGTCACATGCTAAGTTGCCAGTCTGAAGTCAGTGGCATACCAAATTAACAGACTGAATTCAATCGTATGATCAATTGCACGATTGAACCAGACTGATCTCAAACAATTTAAAGTGAAATGGTTTTGTTGTGTGGTGATCTAATATGTATGTGTCTTGTGTTACAGATTCATGGCAGATCGGTGGATCATAAACACCAAGCACAATATTTGTGCTCACCTGGATGCCACCTCTCGGAATGCTGCCGAGTTTGCTGGTATTATAGCATTCCTAAAGAGATCGAGGATATATAGAGCGATATCTACACCTTGCACACCCTATAGGTCAATACAGCAGGCCTTCTGGGACTGTGCTTCCGTTGACCGATCGACTGAGCCCTACAGTATACGTAGCTCCATATTTGGCCAGGAGATTGATATCACCACAGCTGATCTGAGACGTGTTCTTGATTTGGGAGATGATGCTGCTTACCCCACCAGACTACATCCTCTTATCGTAAGGGGATGCTTTCTTCGGATGAAGTACACTGGGGACATCAACGCAGGTGTGCTCAATAAAAGAAATCTATGTCCCCAGTTCAAGTACCTAGTGTTGGGTTTGTTGGACCTTTAACAAACTAGTTTAACCATTTAAACTTAGAAAAACGCAGCGGAATAATAGATTAATATCATGTTGTAATCTGAAAATTAAAAGTTCATAACTTTGTTTCAACAAACCCAAAACATAAGGATCATTCATATGTGTTTGAACTAGCTATCAAGAGAAGGAAACAACCAAAACAACATCAACAAACTACCTTTGTAGGCTGCTGAAAACGTGAATGAAACACCTTCCATAAGGGCTGCTAAAAACGTGATTTGGGTGAAGAAAAGGCTGCTCTTGAATGGCCAAAACACCAAAGTAGATGTCCTCAAGTGTCCATACCCACAAGCCTCTAAGAAAACACCATCTTTGCTAGGATTTGAACACCAAATCGGACAAGAAGGCTGCTGGAACCTCTATTACAGCCGTGAACATCAACAAGGATGTTAGAAGTTTGTTCCAGCCATGATATCTTTCTTCCAAAAGAAAGATCATGTTCTTGTGACCCTTTTACATATAAGAGAGTGAGAGAGATCTGAAAATGGAGTGTGTATCTTCTAAGAGAGCCAAGAACCCAAGAGAAAACTAAACAAAACAAAGGGATGGGACTGCACACAAGGGGGCGGCCGAAAACCCTTTAGGGTTGTTTTAATTTTGTGATTTTTCCAAAATGGTCCTTGTATATTAATCTTTTGTCAAACTAAAGATTAATAAAGATACATATATATAATTAACCTTTTAATTATATAACATACACACACTTTTATTATTTGATGTTATTTAACTAAATTAAACAACATTACAAATAATGTCCATGAACAAAATATCCATATAAGTTGTTCAATCTCATATGCAACTTATTTAGAAAACCCATTTTCTAAATTGGTGTATTTATTTAATTGCATGATCATATCATCAATTAAATATTAATTGGTGTTTGCTAAGCTTGTTATTGGGTATGACCCGACTTGGATCATAACGTACTAACCACATCAATGTTCTATGTGTCTTGGGCATAAAGAATCCAACAATCTCCCACTTGCACAAGATACATAGAAGATTGATGCAAGTAGTAAATACCGCCTAACAACGGTTTACTACCCTTAATACGCATGACTATAAGCCATTCAATAACATCATCCCCTTTCAAGTTCCAAACTTGAAATGATTTAGGTGAATCAATCATTTATCCTTTTGTTACAGATGTCATGTTAAATCCAAGGACATAGAATGATCATTCCTTGTTGATTTAACTTAATCAGGCCTTAGACATCATACTCTCAACGAATAAGAGGAACAAATCCCATCTTGACTACATACGTTTCTCCCAATCACCTTATGTCATATCTGAACATAGCCTTATGTACTGACCATTATTTCATATCAGCGAAGAACTAGCTCAAGGTATAACACTTGGTGAATATCAAAACCCAATATGTATCTCAGGTCAGAGGATACCAAATGATATTCGCCTTTACTCAAATTTACTTATGATCAATCAATGAGATCCCATGTAGTAAGATTTGAGACGCGGGTCAGTCCAATATTCGTATCCCACGAATATCTATGAACCTTGGCAGCAACCAATTGCTCTATATTCATGCCTTATGAATATCCACCAATCCATGTTCATAATAGTCTTACATTCATATTTGTTCCCACAAATATGACCGACTACGGACAATTTAGAATAAAAGATTTATTCATGGATGTAAACATGCTAAAAGGGAACATAACTCAAATATATAAAAGAGTTAAATATTACAATTGTTCCATGTTTTATATGCTAAACAGATCAATTCTAATCACCAGTAAATCGATGTCCTAAGGCACAAGTATGACCCTCATACTTTGCCCTCATCAAGGAGCTTCGTTAGTGGATCAGCAATGTTTTGATCTTTATGAACTTTACGAATACATATCTTTACCCTTTTCAACTCCATACCTTATGATGTTGAATCTCCGCTCAAGGTGCTTAGTCTTTTGATGAGTACGGGGTTCCTTGATTTGAGCAATCCCACCCACGTAATTACCAAAGATTTCGAGGGGGTCTTGAATGGTAGAGACCACCCCTAGGTAAGCAATGGACAAATTTATCCATGCAGCTTCCCAAGCTGCCAATGAAGCGGCTATGTATTCGGAATTTTTTTTGTAGTGAACAATGCTACCGTGTCTTGCTTTGAACCTTTCAAGGACACTTCTTCTCCATTCATAATGGAAGTATACCCCGATTGTGATCGAAAATCATCTCGATCAGTTTTGGAAGCCTGCATCCGTGTAACCCTTTACAACGACTTCCTTTTCAATAGATCCGTATATTAGAAACAAATCCTTAGTCCTACTAAGGTATTTCAATATACTTTTAAGAGCCATCCGATGATTATTTCTATTGGTATCTACTTTGTCATACTTAATAAGTATGACTCGTCCGGTCTAGTGCATATCATCACACAAATGATGGATCCTATAGCAGATGCGTATGGGATATCATTCATTTGATTTTGCTCATCCTATGAGCTTGGACATTGAGACGTAGTCAACACTGTCCCTCCTTGAATAGGTACCATACCTTTCTAAGAGTTTTTCATCTTGAACCTTTTCAAGATTTTATCAATATATATGCACTTTGGTTTAACCCTATCAACCACCTCGATCTATCCTTATAGATCCTTATTCCAAAATATGGGTGGCTTAAACGAGATCTTATATGAAAAACATCTTCCAAGCTAGGTTTTAACACCTTCCAAGGTTGGAATATTATTTCCAAATAGTAGTGTGTCATCAACATACAACACTAAGAATACAATTATGCTCCCACTAGCCTTTATATATATACACAACCTTCTCGATGCTTGTTTCAATCCATAGATTGATCACTTTAACTTATATACATTATTAGGATGTCATGGATCGACAAAACCATCATGCTGAACTGAATGGACAATCTCTTCGAAATGTTCATTAAGAAAAGCGGTTTTGACATCCATTTGCCAAAACTCATATTCAGAATATGCAGTTATGGCACATGATATCCTAATCGACTTTAGCATTGCCACGGGCGCAAGAGTTTCATCATATTCAACCAATTGAGTTTGATGGAAACCTTATGCTATAAGTCTTTAACTTATAAGTATTCAAGTCTCCATGCATATCTGTTTTCATCTTGAAAACTCACTTGTATCCAACCGGTTTGGAGTTAAGTGGAGGGTCAACCAATTCCCAAACTTGGTTGTTATAAATGGATTGCATCCTTACGTTCATGGCTTCTAGCCATTTGTCCAATCCGAATTGGACATATCATCTTGGTATATGGTTAGCCTATAGGGGTCAACCACATAGTATCCATTCTTTGAATATTCATATCACTTAGATGGAATACTAACTCTACCAGATTTGTGAACGTTTTTGTGTATATTTATCAACCTCTTGATTATCATCAACAACCTCTTGTTGGTAGCTAGTGTCAACCAAAAGTGTACCGGCTTGTGGATTTTGATTCTTATCAAGTTCCAAAGTTCTATACGTCATTCCTTCCATAAAGAACTCGGTTTCCAAGAACATAGCCTTTCGAGCAATAAATACTTTTGCTCTGTTGAGTCAAAGAAACAGTATTCCATACACTCTCTGTGGATTCTCAACTTATATACACTTTCTTTGTCCGGGTCATATTCATAATATGAGCCTTAGAGAGCAATGCGAAAACCCAAAATGATAAAGATGGTAAGCTCATAGCCATAATAAATTGAACCATATCCAAATAAGGTTCAGTTTCTTCTTTATCAGAATGAAGAACACAGATAGTTATTTGGAGTTGATATTCTACTTCATTATTGAAGATTTTGAACATTTCAAAAGCTTCATACTTATGTGTCATCAAGTGCACACAATAATAGCGACTGTAATCGTCGGTAAAATAATGAAGTATCTTTCACCAATCTTTGTCATTGTCTTAAAAGGACTACATACATCCAAATGTATCATTCCTAGTAAGTCTTTTGGTTCACACTTATCAAATGAAACATTTTCATTTGTTTCCAAAAGACCATTCTTTTGAAGTGTTTGAATCCAATTCTTGTTTATGTGACTAATACGATAATGTCAAAGATAATAATAACTTAAACCCATTTTAAGTTTCTTTGTGCTTAATGTGTATAATAAGTCATTGTAGGACGAATTATCATGAACCAATTCATGGATATCATTAATAGGTATGTCCTTAAAATGAAATACATCATCCATAAAACTTAATACCATTATTTACAAACTTTAAATCATGATCACATTGTTTTAATAGGAAACCTTAATTATGTTTCTAGTCAAACTAGATGCATATAAAAGGGTTTGAGTACAACTTCCAAACAATTTGAAAGTCTCAAAATAGAGTTTCCTTCCTTGAAGCGCACATTTCTTTTGAACCCCTTTGCAACAATTGCAAGAATGAGTTTCACATCCGGTATCCAATACCCATGTGTTTGAAGAAATGACATTTAATACAATGTGTGAATCATGGAAATTGTATTTGAGGTTTGCTCAACATCCCTCTTGTCTTTCAACTCCTTGAGATAGGAGGAACAATTCCTATTTATTGTCCTATCTCTCCATACTCAAAGCATGGAACGTTCTTCGTTACCTTAGGCTTCATAAGCTTAGGCTTTTCGAGGTTTCGCATTAACCTTTGCTTTGATGTATTCCTTTCCTTTGGCAATAATTGCCTTAGGATCGGGATTGGCCATTAATTATAGCCTTCCTCATTGATCGAGAGAATAGGTAGAACCTCTCTATTCATCCCTGCCTCGGTTGCTTTGAGCAATGCGTGAAGTTCACCATTGCTCTTGTCCCACCCATTCATATTACAGTTTATTATGAATGTCTCAAACCTTTAGTTAGGCAATCAAGGATCAAATCCTTGGCTTTTTATCTTAAGAATATATAAGATGATATCGATTGGGTTTCTTCCATGTGACATGTATAAAATGCTCGAACCGTTTCGTAGCAATCTACTAGAGTTTGTTGAAGGAACATTTCCTTCAGCTAGATTATCATGTCATATGCCCCATGATGCTCCAAACCCTTTTGGAGTTCGGGAATCATATTCCCAACATGAGGTAGGATACTTGCACATAATCCTTAGTGTGCCTAAGCCAATCGTCAAAAGGCCTTAACATCAACAGCGTTGGTTGGTGAGGTATGGGATCGTCAAGGACATAGGCCTTTACTCATTTTTGAGAACGATTCTCAAATTTCAAAATTGAGTCCATAAGTTTATTATGGTTAAGACGATCCCCTTTTAAGATGGTTCTCGGTGATAGGGTAGGGACGGTCGGGGTAGTAGCATCGTGGTTGCGGCCATTATTACAAAATTACAAAGTTCATTTTAGTATTTCTGAAAAATTGCATTTTAACTATTAATACCCTTTACATGTCTCATAGACAATTAATAATTAAAATCTAGAAACCAACGTTACATTTAAATGATGGTTAGGTGACCTTTATCCCATTATTTAAATTAACAAGGTAGTCAACAGTTGACAATTGCAACCTATTGCAACTTCTAGTCTTATGGGATCGGTTAAACATCATATGTTTAGTCGGCATGTTTAATCCCATCAACACCATTGTACGCCATGCTTCGGTGACCCTAATCACATGGTTTCCAATTCAAGTCGTCCTACTTACACACACGTGTGAGTTTTCACATACAAGCAGTTAGGTGACCTTTATCCCACAAGTACGTTAGACTCACCTCAAAGATACAAGTTCCCTACAAGTGGTTAGGTGACCTTTATCCCACAAATAGTTCCCAAGAGATTCGAGTGTCGTGTAAAAGGATGGTGATAGACTTGTTACCAAAGGGATTTAAGTTTCCATTAATTCTAGTTATGAAAACTCTATGTACCTTGTATTCGCATGCTTTCAAATACATGGTACCTATGGTTTATTTTTAATAAAACCTCTTTTATTAAATCATTAATCCTTTTAATAACCTTTTTATTAACCACTTAATGATTAGAAACCATAAATTTCTAGCTTGTTAAGTTTGCTAATGAGTTTGTTTTGCATATCCAAATATCAAACAACAATCATACAACAAACAACCAAACAAGCATAATCATACAAACATATGTGCATAACCATAGCCACTAAGTTGACTACACTTGTTTGCCATCACAAGTGTTGTCATAAGGTCATTCCTAAGGGTTAACAATGACACATCATATGTGTCCATGAACTCCCACTTGATTCCACATCCAAATGCTTCAAGTGTCCATGTCTTTTGTGTCCTTCCTTTTGGGTCTTCTTCTTGTGCATCTTCTTTTACAAAATCATATCCTAATACAATTTTCTAATAAAAGAAATGCATCTATTCTATTTATTACATAACCAAATGAATAAATAAATTACAACCCAAATACAAACACAAAAGAATAATATTACAACCCTTTGAATGAATACAACCAACATGACAAAATCACAAACAACCAAATCCAAAACACACATGGTCAAGGCTATGTTATGCACTAAAATATATATCCATATACATCATTTCAAGAACAAAATGAACCCCTTTTATAACCTTAAAGTTCTGGCCAACATGAACCAAAACATTTAGGTTATGTCCAAACAACACAATCAACCATTTGATGTCATCCTTTCAAGATTTAATCATAAGCATGCAAGATATAACCTTGAAAGGTTGGGGTATCATCATATCATCACAAAACAGCCCCTATTAGGTTGTTAAAGTCCTATAAAACCAATTTTACAAGGACAAATGAAGCTATTCATCCACATATCCGGCTCTAGATGCCAATGTTGGGTTTGTTGGACCTTTAACAAACTAGTTTAACCATTTAAACTTAGAAAAACGCAGCGGAATAATAGATTAATATCATGTTGTAATCTGAAAATTAAAAGTTCATAACTTTGTTTCAAAAAACCCAAAACATAAGGATCATTCATATGTGTTTGAACTAGCTATCAAGAGAAGGAAACAACCAAAACAACATCAACAAACTACCTTTGTAGGCTGCTGAAAACGTGAATGAAACACCTTCCATAAGGGCTGCTAAAAACGTGATTTGGGTGAAGAAAAGGCTGCTCTTGAATGGCCAAAACACAAAAGTAGATGTCCTCAAGTGTCCATACCCACAAGCCTCTAAGAAAACACCATCTTTGCTAGGATTTGAACACCAAATCGGATCAAGAAGGCTGCTGGAACCTCTATTACAGCCGTGAACATCAACAAGGATGTTAGAAGTTTGTTCCAGCCATGATATCTTTCTTCCAAAAGAAAGATCATGTTCTTGTGACCCTTTTGCATATAAGAGAGTGAGAGAGATCTGAAAATGGAGTGTGTATCTTCTAAGAGAGCCAAGAACCCAAGAGAAAACTAAACAAAACAAAGGGATGGGACTGCACACAAGGGGGCGGCCGAAAACCCTTTAGGGTTGTTTTAATTTTGTGATTTTTCCAAAATGGTCCTTGTATATTAATCTTTTGTCAAACTAAAGATTAATAAAGATACATATATATAATTAACCTTTTAATTATATAACATACACACACTTTTATTATTTGATGTTATTTAACTAAATTAAACAACATTACAAATAATGTCCATGAACAAAATATCCATATAAGTTGTTCAATCTCATATGCAACTTATTTAGAAAACCCATTTTCTAAATTGGTGTATTTATTTAATTGCATGATCATATCATCAATTAAATATTAATTGGTGTTTGCTAAGCTTGTTATTGGGTATGACCCGACTTGGATCATAACGTACTAACCACATCAATGTTCTATGTGTCTTGGGCATAAAGA
Source organism: Flaveria ramosissima (assembly GCA_025215565.1). Taxonomy (NCBI): domain Eukaryota; kingdom Viridiplantae; phylum Streptophyta; class Magnoliopsida; order Asterales; family Asteraceae; genus Flaveria; species Flaveria ramosissima. The sequence continues at coordinate 9,142,628 of CM046032.1, forward strand.
ATCCAACACCTAGCTCACGTTATACTGAAGTGCATTGCTTCTAGAAGGGGGGATTTGATGACTTATCGGACCAAATCCAGAATGCCTACGTGGCACTGGTGCTGAATCACCCCTTCAGCTTCTCAAACATGATTTTCTCCTACCTGATCGAGAATATAAAGGCAAAAGGCAAAGAGGGCTTCTGCATGTACCCGAGATTTTTGCAGATGATCATCGACGAGAAGCTTCCTTCTTTGCCTAAGGAGAGCCATGATGTTGTATCACTTGAGGTGATGGATGACACCACTTTGGGCCGCATGAAGGTGTACAGGGGAAAGCAGGTTAAGCCCCCTGTGAGGAGACTGTTCCGGCACCTCGCCCGGGAGGATTACGTGGCGCCGGCAAGGCGTAAGTGGCGTCACGAGGAGAGTGACTCAGATTTTGAGCAAATTGCTCTTCCATCTGATGACTCCGATGATGATGACAGTGGCGATGGTGGAGACTCTGGCCTTGCTTCATCTAGGGCCACCACCGCACATGTTACACCTCCACCACCTTCTCATGGAGATGCCACCACAGCCAGTTTCCATCAGGATTTCAGACCTGATGAGGAGGAGGAAAGTGATGATGAGCCGTTAACGAGAAGGGTGGACGGCAGGGTGGTTGCCACCGAACATGGGATAGAGGCGGTTAGAGGACGCCAAGCTGAGTCTGGGGAGACCACTAAAGATCCTACTTATATCCCAGACCAGCTCCGCATCCCAGGGGGGAGCATCCTCCTCGAGGGGTTCAAGAAAGAAGAGGATGGCTCAGCCCCACGGGATGAAGCCGAAAAGACGGTGGTTCACGCTGATTCCTACCTCCACCACCACTGCCACCATATCTACCACCACCACTCACTCACCCACTACCACAGCTACCACCACCACTACTACCACCTCACCCACAATCACTACCACAGCCACTCCACCACCTATCTACACTACTTCCACCATAACTACATCCTACCCATCACCACCCACACATATACCACCACCCATAGTCACCACTGCCACCACCACCACCACTAGCCACTAAGCCGGTCCCTCTTCCCATACCACATTCACTACTGGATCTACTCTACCCTCCAGTGGAGTTGAGGAACAGCTGTCAGCACTGAATCGTATGGTGCTGAAGCTGTTGGCAGCCGATGACGAGAAGACTGCTCAGCTACGACAGGTAATAGAGCTAACTGCTGCCCAATCACAGCAGATATCTCAGTAGGCTCAGGAGATCGCCCAACTCAAAGAGCATAAAACCGAATCAGCAAAGAAGATTGAAGAGTTGGAGACATCTAACAGGTCTATCATGATCAAGCTTAAGGGATCAAAAGAAGAGCCTTTGAAGATCAGAGAAGATGATGAAGATGATGGTGAGGATGAAGAGGATGATGGAGAGGATAAGGCAGAGGGAGGAGAGGATGAGAGTGCAGGAGATGGAGGAGATGATGAAGAAGGAGGGGATGCACCTGCATCGGGTGCCACAGCAGCAAGAGAGAGGCGGACCAAGAAAAATCAAGATCAGGGTGCCTCAACATCAGCCCCGACTGCAGAAGAGCATATGATTCAGGACAAAAGTAATGATTAGATGTTTCTATATTTTGAACTTTTGTGTAATTGAATCATGTATTAAAACTTATGAAATGAATGTTTATTTATATAACTGATTATTAAACTGTCTTGATTATCTACTAATGACTGATGTGTTACCTGTTTTAAATCAAGCAGATCCACAATATCAGCGAGATGAATACGATGTTGCTCCCCTTCAGCAGATCAAGTCTCAACTCACAATGATACTTGATCTGGAAGGGATCGTCAGGAGGTCTGTGAGTTATAATCCTGAAGAAGGAGAAATAATTCACGATCTTACTAATGAGCAACTGGCTAAAATGTTCCGACTGAATCCAGATGAGATCGTGAAGGATGCTCCTACAGTTGACATGGATTGTAACGATGATCTTAACGATTTGGATGAGATTGAAATTGAAGATGTCACAGCACAGCATTATCCAGAGTATGCTAACAACGAGGAAAAGATGTAGTCCCCAATCTGGGTGACACTCTTGTCAGTGATACATTTGCAACACTGGATAAGATGGAGCAAGAGTCGGAGAAGAAGGAAGATCAAGCCCAAGCCTCAGACGCCGATGTCAACATCAAAAAGGCTGAGTGGGCGGCATGTTTTGCAGAGATCAGAGCCCAACACAGTGCTCCAAAGCCTAGTACCTACACCAAGCTCTATAAAGTGAAGAATCATCTGAAGGTGTCAGGAAAGATTATAGCGTGGGCATATTTTGATGATCTAAATGTTTATGCTATCAAGAGAAAGAAGGGAATCGAGTACTTCAGATTTCCACATGATATGAACACTCTACCCGGTTTTGGCTTAACCAGCTGACAAAATTGAAGTTGTTATATGCTGATCCTTGAAAGATGTCAGGATGGTTTGAAGCAGCTTTAAAGAGAGAGTACCACACCAGGTGGGTCAACTTCAAACCTCAACAACCAACGAGGTATATCAGAAGATCTGAAGTTGATGCCATTACTGGGAAGCCAAAGATTGTGCTGAAGTGGAGTCCTCCGCACACAATGTAGAGAATCCCTCTAAGGAAAATGCCTCAGGACTTCACTCCACACTTTAAATGGTAATACTATGATTGGAGAACAGGTGAGGCGGTCATAGTTTTGAACAGAGCTGGAAATATGGAAACAATCAAGGTGTTTGACCCAATGTGGCTCACTAACTTGTCGGCTAATGATGTTTACACCTTATACAAGTGGCCACTGTTCTATGACACGCAAGACATTGTACAAGCCCTCCAGTTTCAAAATGTTATAAGGCTCAGTTTCGCATTTGAGATACATGCTGGAGCTATAAGAGAGGAGAAGTACAAGAAGTTTGAGGAACTGATGAAGAATGTTAGACAATAGAGTAAACTAGGTCCAAGGGAAAGTTTATAGATACATGTGTACCTAGTTTAGGAGCTCAAATGTAAAATGTCTTTCATTTCTTACATATATGTAATAGAATGGGTACTGAATGAAATACAATGTGTGATTGTGCTTATAATGTTAAATATTTCATTGCTTATTATGTCATAACACATGGTTGAACTAACTATATAGGTTTGTGGTTGTTTACATAGATCTTAGTCAAGAATGGTTGAGAAATTTGTTTAAACTTAGTCATGAGAAGTTCTTATGCGAATGGCCCATGCTAATGGACCATACGCATAAACAACTTCATGCTAATGAACCGGTCGCACGACTGAACTAGGAGACTAGATAAGTCGCACGATTGTGATATGAGATTGACTCAGTCGCACGACTAAAGCCTCAGTCGTGTGGATAACACAATCGTATTACTCAGTCGCACGACTGAACCATACCAATGGTTCAGTCGCACGAATGAGAAACCCTAACCTATAAATACCACTTAATTCGTGGAAAAAGGTAACAATTCGAATCCCTACGTACTAAATCGTACCCTAGTCGTCCAGAGACTTCAGAGAACCTGTTCCAAGTTCATAGATCGCACTAAATCGTATTGCAATCGTTCTTAACGTTTAGATTCATTCTAAGATCGATTCTACGTGCGTTCTCAATGACTGGATCGCCAATCAAATAGGATTCCACACTATTTGAGTTGGTATACGCGTAAATCAGTTAGTACTTCGTCCCGTACACGGTCCTAACAAGGCATTCTGTTCTTCCGAAGGTGTTTGCTCATCCGCAGGAGTGTGCTCATCCGCAGAAGTCTTCACTTGAACTCTTTGATTGACTTCACTTGAACTCCAGATCGGATTGTTCATCCGCAGATGATCTTCGGATGTTTGTTACTTGTAAGAAACATATCTACGGAAGAACAAAATGTTCATCCGAAGACGTTTCTTACACTTAGTCAATTTCAATAATTGACCAAGAATAATGTTTGTACTTGCAACCATACACAGATCAACACACATATGGGTTAACCTATATACACAATGCATACATCAAAATAATGAATTACAATCATTCATTACAAGTATTGATTAAAGTTCTAAGCCTATACAAAATGATCTAGATCTATTGTTCCTAGATCTAACAATACTTCCCCTTAGGCTTAGATACTTCTAATCATCTCTTCAAAACTGAAAGTTCCTTTAATCTTGACACCATCTTCTTGTTGAAATAAGATACTGCATCCTTTTGATCATCGTATTTGTACTTGATCTTCATTCTGCATATCCTTTGAAGAGTCTCAAAACTTAGTCCCAAAATGTCTTCTTCTGTTATTAGAGTTTCCACAATACTTTGGTTATGAATTATTTCAAGCTCATCTTCTTTTGAGATTCGAAGTTCTCATACTTCTTCAATGACAGCTCCTTTCAGCAGTCAAGCATCATGTCTTCTTCTTTTGTATGCTTTAGCATGTTTTTTATCCACCACTTGAATCATATGAACATATAAGCATAGATTATTTTGTGCTCTTTCATCAAATAGCTTGCGGAAGAATTTATCATGAATATATATATATATATATATATATATATATATATATATATATATATATATATATATATATATATATATATATATATATATATATATATATATATATATATATCTATATATATATATATATATATATATATATATATATATATATATTGCAGGACCGATTAAGGGCTTAAACACAATTACAACACAACAGCACAATGAGGAGATTACCTAAACTTTAATCAAACAGTGAACTGGGTAACTAAAGTGATACAAAGAACACAAGTAAAGCAAGAGACAGAACAAGAGAGTATGGGTTTCAAGGAGGCAGTATATTGCTTTCTCAAGTTCTTTTACAAGTGTTACAAAGCATAAAGAAAGATACAAGAACTTGAAATACTTATACTACAACCTACAGCCGGCTATACTTTGAAAGCCAGCTGGATACAATTGACTAGACACTAACAAAATCAATTGTAGGATCAAAAGGCATATCTGCCTTTTGAACTTGTGACTATGACATGCCATAGCTCACATCCTTATACATTACAAAAAGGATAAAGTACATAAAGTGGAAAGTTACAGACTCAAGACCTCAATGTACAGTTACCAAAAGCAAGGCCCTTTTCACCAACTCATGTAAGTTGGTGACTTTACAGAGATGCAGCGGAAAAGGTGCTTTATGGAACAGTACATCAGATAAAGCATGTGTACTAAAAGTCTTTGGAAGAAATCTGTCTTCATAGGTTGAAGCTTCGGAAGACTTTGTCTCTGAAGCTTCGGAAGACTTCATGTTTGGCTTCGGAAGATATTGGTCTTGGCTTCGGAAGATTTTACACTTAGAGTATTTTCTAATGCATTGTGTAAAACTTCCGAAGCATTCTTCACTTCAGTACTTAGTGCATGTTGCTGAGACACTTAGGATGTTTTGGATTGCATCAGACTTCAGGAATCCTTACAAACTCCCCCTAGGCTGATGCTACCAAAACACTTAGAAGATCTTCAAATGTTGGTAGTCTTCAGTACAATCAGGACCATTCCTTTCTTCATTAGATGGTCAGGATCATCAAGACTCTCATAGTATCTTCTCATCTCAAAGAGATCATGCAGAGGTAAGTTGATTATGTCTTGCCATGAGTAGACATTCTCAACACCTTGATCTCTGATAACATTCCATCTTTCTGGATTGGTAGAGTAAGTCCAGGACAAGATGGGTGTCTCAGTAGTTAGAGGAGCCACTTGAATAGGAGTTGATTGGGCTGCCTCATCATGCACTTCCTCAGGTTGATCTTATTCAGCCTGAGGTGCAGAGGTAGATGACTTTGGCTTCTTCTTCTTAGTCTTTGGTTTAGAAGCCATCCTCTTCTTCCTCTTGGATGTCTTTAATGAGAAGACTGGTCTGCAGCACCATGTTGATCATCAGTGTCTTTCTCAGTTGGGTGTTCCTCCCTCACAGGTTCAGAAGGAGAGGGAGTTTGACCCTGCCTAGGATCAGAAGATGAAGCTTGCTGAGGCTCAGCTGGAGGTGCTGGTTGAGGTGTCTCTGGTTGTTCAAACTTGACCTCCACTTCAGATGGGACTTGACTTGGAAGAGAGTGCAAGTCAATGAGTTCTCCACTTTTAATCTTCTGCTTGATCACCCAAATATGCTCATCCATAGTGGATAGAGACATGGGGCCAAGTCTCCTTCCGGAGAATCCATATAGCTTCAAGAAGCTCACCATTCTTTGTCTGTCAGCAGACTTCTTTGCATTCTTTTGAATGATGGCTCTTGACTTTGCAGCTTCTTCCCTTAGCTTCCTTTTAGTTGTCTTTCTTTCTTTGACTAGCTCAAGCTCAAGTTGCTTTAGGTACTCGAACTCAATGAAGTCATAGGACAGGGGAAGAAGTGCATCTGCCTGATAGAAGCCTGTGGCACTCAGGTAGTTGATCATCTTGATCCTATCTTCTTCTTTATCTACCTGAGGTTCTTGTGGAGCCACATCTTCCTGTGCAGGACTTTCTTGAACTGGTGAGAGAGTGGGAGCATGCTTGTAAAGTCTTTTCTGTCTCTTCTCCTCTTTGAGTTGGAGAAGTAACCTTGCATCCTCTTTCTCCTTCAACTCTCTTGACACTTCCATGTCAGCCAGTTCATTTAATTCTTCTAAGGGGAGGGAGATGATTTCATCAATATCATAGTTCCTGGTCTGTAAGTAGGTAATCCTGACTGCCCTTAACTCATCATCTTGAGTATTTGGTCTGGGAGCAGCCCTGATTGCAGCTTGCATGAAGCTAGATGACCCAGTAGAACTTTCTCCCCTTAGCCTCCTTTTCCTCTCTCTCTCTTCCTCCTCAATTTCCTCAGGAGTCATTATCCTTTTCCCTTTGTCACCAACAGACCTTTGTGACTCAGGGTGGATTGAGGCTTGGCCTTCATTGCTTGGAGTAGCTTCCATGCTCTGGCCAGAGAGAGGCTGAGAAACACCTTCACCAGCAGGTGTCTCAGATGGAGTTTGGACCTCTGCAGCAGTTGTTGATGATGAGACAGGGGTCTCAGGTTCTGCCACTGGGCCTTCAGTCAAGGTTTCCCCTATGAAACTAATCTTAGGGTCCACCTCAACATCCAGTTGACCGATGACATTGCCTGATTGCCTAAGTCTCCTTCTTAGAATGAACTCTGCAAGGATCCTGTCTTGGATTCTTTGAGCCAGCCTGTCAGCTTGTCTTGAATTGCTTGGATTGACAAGTGGCAAGTTGACTAAATCCAGTCTTTCATAGAAGCTCAGGCTTTGGAATTGAAAAACTTCTTGTTGGCCTTGAACTCTGTGAAGTATAAGGGCTCTCCTGTCATCATCATACCTCCACCTTATGATGTAGTTGCCAGTTCCTTGTGGTGGAGATGAGACAGCCCTTGGTATACCTTCCTCAAAGAGACTCCTGATGAGTGAGTCTATAGAGTCCACATTAATGTGAACTTGAGGAAGTTGCTGAGAATGCACAACAGCAAGTGAGGATGGTGAGTCCTCTATGTCCATTCTCTCTGAAGAACTCCCAGGTTCTGTGGTTGTAACAACTTTCTCCCCCTTTTTGGTAGCATCACCCACTTGCATAGGTGAGCTGGAGGATAAGTCAATCACTTCCACAGGTTCTTGTGTTCCTGGTTGAGCTCTCCTTAAAGGTCTCCCAGCTAGTTTTTCCTGCAGATATGAAATCTGGAGTTGCTGATCATTGACCCTGTTTTACAGGGTAGTCACCTGAGATTCCAAGTGACTAACCTTAGAGACTAAATAGGTGCATGTTTTTGACAATTTCTGCACCTTTAGTCTCAAATTCCCCTTATCTTCATCAGAAGAATCATTGGGGGATGAGATGATTGGACCAAAGTCCTCTCTCTCACCACCAGCTTGAGTTTCTTGGCTGCTGGTTTTCCTCTGCTCACTGGCAGCCTCAGTTGAGATGCCAGTGGGCTGAGTTGCCATGGTTGAGGTCTTAATGATGTAATCACTTTCAAAAGTGAGAGCCTCTTCCATATGGACATCCTGAACAGGTTCAGAAGTGTCCAACTCAGTAGTAGGTGACTGATGTGGGATAGACTGAGGAGAGTCAGAGGTACTCATCTCTCTTTGAGTAGGGGAGGAGAAGAGAGACTCATGGTACTCACTGAATCCTAAGTCTTCATCAGTATAGAAAGATAGGTTGGGAATTGGTTGGTTGAGATCCAAAGGCTGGGGATGGTAGCTGTCCCCTGAAGGTTGTTCACTTGAGTGTTGAGACTCAGAGTGAAGGCTTAAGGCTGTTGGGCTAGTGAGCTCATCAGGGTGAGCTTGAGGAACCTCAGCCCTGATAGGTGAAGTAATGGGAGTGGTTTGCTCCTCAGGAGAAGTGGGAGCTCTAGTGTCCACTTCTTCCTGTAAGGTTGAGTATTTGGGGGCCTGCACAGACTCAATAGCCTGAGCAGGGGTTCGTTTGGATTTTCTTTGGTAGGTGAGGGTGATTTCTGGTCTTTTAGGGGTAAGAAGAAAAGAGGTGTGGGTTCAACACTAGCTTGTGTTGCTAGGTTGTCACCTTGAGCAATGAGCTCTAACATTTTTGGGACTAGGGCTGTTTCTACCCCTGAGAAGCCTACAGTTGGCTTCTTCATTATTTTAAAGATGCCGGGCTTCATCTGTCCCAATTTAAGAATATTACTTGTTTCCCTCAACTGTGAGCCCAGTTCACAGTTGAGAATGTGTTGAACATATCTAGGAAACATGTAATACTCTAAGGAGTCTAAGTTTGCAAGTAAATTAGTATAAACAAATTGTGAATACCTGAACTTGACCCCCTGAACCATTCCATGAACTATAAAGGAGAGATCCTCAGGAATCTGGTCCCATCCACCATGCTTGTTTGATAAGCTGTGGATAACCACATGGAGCAGGAATTTCCATTTGGATGAGACCTTCCCTTTCCTGAAGGTCTTTACAGAGAAATCTCCCTCATAGCCCATCTGCTCAAAAGAATGATTAACAGCTTCTTTTGGGAAGGACACCTCACCTTCTTCATCATCCAGCTGCAAATGTTGGTTAATGATGGCCGGAGTGATGAAGATTGTCCTCCCTTGCACTGTGGCAGACAGTGCCTTCTCCCCATCCATAATGACCTCTTGGCAGGTCTTCCAGAATTCAAGCAAGTGATCCTCATATAGAGTAGGATCAATGGTCAGGGAGGTGAAATAGTTTGACAGAGTCAAGAATTGGCAAATCTCTGAGAAACTTGCATCTTTCTCAGAGCTTAACAGAGCAACTTGATTATGTTTCCTGTGGAGTTGCATGGAGAAATCTGGGTTGTTTCTGTGGTTAAGGTTGGCCATTTCAGGAGCTTAAGGGTGAAGAAAGGTAGAAAGCAAAGGCGGTTTAGAGAATTAGGTTAGAGAAATAGTAGAATTGAGGAAGATAGTGGGAAAGAGGGGGAACCATTGGGTATTTATGTGAAAAGGGATTTGAAACAAAGTTAATGAAAGAGGATAAACTTTGAAATCCGGAAGTCGGTCCCACCTCTGAAAAGGTAGTTTACTTTTGCTCAAAAGTAGTTTTCTTGGAATTCGAAAAGCTTCCGAAGGTTATTTGTCTTCGGAAGTTTTGATTGAAAAGCTTCCGAAGCTAAAATGGCTTCGGAAGATTTTCCTGAGAGTCTTGAAGATTTATGCTTTGGAAGAGAAATAAACCCTTGGATGCTTTGTATAGGAACAAACAAAGCTTCCGAAGGTTAATTTTGCTTCGGAAGGAAAAGGTCCTTATAAATGAATAAGTGTCTGAGATAAGAATTTTAAGCTTCGGAAGATGAATTTGACTTCTTCCGAAGGTAAAATCTCTTAGACAGTTATTTATTTTGAAGACATGTTTTTCTTCCGAAGATAAAATTTTATCTTCCGAAGTATAAAAAATTTTCAAGAATCTAAGGAAAGTCTTCAAAAAGAATTTTACATCCAAAGAAAACATGAGCTTATGAAAGTGATGAACTAGACAACTTAGGACACACATATTTTAAGAAGAAATAATTAGAATTAGTTTTAAGAAAAAGTCTACTCAAAGTTAATCATCCCAATAGCTGATATCAGATACTTAAATCTCTGTTCATCAAAAGCTTTTGTGAACAGATCAGCATATTGTTCATCTGTATGAACTTTGACTAGTTTAATTAATCCCTTTTCATAGTTATCTCTTATTAAATGATACCTGATGTTGATGTGTTTGGTCCTTGAGTGCTGCACAGGGTTCTCAGTGATAGAGATAGCACTATTGTTGTCTATGTGGATAGGAGTCTCTTTGAAGTTAAATCCATAGTCCAGCATCTGATTTTGAATCCAAAGCACTTGAGCACAGCAGCTTGCAGCAGCAATGTATTCAGCCTCAGCAGTTGATGCAGACACACAGGATTGTTTCTTGCATTGCCATGAGACAACCCTTCCACCAAGGAATTGACATCCCCCAGATGTAGACTTTGCAGTCATGTTGCAACCACCATAATCACTATCTGTATAGGCATACAGATTGAAATTAGGATTCTTTGGATACCATAGACCAAGTGTTGAAGCACCTTTGAGGTATCTTAAAATCCTTTTCACAGTGATTAAGTGAGACATCTTAGGGTTGGCTTGATATCTTGCACAAATACATGTAGCAAACATGATATCAGGCCTGCTAGCTGTAAGATACATAAGAGACCCAATCATAGCCCTGTATAAGTGTTCATCTACACACTCCCCCTCAAGATCTGGACCAAGGGAGTGGTTTCTGGCTATGGGTGTCTTAGCAATCTTACAATCAGTCATGTTGAACCTCTTGAGTATGTCTTGAACATACTTTGACTGACTTATGAAGATGCCATCTTCAACCTGCTTCACTTGAATTCCCAGAAAGAAGTTGAGTTCTCCCATTGAACTCATCTCAAATCTGTCTTTCATCAGCTTCTCAAAGTCTTTGCAGAGCTTTGGATTAGTTGAACCAAAGATGATGTCATCTACATATACTTGAACCAGCAATAAGTCATTTCCCTGTCCTTTGATGAAGAGAGTTCCATCTATAGTACCTCTCTGTATCCATGTTTACAAAGATACTCAGATAGTGTCTCATACCACTTCCTGGGTGCCTGATGCAGCCCATAAAGAGCTTTGTCAAGCTTGCAGACATAATCAGGATGATCAGGGTCTACAAAACCAGGTGGCTGTTTGACATAAACCTCCTCATCAATCACTCCATATAAGAAAGCACACTTTACATCAAGTTGGTAGACCTTGAAGTTCTTGGATGCAGCAAATGCCAGGAATATCCTAACAGCTTCTAGTCTTGCTACAGGAGCAAAGACATCAGTGTAGTCAATCCCTTCTTCTTGTGTGTATCCTTGAACAACTAGTCTTGCCTTGTTCTTGATGATGATTCCTCTATCATCCTTTTGTTCCTAAAAACCCATTTGGTTCCAATGGTAGTCTTCCCATGAGGAAGAGGACAAAGGTTCCAAACTTTCTGCCTTTTGAATTGAAGCAGCTCTTGTTGCATAGCTTCAACCCAACTTCCATCCTTTAGAGCTTCATCAACTTTCTTGGGCTCTATCTGAGATAAGAAACAAGAGTGAAGACAAACATTTGCTTCATGGGTTTGTCCTCTTGTTCTTACCCCTGTGACAACATCTCCAATGATGTTTGTGGTGGGGTGAGACTTGTGGATCCTTAGCTGAGGGATCACAGCAAGTTGCTGAGAAAGATCCAAATTTGAGAAATTTAGATCTGGTCTGGAAGATTCACCCTCCACATTATCACACTTATCAAGATTAACTTGATCCAATGAGTGTGTGACATCATTGATGTTGTCATCTATGGTATGGTTATTAGCATCAAGAATTCCTGATCACTATCACCATCACCATTGTTGTCTTCTACAAGTGAGGTGTCTTTATCTGGTTGAGAGGCCTCTGAGCTGGAATTTGAAGGCATGCCAGATGTATCAGCTGAATTTGTCATTGTTGTGCTGATAGAAACCTCATTTGCTGAAGTAGTTCCAACTGGAGCTGAAGATGTATGAGTTGAAGGTCTTCCTAGCTCAAATCTTGGATCAGGATCACCTGTATTTAGATTTTCTGCAGATCCTGAAACATGCTCACAAGATTTGTTAAAACAGTTGGTAACTAAATCAAGATCAAACAGCCAATCCGGACCAGAACCAGCCACACAAGGAGTGTGCTCATTGAAAGTCACATTGGCTGACTCCTCAACAATTCTAGTTCTGAGATTGTATACTCTATAAGCTTTAGCTTGGGAAGAGTATCCAATGAAATGTCCATCATCTGATTTCTCAGCAAACTTGGCAATTTGATCTTTGGTATTCAAGATGGTGCAGGGACATCCAAATGACCTGAGAAAACCAATGAAAGGTTTCCTCTTGTGCCAAAGTTCATAAGGAGTCTTACCATGTGTCTTAACTACTAAAACTCTGTTTTGCACATAGCAAGCAGTATTAACTGCCTCTGCCCAGAAGGTGATAGGCAGTTTAGAGTCAGACAACATAGTTCTTGCAGCTTCAATAAGTGTCCTGTTTCTCCTCTCAGCAACTCCGTTTTGCTGAGGAGTCCTGGGAGCACTATATTGTCTTGTAATACCTTTTTCATCACAAAATGTATCAAGGATTTGGTTCTTGAATTCAGTTCCTTGATCACATCTTATGGTTTTGACCTTGTGATCACATTGATTCTCAACTTTTAAGATGAAATTCTTCAGAATCTCAGGGGTTTCATCCTTAGTTCTAAGGAAGAAGACCCAAGTGAATCTTGTAAAATCATCTGTGATCACCAAACAGTAAGAGGTCCTTCCTAAACTCATTACACTGGTGGGGCCAAAGAGATCCATATGTAACAAGTGTAGGGGAGTAGTGATGGAGTTCTTTTCCTTAGGCTTGTGAGATACCTTGTGTTGCTTCCCTTTCAGGCATGCAACACAATGATCATCACTTGTAAACTCTTTCTTTGGCATTCCAGTTACCAGATCATGTTTAATTAATTTATTCATGTTCTTAAAGTTTACATGGCACATTCTTTTATGCCATAGGAAAGACTCATCACTATTTGCTTTAGATAGAAGCATGAAACTTCTCCAGAGGGAGATGTTTCTTGCAAATCCATCTTTGTACATGTTCCCTTCCTGGGGGCTCTGAGCAGGATATGCTCATGAGGAATGACCACACCAGGCTTGAGAACAATGCACTCATGCTCAGTAAAGAGCATGTTATGACTCTGATCACAAAATTGGGATACACTCAGAAGATTGTACCCAAGCTCCTTAACAAAGTTTACCTTCTCAATGCTGAGCTTACCATTTGTGACCTTGCCCCTTCCAGAAATGTAACCACCTTCATCTCCTCCAAAAGCAACTGGTCCTCCATCAATTCTCTCAAAATTATGAAGTAGAGACCTATTGCCTGTCATGTGCCTGGAACAGCCACTGTCAATTATCCAGACATTCCTGTTGTCTTGAGCTGTTCCTGCACAAAGAAAAATGATTAGTTACATTTGGAAACCCAAGCCTTACTTGTCTTGGGCTCATTAAGTGTAATAGAAGGTAATGCAACAGTAATAGATCCTATGGTTGTACTATGGGGATCTTCAGCTGTTGTTGATGGAGAAACCTCAGTCATTTGGTCTTTCTTAGACTTCCACACCACCTTTGGAGTCTTGGACTTGACCTTCAAAACCTTAGAAGCTTTTGGAACTTCACAAGTTTTGATGACTGATCCTTCGGAAGAATCTACAGTCACTGCAGCAGACTTCAGTGCTTCGGAAGAACTCCTTTCTTCCGAGACCAACTTTGCTTCCGAAGGTAATTTTCCATTTACCTTCTTCTTTGATTTGGAGCTTCCGAAGGAAACAGACTTTCCTTCCGAAGCTTGAGACTTCTTGAGACTCTTTGAAGTCTTTGTATTGGTCATGTGGACAGTACTTTTAGGATTGTATGGGCAATCCTTAGCAATGTGAGAAGTACTTTCACACATGACACATAACTTTTTCTTCTTCAAAGAAGTCTCCTTTTGAGAGCAAGACTGGCTTTGGTCACATCCCTTCTCCACCTTCATCTTGGTAGATGCTGAGACAGTCTTTTGGGGCTGTGAACTGTTCTTGGAGTTTGATGGTCCAGGCTGTGCAGCAGTGGTACACAGCAGCTCAGTCTTCTTCTTTGCACTGAGATGATTTGAACAAGAACCATGACTCTTAGCTGAGGAGTCTTGGTTGATGTCTTCAGTCCTTACTACTTTGAAACCTGCAGAGATAAAAACTTGTTTCTGCTTAGCATCAAAAGTAGCCTTGATTTCTTGAGCCTTCTTTGCTTTCTTTTGCTCTTCCTGATCAAGTTCTTTCTCTTGGACTTGGTCATCACAGTTGATTTCTTCTCCTCAGAAGGATAGTGGCCCTTGGAAGAATCCTCTTCTTCACTCTTCTCAGAGGAATTCTTCACTATCACTTCTTCATCATCCTCACTTGTAGGATCTATGAGAGGAAGCTCATCTTCACAAGTTCCACACCTAGGAGATCTTACAGACAAGATTGTGTGTGGAGGAGCTATCTCATTTGATCCCAGTCCCTGTCTATTTTGATAACAAACTTTGTTGTGCAGGGATGAGGATATCATGTTCTTGAAGGTCTCTTCTTCAAGAACACTCTTCTCTGCCTTGGCTTTGCTGATCACAAGCTCAGCCTGGCACTCAGTTAACTTAGTGATGAGATCTTGGATCTGAGTTCTAAAATCTGTATGTTCATGTTTTAGTACTGAAATGGTTTTCTCCAAGTCCTCTATCTTTAACTTGTAATCATTTTCAGACTTTCTAAAATCAGATTTTAATATGTTTAATGACTCAAGATCAGATCTCATCTCTAAGTTGTAGGACCTGTATATTTACTTTAGCAATGCATTCAGGAGAGCAGAGATTCCAATACCTTGGCTTCATCATGGTCAGCCATCAGTGCTTGGTTTGGAGAAGCATCCTCCACCTGAAAACTCCAGTCAAAGCCTCCCTCTTCAACAGCAACAGCAGCATGTTGCTTTGTCTTCTCAGCCTGAGGGGCTTTGTCAGTGTAGTTTGGTCTGGGTTGTGTTTGGCCCCCATTTGCTTTAGGTGCCTTACACTCCTAGCAAAGTGACCCATAAGGTTACAGTTGTAACACTTAACTTTGCTTTTATCCAGCCCAAACTTTCCACTGGTAGCATTGCTTGGAAATCTTCTTCCTGTCCTCTTGTAGAACTTCTTGGCTCTGTGAGTGAGGAGAGCCATCTGCTGAACTATCTCCATGTATTCCAGGTCATCTGGATGGATACAGTCCAGGTCTTCAAGAGTGAAGAGATAATTCCCCACAGCTTTCATCAGCAGACACAAAGGCTTGAGAAGAACTTGTCTCTTGGAATGGGCTTCCTTGAGTAAAGTTCTCCCTTGGTGTCTCCGGGAAGGTGATGAAAGGACCCTTTTGTGTGAGTTGTCAGGGTAGCATATGAGATGATGTTTGGGGTTCTATGCTGTCCCTTTCAACCACATGAAGGGCTGAACCCATTTGATTGTTGGAGTTGCCAGATGAACCTTGCATGTTCATCTCCATCTGGTATCCACTGAGAATCCCATACAACTCTGTAAGAGTAAGAGTCTTAAGGTTCTCAGTCCTCTTGATCACCACACAATAGTGTGTCCATTGCCTAGGAAGTGAGGACATGAACTTCCTTACAATGTCCCTGTTCTCAAGAGGAACTCCTCCATCCACTAGGGTATCCACAATCTCAACATACTGAAGTATTGTTGGTCATGTTTCACCTGCTTTGAAGTGAAATGAAATTCTCAAACTGCTGCTTCAGAAGATCTTTCTTGTTCTCCTTGGCTTCAGAGGAGCCTTCATACATCAGCTTCAGTGCATCCCACAGCTTTGGGGTCTTGCACTTCTTAAAACTCTGTATACAGAGTTTGGGAGAGCAGTCTGAAGAGCAGTCATGGCCTTCCTGTCAATCTCTACTCTTTTTCTATCTTCATCTGAGTAGTTGGCCACATCTTAGGAATCATACCAGCACCAGTAGCAGGAGGGGGTGCTGGGTTATGAAAGGTCCATTCTCAACAGATTCCCACATCTTGAATCAAGAGGACTGATGATCCTTCCAATCCTATCGCACCAGGTGTCAAAATCATCAAGAAGTGATAAGTGGTGGATTTGTTATGGTTCCAGTCTCCATATCAGTCTTTGAGATGGAAGCCATTTGAAGAGTTTAGTTTTTGTGTGTGTGAGGGATCTTAAGATGGTTAGATCTTATATCAAGAGCCTGGAATGCTCTGATACCAATTGCAGGACCGTTTAAGGGCTTAAACACAATTACAACACAACAACACAATGAGGAGATTAACTAAACTTTAATCAAACAGTGAACTGGGTTAACCAAAGTGATACAAAGAACACAAGTAAAGCAAGAGACAGAACAAGAGAGTATGGGTTTCAAGGAGGCAGTATATTGCTTTCTCAAGTTCTTTTACAAGTGTTACAAAGCATAAAGAAAGATACAAGAACTTGAAATACTTATACTACAACCTACAGCCGGCTATACTTTGAAAGCCAGCTGGATACAATTGACTAGACACTAACAAAATCAATTGTAGGATCAAAAGGCATATCTGCCTTTTGACCTTGTGACTATGACATGCCATAGCTCACATCCTTATACATTACAAAAAGGATAAAGTATATAAAGTGGAAAGTTACAGACTCAAGACCTCAATGTACAGTTACCAAAAGCAAGGCCTTTTCACCAACTCATGTAAGTTGGTGACTTTACAGAGATGCAGCGGAAAAGGTGCTTTATGGAACAGTACATCAGATAAAGCATGTGTACTAAAAGTCTTCGGAAGAAATCTGTCTTCATAGATTGAAGCTTCGGAAGACTTTGTCTATGAAGCTTCGGAAGACTTCATGTTTGGCTTCGGAAGATATTGGTCTTGGCTTCGAAAGATTTTACACTTAGAGTATTTTCTAATGCATTGTGTAAAATCTTCACTTCAGTACTTAGTGCATGTTGTTGAGACACTTAGGATGTTTTGGGTTGCATCAGACTTAAGGAATCCTTACAGTTAACCAATTAGATGTTTCTGTGACTAAACCACTGAAAAGGATACCCAAGCAAAAATCCAAGGAATCCTTTTCAGCTTCATCTACATCTTCAAAAGCTGTTAATCATGCACAACCTGTTAGTTTAACATCTGTTGATGAAAACATACCCTAAACCAAAAAGGTTTGGGTCTCAAAGGCTAACTAATGTTTGTGTTAAATGCAGGGTTCTTCATCATGCCAAAGAAGCATCTGGTATGTGAACAGTGTAGGATCCATGCATATGACAGGGAGCAGCTCTCTTCTTCATGACTATTCCCAAAGGAAGAAGGGATTTGTTTCATTTGGAAATGATGCCAAGGGTTACATCATTGGGAAGGGTTTTGTCTCAAATGGGGAGATAAGATTTGATGATGTCAACCATGTGGAGAACCTCAAATACAACCTTTTGAGTGTCAGTCAAATGTGTGATAAAGGGCATGTTGCACTTTTCACAAGTCAAAACTGTCGGATTCTGTCTTCCGCAGTTTTGCACAAGATTGACAAAATATTGGATGAGTATACTATCCTGAAGGCCAACAGGATTGGAAGAGTATATGCTTTAGATCTATCAAAGAAAATAGATCTAAAAGGCCATTCATGTTTGTTCTCCAAAGCCTCTCCTCAAGAATCTGAACTATGGCATAGAAGGCTGGGTCATGTGAATTTCAAGAACATGAATCAGCTCATTCATCATGGATTAGTGAGAGGCTTGCCATTGAAAGAGTTCAAGTGTGATGACACCTGCCCAGCTTGCTTAAAAGGAAAGCAACACAAAGCTTCATTCCCTTCTATAGAAGAACCTAAGTCCACTGCATGCTTGCAATTACTACACATGGATCTTTTTGGTCCTGTGAGAGTAATGAGCATGGCAAAGAAAAAGTACTGCCTGGTAATTGTGGATGATTACTCTAGATATGTATGGACTTTCTTCTTGCACTCCAAGGATGAAGCAGCTCAAAGTATCATCTATTTTGTGTTACATGTGGAGAAGCAGCATTCAATTCCAGTTAAGTGTGTGAGAAGTGATAATGGGACAGAGTTTAGGAATCACACTCTTGATGAATTCTATTTGTCTAAGGGAATCAAAAGACAATATAGTATTCAAAGAACTCCAGAGCAAAATGGAGTGGTGGAGAGAAAGAACAGGACCCTGATTGAAGCTGCAAGGACAATGTTGGGTGACTCTGGTTTGCCACTAACCTTTTGGGCTGAAGCTGTCAATACAGCTTGCTATGTTCAAAATAGAGTATTAGTGAATCAGAGGTTGATGAAGACTCCTTATAAGCTCTTACATCATTTGGCTCCTTTGATTTCATTCTTTAGAGCATTTGGGTGTCCTTGTTATATTCTTAACACAAAAAGTATCCTTCAGAAGTTTGGTTCCAAGGTTGATGCAGGGTATTTTGTTGGGTATTCATCTACTTGCAAGGCATACAGAGTGTTCAACTGCAGAACAAAGATTGTTGAAGAGACTTTGCATGTCAAGTTCAATGAATCCCCAAAAGACAAGATTTCCCAAAACCCTGTTGAGATGTTTGACTTGGACATACTGCAATATGTTCCATATCAGCCTCCACCAGTTATGGTCTCTGAAGTTCCATCCTCTCGAACTGAAGATACAAATGCAAGTTGTAGTGATCATCTTCCTGGTTCAACTACACTTGATGTTCCTTTAGCCTCAGCAGCTCCATCCACAACAAATGCTGATGAAATCTATGAATCCTCTTCTTCATTTGAACTGGCATCTCAGTCTAGGTTTCAAGAGTCTACATCAACATCTGCTGCTGCTGAATCTTCTACAAACACTTGCACAAATATTATTGCATATCAAGAATTGAAGAATCATCCCATGTCCCAGATCATTGGTGACATAACTGCTGGTGTTTCAACAAGAAGTCAATTGTCCAATTTCTGTCTCTATGCTCTCTTCATCAGTCAGCAAGAGCCAAAGAATTATCATGTTGCTTTAAGGGACAATAGATGGGTTGAAGCCATGCAGCTTGAGCTTCTTCAATTTCAAAAACAGCAAGTGTGGGAACTGGTTCCTCTACCCCCAGGTAAGTGTGCAATAGGCACTAAATGGGTGTTTAGGAATAAAACTGATGAAAAAGGCCAAATTGTCAAGAACAAGGCCAGACTGGTTGTACAGGGGTTTTCACAAGAAGAAGGTATTGATTATGATGAAACCTTTGCCCCTGTAGCCAGACTGGAGGCAATTCGATTTTTTTAGCTTATGCTGCTTTTCATAACCTTAAAGTTTTTCAAATGGATGTCAAAAGTGCATTT
The DNA here is from genome assembly GCA_025215565.1 of Flaveria ramosissima. Taxonomy (NCBI): domain Eukaryota; kingdom Viridiplantae; phylum Streptophyta; class Magnoliopsida; order Asterales; family Asteraceae; genus Flaveria; species Flaveria ramosissima. The sequence continues at coordinate 9,162,031 of CM046032.1, forward strand.
TTATATGGTAAAATAAAAGAAGAAGTTTATGTGTGTCAACCACCAGGTTTTGAAGATCATAAACACCCTGATTGGGTGTATAAGCTTGATAAGGCTCTTTATGGGTTGAAACAAGCACCCAGAGCCTGGTATGAAACATTATCTAATTTTCTTCTTCAAAATTATTTCACTAGAGGCTCCATAGATAGAACTTTGTTCATAAAGAAAGCTGGCATGCATAAGCTCCTTGTTCAAATTTATGTTGATGATATTATTTTTGCATCATCTGATCCACAGTTGTGTGATGCATTCACAAAATTGATGCAACAAAAGTTTGAAATGAGTGCAATGGGAGAATTACAGTTCTTTCTGGGTTTACAAATCAAACAACTGACTGATGGAACTTTCATTCATCAGTCAAAGTACACAAAAGACTTGTTAACCAAGTTTGATTTACAAAACTGTAAATCCTGTTCTACTCCCATGTGCAGCAACACACAACTGGATGCTGATCAAAAAGGTAAAGAAGTTGATGAAACTCTTTACAAATGTATGATTGGTTCCTTGTTGTACCTAACAGCTTCTAGACCAGATATTATGTTTGCAACTTGTGTCTGTGCTAGATTTCAGGCTGCTCCTAAGGATTCCCATATGATTGCTGTCAAGAGGATCTTTAGATATTTGCAGGGAACTAAATCACTAGGACTATGGTATTCCACTGGGCACTCTTGTAAATTGGTTGCTTTTTCTGATACTGACTATGCAGGGTCTAAGTTAACCAGAAAATCAACTTCTGGTGGATGCCAATTTCTAGGCAATTGTTTGGTCTCTTGGTAGAGTAAGAAACAAACGTCAGTTGCTAAATCAATAGCTGAAGCAGAGTACATTGCAGCTGCAAGCTGTACATCTCAGGTACTTTGGCTTCAAAATCAGTTATTGGATTATGACATTACAGAGACTAAGACTCCATTATTAATGGATAGTTCTTCAGCTCTTTGTATTGTTAAGAATCCTGTCCAACATTCTAGGACCAAACATATTGAGATCAGACATCATTTCATTAGGGATTGCTATGAAAAAGGTCTGATTGATCCAAAGTTTGTGCCTAGTGCTGATGAGCTTGCAGATATATTTACTAAGCCTCTAGATAGTGCAACTTTTCATAATCTTGTACTCAGGCTTGGTATGTTGCAGCTAGAATAATTTGACAACTACTGATGCTCTTAGTTCATAAATACTGATGAGCATTAGTATACTTTTGTCAAAAATAAGTGCTGATAAGTCATTTTATCTTCAGTAGTTTTACAACTACTGAAGCCTAAATTACTTAAAAGTACTGAAGTATCTTATTTGTTCGAAAATACTGATGTAGTTCAAACTACTGATGTCTTCTGTAATAAATAAGTACTGATGACCAATGAAACATCTGAAAATCAGATGATCTGATGAGTAAGTGTCAAGGTCATTGAAATAGCTGAACTTTGTGAATTGACGACAACTACTGTTTCATTTCCAAACAACTGAAGCCAAAACCAAGTCTTCAGTAGTCTTATTTACAACTACTGTTGACCAACACCAAGTCTTCAGTTGTTTACAACATATGAAAGTTAAAACCATGTCTTCAGTTGTTTTCTAACACCTGATGACTAACACCAACACTTTCAGTTGTTTTCCCTCAGCCGTTTCATAACCTATATATACCTAACCCTAACTTCAACCTTTTCATAACCCACTTTCCAAACGTTCATCTTCCATTAATGGCGACCATGCAAATCAAACCTCAACACAACTGTGTTGCTCATCTTACCAAATCACCTTTCTGGAACAAGTTTGATGCTGCTATCGACTTAATGGTTGATTCCCAATACCGCACAACCTTTCACCTCAATCCAACCATCTACCCTGATACCCTATGCCAGTTCTGGACGAACGTTACCATTCATACTGATGAGAATGATGCCACCATCACTCTCCAGTCTTTTGTTAACCAGAAACGGGTGATCATCACTTCTGAGATCATTCGTCAAACCCTAGACCTAAATGATGCCACCTATCCCACCAAGTACCCAAAAGGCACCATTGATCTTTCTTTTGCTAATCATGGTTATGAAGGTGACCTAAGTGCTACGACCATCCTAAAGAAGCACTTCCATGATGCTGAGCGACTCATATTTCACATGATCAATGTCTGTCTGGCTCCCAAAACATCCTCTTGGGATCAAATGTCATCCAGATGGCAATAGGTATTATATTCTATCCTTGAACACCAAAATCAAAATTTTTCTGATATTATCTTTTTGGAACTTAAAGATTTGGCATTGAAACCTGTGGCAAATAGATGGATATTATATCCAAGGTTTCTTATGGCAATCATTTTAAACCAATTAAAATCTGATGGCCTTGTTGGCCTTGGAGTCCCTGCTCTGCTAGTTTTACCAGAGGTATACTCCAGGCACAACTCAAACCCACAACTCAAAGAGGCTGCCAAACTGCTCAAACCCAAGCAGAGGGAACCCACAGCCTCCACCTCCAAATCTAAAGTCCCCTCCAAACCCAAACCAAAGAAAACCAAAAAGGCTACTCAGGGAGTTGAGTCCCCTGATGATGCCCCTGCAGCACAAACGCAGGATGAGACTACAAGCCTTAATCCCCTTGTAGTTTCAATGACTCCACCAGCTGAAACCGCTCAGGTATCCTCTCAACAGGATCCTGATGCAACCAATATTGGGGAAACCACATTGCTGGAATCTATCTCACTTGAGAAGATTACCATTGAAGAGCACCACTCTCCCCAGGTGCAAACCATTTCACCCCCATCTCCCACTGATACCGCCCCTACAAGCCCAACTGCAGTCATTGCACAAGTGCTGTCTCAGCTACATTCCTCTACCCCTCCCCAGAAACCTGTTACTACTGGGAAAACCTCAACAGCTGAGGGAGAGGATCAAAATGTGGTTGATATCCAACAACATAGGGATTATCAAGTTCAGTCTCCTAGTGTAAATGTGGAGACTAGAACATCTGGCGAGGCTACCTCTTCCCCTGTGTCAGCAAATGAACAGGATGAAGCTGGTATCATCTCTAAGCCCTCATCAGAGGCAACTGTCAATGAAGGACATGCTCCTGAGACAGGAAGTCCCCAGTTCCAAGACAAAGGGGCATATGTGATTACTGATTTACACTCAGCACATGTTCATCCTGATTCACTCAGGAGGTCAGGTGATTCAGTTTATACTGATGATGACCTGGGCTTTTTCTTTGAAATCTTAGCCCAAAATACTATTCTTGAGGCTGAGGTTTGTAGATTGAAAGATCTGCTTCCCATCATGCCTCAGGATTCAAGACCATCTGCCCCAATAAACCCACAGATGGCAGCTTCTGTTGAAGCTTCCCTAAACACTGAGCCACTCAAATCAACCAAACCACCAGCCTCTGGCTCAGGCACCATTTCTCAGGGAGAGAACCCCTCTGAGCAAATGGTTGCTGCATTCAAATCTTCCTTACCTCTCATCACACCCATCATCACATCTATTGTTCATAAAACCATTGATGAGAGGCTCTCCTCAGATATTACCTCACTTGTGACTGATGCTGTGTCCAAGCACCTTTCTGACATTCAAACCCCTGAACCCAATGCAACCAAAAAGGGGGAGTCTAAGTCAGCAAAGGATGATAAAAGGAAAAGAGCTGAAGAGGAAGAAGATAAGGAAAAGAATAAAGGCAAAGAGATCATCACCTACAAAAGAAAGAAAAGTATTGGTGATCAAACTGAAGATGAGAAGAGGTTAGCTGAGATGATCAAAGAAGCTGATGACCAACATAGCAGATCCATGGACAGGATCATTGATCAGCTCTTTAGGCAAGGATTTGACACTGCCAAACTTGACTTAGATATCAGGAGACTTGAGATTCAAGAAATTGAAGATCGATGGGCAAGTTGCAATGAAGAAGAAAGGGAGAGACTAGAGGCTATGATTAGATTTCTTTCTAAACATTTGGGAAGACCTATCATTGAGATTAAATCATGGTCCAGAGATAGCATCTTGGAGATAACTACCAAGATATGCTCATCTGAAAGCTTCAACAAAGGCTTTAATCATTGAAGCTCTAGATGAAGCTGGTGCTGGGAAGAGAACTGATATGGCCAAGTTATCCAAAGCCACCCTCACCAACAAAAAGATAGAGCAGCCCTTCAAATCTCCCTTACCAAAACAATCTTCCAAGCCAACCACACAACCAAAACAGCCAATATCAAAACCTTCAAAACAACCAACCTCTCAACCCCAAAACAATCAACCTCACAACCATCTAAACCAATCCCTTCACCCAAGAAACCCATCCAAGATTCCACCAGTGAAGCACCAAAAAGAAAAAGAAGGTTGCTGAGGATGGAAGAAGAAGAAGAAGAGGATGAAGAAGACAATCTGCCAATATCTGCTGTTCTTGAAAAGAAGAAACTGAAGCCTAGGAGTCCATCACAAGCAATAACTCCTGAAACTCAAAGGCTGACAGTTAGGGTCAAAATTGAAGAAGAAGAACAGCAGAAGCAGCATGATGAGCAGTTTCTTAGAATTGTTGACAAGGACTTCCCTCGGTCCTCATCCATTCAAGCTATGAAGATTCAAGCTCAAAGGCTGTACACTCTCAGGCATACTTTTCAACATCAAAAAGAGAGAGTGCGGATTTGGCCAGATCCCAGGGTAAGTTCTAGAATTCACAAGAAAAATTTACCAAGTAGATATCATGGCCAAGTAAGAAAGACTTTGAATGCTGCAATCATGCTGGCCATGGTAGTCTCACCCTGGGAAATCATTAAGAATTCAAGAGAGCTCACACATCCAAATCAACCCCTATGTCTATACTTGAGAATAAAATGATCAAGAAGGGGTTGCTGTACAAAAGACTTGAAGATCTTCAGAAGAGTGAACTCCAGTTGTTGCTTGAAGGCTCTCATCCAGATGAATTCGCATATAGAGAGATAACAACTGTTGAGCTAAAGAATGGGAAGACAGTGAGGTACCTGTCTGAGTACTATGGGACTGAGTTCTTCTTTGAGGGAGAAGTAGAAGAACTCACTAAGGAGGAACAAGTTGTTCTCCTTGAGGCCTATGCAAGGGAGTCTTTTAGACTTATCAATGGGAAATAGGTTTCATGGTTGGGACAAGACTCTATGTCCAATTTCCCCAAGACAGAGTTCCCTTCCATACTTAGCCAATCAAATGATTAGAAACCTTTTCCTGGCCTGTGCTTATTTGTTTACCTCTGAAGCTGATCAAGAGAGTACTTTTGCCAAAGAATAAGTGGGATCTTCAATAAAGTTAGAGGTTTTGGCTGCATTGGTTCAGGGGGAGTTTGTTGGACCAAAAGAACCAATGAGCCTGATCAGAAAAACCTCTAAGTCCCACAGACATTACAACTGCTGAAGATAATCACATCAGCTGAAGACATCAGCTGATTACAAAGGTCTGAAGACAAAGTCTGAAAGCAAAGCACTGAAGACAAAGTCTGAAAGCAAAGAACTAAAGACAAAGTCTGAAGATGAAGTGCTGAAGACAAAGACTGAAGACTAGAGTGATCAGCAGTTGTCACAACAGCTGAAGTTGTTAACTTCAGTAGTTGTGATGGTTTTACTTTTCAGTACTTGTAACTTTATATTTCAGTAGTTTATTGTTTCAGTAGTTATTAGTCAGTAGTTTCATGTAATTGTACTTAGCATTCACTGAGATGTAATCAGTTGTTGAGAACATCTCAGTAGTTTGCATATTTCAGTTGTTTTGTTAATTCTGTTAGATGTCACTGTCAAGTGACATCAGCAGACGTCAAATTCCTCTATATAAGGGATGTTGACCTATCTGTATTTTAACCGAAGCATTACGCGTGAATGAAAACATTCCTTTAACAGAAATATTCTCTCTATAATTGTGATTGATTGACTTGCATATTCATTACCTTTCTTGCTTGAATTCGATCTCAATTCGTGATATTCCGCTGCATAATTCAAACCTAATTGATCCGATCATATCATATAATATATGATTTTCATAATTCTTGAAGTGGATTCGTTGAACTATGATCTAGAGCATACAAAAAATTAATAACTATGCAGGCATTCGATATGCCAAAATATATGAAAGAAGATGACTTAACTCAGGAATGCATGTCATTGCTTTCTACTCTCCCAAATGAAAGGGGATGGATTTCTTCAAAAATGTACAAATATCAAGGTTTTTGGCATTCTGCTAAGCAATTACAAGGAGTTCTTTCATGTCAAAAACACTTTGAAGCTCAAGACAATGATATTATTCTTGTTACCACCCCTAAGTCTGGCACTACATGGTTAAAGGCCATCTTGTTTAGCCTAATAAACCGTATTCGTTTCCCAAAACCCCAAGATGATCATCCATTATTATGAAACAACCCACATATGCTCGTTCCATTCTTGGGCGTATGCTCTACTTCGAGAATGAGAACCCAGATCTTTCATCCTTCATGTCTCCAAGACTCTTTTCCACTCATTTACCATATATATCTTTACCAAAATCCATTCAAGATTCACAGTGCAAGCTTGTTTATCTTTGTGGGAACCCTAAAGATATATTCATTTCTTTTTGTGCTTTCTCAAACAAGTTGAGGCTCCAGGAAATGGGGACTAATTCACTTGAAGAAGTATTTGAGAAATTTTGCGAATGCACAAGTTCATATGGACCCTTTTCGGATCACATGTTAGGTTATTGGGAGGAAAGCTTGAAAAATCCAGATAAGATTTATTTTCTTACATATGAGGATATGAAAGGGAAGCCATAATTTCACTTGAGAAAGCTAGCTGGCTTCTTAGGGTGCTCATTTTCGTTCGATGAAGACAAAGAAGGCATGGTTGATGGTATTTTGGAACATTGTAGCTTTGATAATTTGAGTAATCTGAAGGTGAACAAAGAAGGGAAGCTTCCATTCGGTCATAGTACTAGTGCACATTTTTGTTTCAAAAGGTGAAGTCGGAGAGTGGAAAAGTTACCTGACTGCGGAAATACCAAAGCGTATTGATAAGATTTGTGAGGAAAACTTGGAAAAGTTGGGTTTAAAGTTTTAGTTTACTTTTTCTATGTTCTTAAATGCTTGCTTAAATAATTTTATGTATGATCCTGGAAGATAAATAATTTTGTGTTCTTGAATGTATAACGTAAAAGTGAAAGCGCCTTTTTTCTTGTTTTTTTCTAAATAAGATCATGTTCAATGTTCTCTAAGACTCACACTCTCTCCTATTTTAGTGCTTATATTATGATTCTCCTTTTAAAATTTAACATGTTATTTTTAAGACTCTTGCAAAATGCATTTGCTTTTACACGGAAGATGATTAGCCAACCAGTTGAGTAAACATCAAAGCTAGATGGAATCATGGTATCTTAAACTCAAGAAAATTAAGCAATTAACTAATTTCAATGTTCGTTGGCATAGATAGAATTAAACATTCCAAATACCCGAAAGATGTTTATTGAATCAGGTCATATTATAAGAATTGCCCTGAAAAACAATTGTTAATGTAACTTGGTGATCAACTTAATTTTCGCAAGTACCACATAGATCTTTTAGTATTTTTCAAACACTCCCAAGTATCTATATATATGTCTCTTTCTTTTCGTATATAATTTGATACTTATTTGTTGCTTTGCGGTATATCGAACGGATCAACATAGTCTTTTCAATCTTACTTTTTAAACCTTTTGGTGATGTTGCTTCTAATATAATGTAGAAAAAAAATGATAACATATCTATGTAGCTCTTTATTTTTTTCCATATATTTTTTCATACCCTAAAAAAAGGTCAACATTCAACTCTTCATTATATATGCTTGAATTATTTTTACACAACCAGCTATATCTACACACCCTGATTGGATAACTTGTCATAATTTATCACATGTTGGTTTTGTTCCTTCAATGCACTAACAAGTCCACTATCATAAGGGTTTATATAACGGATCATATATATATATATATATATATATATATATATATATATATATATATATATATATATATATATATATATATATATATATATATATATATGTATGTATATATATATATGTATATATAACAACAGTGTTTGTAACTACAAGGGAGTTTTATGAGTTTATATATTGACCATTAAAGTCTCGTAGTTTGCAATGAGAACACTTCCACCTGTTACATATTTACTTTGCTATCAATTTAAGTTGACATTCTTTACTAATAAATACCCATTGGTTGTGATATTACTTTTAGGGTACAATTATATTTTTTTAGAAATATTTCCATGATAATCTCCTATAAAAAAGGTTTATTTTGTCACTTGTCACTCTAGTAACCAACCTTTTTGCCACATGTCATTATTATAGACATTCTCACATTATTTTTCCCTTTAAAACGGTATTATAATAATTAAATGCTATAACTAGTATCTCTCTATTATTAGTTGCAATATTTCACTCTTATCTTTTAAAATCAAGGTATATTTTTAAAATTAGATTTTATTAAGAAAATAAAAAATCACATATTTTATAAAAATAGAACTAATAATAATTTTTTTATTATATGAAATTTTCAAAAGCATTAAACCTTTTTGGAACAATATATTTAAAAAAAGGTGAAATTTTATAAAAACAATCTTATCAAAAAAACAAGAATAATTACAGTCCACGGTTTTTAATAAACAAGATTTTGAAAAAAAATAATATTTTTGTAAAAGGATTTTAAAAGAATGTTTAAAAATGAAGCTATTTAGATAAGAGAGTTAAAAAATATTATAATTGTTTTACTTTCTTGAACGATTATGTATATATAATTCATATCTTATATTAAATTATCGTACAGTAAATCTTTGTTTCTATTACTAACTATAATCCGTTTGGTGAATGAGTATCTATCCTATCTATCTATATATGTATATGTCTATCTGTCTATCTATATGTTTATAATAAATAAAAAGTAAGATAAGACGTGACGTGATCGTAAGCCTAATCATACAAACTTTATCATTTCTCTCTATTATTAAAACTAATATTGAATATTAATAATATTACTCATACAATTTTCAAATAAAAAATGCTAAATCAATATTTCATATTGAATGAGCTTGGATCTTAGGATTTATCACGTTCAGATCTAAAAATCAAGATTAAGATGGGTGTATATGTGTGAATAAAAGAACAAAGAGATGGATAATAATAATAATGTTAGGACCATGTACGGACAGAGTACTAACTGATAATGCCTGTATACCTAATCAAATAGTGCGGAATCCTATTTGATTGGCGATCCAATCAGTGAGAACACAAATTCGATCAATCTAGAGATTAAAGAAACGTTATGAACGATTAGAACACGATCAACTGCGATCTATGAGTGGGAACAGGTTCTCTAGGGTCTCTAGACGGATAGGGTACGTATGTGAGTCGAAATTCTTCAAGTGTTCTGTTTTTCCACGAATTAAGTGGTATTTATAGGTTAGGGTTTGTCAATCGTGCGACTAAACCATTAGTATGGTTCAGCCGTGCGTCTGACTCATACGTTTAGTTCATACACACGTCTGAAGGTTCAGTCGTGCGACTGAGCCAATATTATGTCTCAATCGTGCGACTGATCCAGTCTCCTGGTTCAGTCGTGCGACTGGTCCATTAGCATGAAGTGTTCATGCGTATGGTCCATTAGCATGGTCCATTCGCATAAATATTTCATACGATTAAGTTTAAACATATTTCTCAACCATTCTTGACTAAGAACTATGTAAACAACCATAAACCTATATAGTTAGTTCAATATGTGCTTTGATACAATAAACAATGAAACATCAAACAATATAATCATCAATCACATATTTCATTTCATTCAACTTATTCATTACATATATGTAAGACATGAAAGACATTTTACATTAAGCTCCTAAACTAGGTACATATGTATCAACAAACTCCCCCTTGGACCTAGTTTACATAATTGTCTAACATTCTTCATTAGCTCAAACTTCTTGTACTTTACCTCTCTTGTAACTCCGACATGTATCTCGAATGCGAAACAGAGTCTTATCACGTTCTGGAACTGGAGGGCTTGTATGATATCCTACGAGTCATAGAATAGTGGCCACTTGTATAAGGTATATACATCGTCAGCAGACAAGTTAGTAAGCCACATAGGGTCAAATACCCAGATTGTATCCATTTGGCTCTCCTTTTGTAAGACTATGATCGCTTCACCTGTTCTCCAATCATAATACCACCACTTGAAGTGTGGAGTGAAGTCCTGTGCATTTCCCGTAAGGGAATCTTAGACATAGTGCGCGGAGGAATCAACTTCAGCACGACCTTTGGCTTTCCAGTAATTGGATCAACAGACCTTCTGATGTACCTCTTCGGTTGTTGAGGTCTGAAGTTAACCCACCTGGTGTGGTATTCTTTCCTTAGTGCAGCCTCAAACTAGCCTGACATCTTTCTCGGGTCAGCATACAACAACTTTAAGCGTGCCAACTGGTTGAGCTTAAAACCAGGGAGAGTCTTTAGATCATGTGGGAATCTAAAGTACTCTATGCCATTTTCTCTTTTCACTACATACACATTCAGATACTCAAATAAGCCCATGCAATGATCTTGCTTGACACCTTAAAGTGTTTCTTGACTTTGTATAGCTTGGTGTAGACATTTGGCTTTTGTGCAGTACGCATGGCTCGGATCTCAGCAAAACAGGCCGCCCATTCAGCCTTTTTGAAGTCAACATCGGCGTCTGAGGCTTAGGCTTGACCCTCGGTCTTCTCATCCTCTTTCTCCATCTGATCCAGCTTGTCAAATGTATCACTGCCGAGAGTATCACCAAAGTTAGGGACTACATTTCCCTCTCGGTCAGTGTACTCTGGATAATGGTCAGTAGTAACATCCTCTATCTTGATTTCATCTATGTTGTTGATCTCATCATCACATGTCACCTCAAATTTAGGAGCATCCTTAACAATCTTGTCCGGGTTCAGCCTGAACATCTCAGCAAGTTGCTCGTCAGTCAGGTCAAGAATGATTTCTCCTTCTTCGGGAGTATAGCTCACTGACCATCTAACAATCCCTTTCAAATCAAGAATCATTGTGAGTTGAGACTTGATTTGGTGAAGGGGAGCAACATCAAATTCATCTTGCTGATATGTTTGATCTGCTTGATTTAAACATGTAACACATCAATCATTAGTAAATAATCAAGACGGTTAAACATTAAATATATATAAACATTAAGTACACAATTATAATACATGATTCAAGTACAAAATCTTTCAAATACATAAATATCTAATCATTACTTTTGCCCTGAATAGCAGGCTCGTCAGCCGGAGGGGCTGAGGGTGAGGCTCCCTGATTCTGAGCCTTCTTTGACCTTCGCTCTCTTGCCTATGTGGATGCTAATGCAGCAGCATCATCTCCGTCATCCTCATCTTCTCCCTTCTCCTTCTCCTTCAGCTCCATCACCTTCTTCATCTGTCTCATCATCATCATCCACATCATCCTCATCATCGTCATCATCACCATCATCGTCTCCTTCTCTGATCTTGAGGGGCTCATCTTTCTAGCCTTTGAGTCGTAGCATCAACTTCTTGTTCTTCGCCTCAAGATCATTTATCCTCTGTACAGAAGAAGTCTGCAGCTCACAAAGCTCAGCAATCTCCTAACTCTGATCTGCTATCTGCTGAGCCTGAGCAGCATTGAGCTCCATCAACTGGTTTAGCTGTGTAGCTCGTTGCTCATCAGTAGCAAGCAGCTTAAGCACAATCTGGTTTAGATTGCTATGTAACACCCGGTTATTTACTATTTTGAAGCCGACGAAGGAAGAAAAAGAAATAAAGTCCAAAGTTGAGGGACCAAACTCGCCAACGAAAGAAAGTCGGGCGAGTGGGAGTATATAAGGGAGAGGGCAGCCCTTACCCTCTCCCCCACACTAACAAATAAGCCACCAAAGAGAGGAGAAGAGAGAAAGGAAGAAAAGAGGGAAAAAGTGCCGGTTCGGGTTGATTCGGGTAGCCAAAATCGTCGTGTAGCAAGCCAAATCGAAGCCCTTGTCGTTGTGCTCGTTTGTGTGAGTTCTAGGACACCACTTTTACTTGTTTTCAACTGATTTTGGGGCTGGAAAGCATCAAAAAACCCGTTTTTGTATGTGTATGTGTTTGACCCATTTGGGTGTGATGTGTATGATGCGTTTCGAGTATGATTCCGGGTTTGTGTGTGCTTGTATGGTGTTGTGGTATGCATTCCGAAGGTCTAAGATGGTTAATTTAGGCTTAGAATGGGTTTGGATGAGCTTGGAGGCCGAAAATGGCAGATTGGGTTCGGGATGAACTCCATTTTGCATCAGCTAGGGCTATGTGACTGAATGAAGGCCATACGGCCGATTGAGAGGCGATTGAGGTTCATTCGCACGATTGGGATTCATTCGCACGATTGAGGGTTCAGTCGCACGACTAAGGTTTCATTTGCACGATTGGGAGTCCAGTCGCATGGGGAGTCATACGACTGAGGGTCCAGTCGCATAGGTGCTTAGTCGCATGAGTCCATTCGCATGAGGTCAGTCGCATAGGTGCTCATTCGCATTAGTTCCATCTGCATGAGGTCCATACGCACGACTAGGTGTTCATTCGCATAGATGTTCATCCGCATGAGTCCAATCGCTTGGTGTTCATTCGCATGGAGGTCATGCGACAGAAGGGTGTCCATAAGCCCGAAAAGGGTTGTTGCACTCGAAGGAAAGTGTAGTTCGACTTCTGACTTTCGGGGGAAAGCGCAGATGTAAGTTTTGACGTAAAGTTTCCCGTAAGAGCGTTTTAGATGACTGTTATGGCCTTAGAGAGTATGTTGGGCATGATGATGATGATGTTGAATGTTTATTCATGTTATGTATGTATTGTGTTGCCCTGTATGATGATGATGACTATGACTGTGTACGGTATGTTCCTTATTATGATGTATGTTTATCTTTCTTGTGGCTTTACGTGTCATGTTAATGATTGAATGAAGTATTATGTAACGTAAAGTGAAGATAATGAAAGAGGAACATGAAGTAAGAATGCATGCCTTAATGAATGATGAATGAACAAAGGAAAGGCTTGCAAGCACATATATGAGGTGAGCAACTCTGTGTTGCAAGAGACTCGGATGACGTGCAATCATTGAGATTGCCCATGGGGTGAGCAACCTTGTTGTTGCAAGAGACTCGAATAGCGTGCTATCGTGATGTTGCCATGAGGTGAGCAACCTTTTTGTTGCAAGAGACTCGGATAGAGTGCTATCGTTGAGATTTTTAATGAGGTGAGCAACCCTATGGTTGTAACAGACTCGGATAGTGTGCAATCGTTGAGATTGCTATTGAGGTGAGCGACTCTGTCGTCGCAACAGACTCGGAAGAATGAACGTATGAAAAGAACGAAAGATAACGAATGTGATGAAAGATAATAATGACATTATCTTTGTTTACGTATGATGAATGATCGCATGAGAAAAGGAATTGTTTTAATGAAAGTGAAGTATGTTTTATTATTAAACTTGAACTCACTCAGCAACGCTGACTATTTATATGTTTTCCAGTTGACAGATAATGTTTGCTGAGGATGGCACTGCAAGGTTACTCGGCTCTTTTGGGATGACATTCATTTATAAAGATTTTGTGATGTAATACAAACATGTATTTTGTAATCAGATAATGATGTATTATTTGGCAAAAGTGTTTGTAATAAAATGAGATGTCCTTTTTGAATGTTTCCGCTGCAATATTTTCATGACAAAAATGTAATTATGTTTTATGCGCGATGAATGACCAACTGTAAGGGTCCCGGGAACGGGCCCTTACAAGTTGGTATCAGAGCCAAAGTTTAAGTGAAATGGGTAAATCTTCAAAATAAACCTTAACTTAAACTGAAAATTGGACGAAAAGGGAATGGGATGCCAAACTGAGTAGCTGCCTCCCATCAGGTATTTTCTTAAAGTTAACCGTTTTTATGTGCGCATGGTAGGTGGTTATGTGTTGTATGTAGATTTAAATACTGATGTAGTCAGGACAGGTAATACTTGGGGTATGAAGAGTAAAGTAAGTGGCTAATCACAACTGGCCACTGTAATTAGGGACTTACTATACTTGACTTAAACTGAGCTGTTTCCTTGAATGACCATATTGGTGTTTGAATCTTACAGTGTGATAGAGAATGGCTGGTGGTAGATCTTCTAGAGCTTCTATGGATGGAGGCCGTGGTGGTCCTGATGCGGAACCGCGACCTAAAGAGGAAGGCCTAGAGCTGAGAAGGAGGTTCCTAAAGAACCTGAGACCCCTCATACGGAGGCTGGGGATGAGAGTGCAAACTTGAGGGCCTCGGTAAAGGAGGCTGTTGTTGAGGAAGTACATCAGGTCATGTAGACATTCTTACCGTCTATGGTGACCGAAGTCATCAAGGCTGTGAAAGAGGGAGAAAGAAAGGAGAGAAATAGGGCCTCGGGGGAGCGGGAGCAACCGGAGCCTGAAACGATTTTCTCTGATAATAAGGAAGAGGAAGAAGATGAGCCCGTGCAAGGGGTGGTACGAGGCTGTAACTATGGGGCGTTTATGAGATTCAAGCCCCCAACTTTTGATGGAAACGACACTGCTGCTGCGGCTCACCGGTGGGTGAGGGAAATGGAGGCCATTATGATATTAGCGAATGTCGTGAAGACCAGAAGGTGAAGTTCGCTACCCACTCTTTTGTGGATTCGGCTCTGTGTTGGTGGGACAACGTTGTCCAAGCTGAGGGTAGCTGGGCCATTGGGAGGATGAGATGGTCTAAGCTGAAAAAGTTGGTGATTGAGGAGTTTTGTCTTCATCGGGAAATGGACAAGGTCGAAAGGGAGTTCTTGCAACTGGAGGCGAGGACCATGACTCATCAACAGTACACCACGAAATTCAACAAGATGGCACGTCTGGTGCCGGATCAGGTGACACCTCTGTCCCGAAAGATCAAGAGGTATATACAGGGTTTGCCAGCGGATATTCGCAGGCACATGATCGCTGCCCGGCCGAGCACGTTTAGGTCGGCAGTGGATTTGGCGGGAAGATTGTATGATGAGAGAACGATAGTGGTGACTGAAGGTGACAGAAAGAATGGTGGTGATCGAAACTGGCAAAAGAAGAGGTTTGGTCGGGGTGATGCCTCGACGGGTAATAAGAAGGCACGGGTGGATGACCGTCGTGTGGTCACGTCGAGTGCGGGATTGACAAGGTGTGGCAAGTGCGGAAGGGAGCATAGTGGGGAGTGCAGGTTAGGGTCGAACTTGTGCTTCAAGTGTGGAAAGGCGGGGCACATGGCAAAGGACTGTCGTATAGTCCGATGCTATAACTATGGTGAAGAGGATCATATGAGCAAAGATTGTAAGAGGACGAGGGCTGAGAGCTCCAGGGCGAAGAAGACAGGAGGTGAATGAGCGAGGGCGAGCGCCAAGGCATTCACCATGACACAGGAGGAAGCTAGAACGAACCCTGATGTCGTGTCCCGTATGTTTCTGGTGAACCAAACTTTAGCTTCTGTGTTATTTGATTCGGGTGCTAGTAAAAGTTTTATTTCTGCTGCTTTCTGTGCTAAGCTGCCTGTTAGTAGTAGACGTGTTGATGCGCCTTTGATGTAGAAACTGCCATAGGTAAGTCTACTAGGATTTCTGAGATGATAGAAAACTGTTATGTGGAGCTTGAGGGTCATAAGTTTCTTGTTAGACCGTTCGTGATGACCTTAGGTGGTTTTGATTTGGTTCTTGGAATGGATTGGTTGGCGGACTTCAAGGCGAACATTATGTTTCGCAAGAAGATGATTCGTTTGACAGTGCCTGACGGTAGTTCAGTAACGGTTTATGGTGATCGGGTTACTACAATTCCGAAGGTGATCTCGATGGCGGTGGCGGGAAAGTGTATGAGGCATGGATGTAGTGCTTACTTGGCCTATGTAAAGGATGTGGATACGCCAACATCACAACCAGCCGATGTACCGGTTGTGTGTAACTTTCCAAACGTGTTCCCAGAAGACTTATCAGGAGTGCCACCTGACAGAGAGATCGAGTTTCAGATTGATTTGATACCGGGTGCCCAACCTGTCGCCAAGGCACCGTATCGGTTGGCTCCGACAGAGATGAAGGAATTGATGGAGCAGTTGCAGGAGCTGCTTGATAAGGGGTTCATTAGACCGAGTATCTCTCCTTGGGGTGCTCCGGTCCTGTTTGTAAAGAAGAAGGACGGCAGTATGAGGATGTGCATTGACTACCGCGAGCTAAACAAGTTGATGGTGAAGAACCGATACCCCTTACCGAGGATAGATGATTTGTTCGATCAGCTTCAGGGTGCCAGTTGGTTTTCAAGGATAGATCTTCGATCTGGCTATCATCAATTGAAGGTGAAGGAACAAGATATCCCTAAAACAAATTTCCGCACGCGCTATGGTCACTATGAGTTGCTCGTCATGTCTTTTGGTTTGACCAACGCGCCAGCTGCTTTTATGGATCTGATGAATCGAGTGTGTCGGCCGATGTTGGATAAATCAGTGATCGTGTTTATTGATGATATCCTGATTTACTCGAGGAGCGAGGCAGAGCATGCCGGTCACATTCGGGAAGTTCTAGAGACGTTGAGAAGGGAGAAGTTGTACGCCAAGTTCTCCAAGTGCGGGTTCTGGTTGCGCAAGGTTCAATTCTTGTGTCATGTGGTGAATCCTGTCGGGATTATGGTGGACCCGGCAATGGTGGAGGCGGTTACGCAATGGAAGTCACCAAAGACGCCATCCGAGATTCGTAGCTTCTTGGGTTTGACGGGCTACTACCGAAGATTTATCCAAGACTTCTCTAAGATTGCTTCTCCACTGACTAAGTTGACCCAAAAAGATGTGAAATTTGTATGGGGTCAAGCTCAAGAGAAAGCGTTTGAAGAATTGAAGGCGAGATTGACTCAAGCTCCTGTTCTGTCATTACCCCATGGAAGCAAAGATCTGGTGGTTTATTCTGATGCTTCCTACTCGGGATTGGGGTGTGTATTAATGCAGAGATAAAAGGTTATAGCCTATGCGTCCCGACAGTTAAAGGTTCATGAGGTCAATTATCCTACTCATGACTTCGAGCTAGCAGTTGTGGTCTTTGCGTTAAAGATTTGGAGGCACTATCTTTACGAGACGAAGTGCACCATATTCACTGACCACAAGAGCCTGAAGTACTTCTTCAAGCAGAAGGATCTGAACATGAGGCAGAGACGATGGTTGGAGCTCATAAAAGACTATGATTGCGAGATCCATTACCATCCGGGCAAAGCCAACGTGGTGGCGGATGCCCTTAGCCGAAAGGAGAGACCCGAGCCGATTCGGGTGAAAGCATACCAATTGATCATGACCTCGGATGTGATGAAGCAGGTCAAAGAGTTCAAAAATGAGGCATTGAAAGAAGATCATCTTAACTATTAAAAAATGAGAAGTCTGGTTGGGAATTGGGTGAAAACACACTCGGTGTTAGAACCCGATTCGGTCATGTGTGGATTCCTCGTTTTGGGGATCACGAGTGAGGATAATGGATGAAGCTCACAAGACTCGGTACTCCATTCATCCTGGTGCCACGAAAATGTACCATGACATGAAAAAGGATTATTGGTGGCCGGGTATGAAGCGCGATATGGTGGTGTATGTGAGTAAGTGCCTTACTTGCTTACAGGTAAAGGTCGAGCATCAAAGCCGTATGGGAAGATCCAACCTTTGGATATACCGGAATGGAACTGGGAGCACATCACCATGGACTTCATTACGAAGCTGTCGCGTACCCCGAAAGGGTACGATGCCATATGGGTGATAGTTGACCGTTTGACGAAGATTGCTCACATTCTACCGTCCGCGAGACATATTCATCTGAGAGGTTGGCTGATCTGTTCATCAAGGAAATTCTAACTCGTCATGGTGTGCCGGTGTCTATTGTGTCGGATCGCGACACCCGGTTTACAACTAAATTTTGGAAGAAATTCCACGACGCTATGGGGACGAGGTTACATATTAGCATGGCTTATCATCCCCAGATTGATGGTCAGTCAGAAAGGACCATTCAGGCACTAGAAGACATGCTTCGGGCATGTGTGATTGATTTTGGTGGAAGTTGGGATGACCACCTACCGTTAGCCGAATTCTCATACAACAACAGCTATCATGCCAGCATTGGTATGCCTCCATATGAGATGCTATACGATAGGAGATGTAGAACACCCGTTTGTTGGGCTTATAGTGGTCAGAAAGAATTGGGAAGTGCCGAGGTAATCGAGGCTACGACTGAGAAGCTTGAGAAGATTAAAGCCTTCATGAAGGCAGCCAAAGACAGACAGAAGTTGTATGCCGATAAACGATGCATGCCAATTGAATTCCAGGTGGGTGACCGGTTATGTTGAAGGTCTCACCTTGGAAGGGTATCATCCGCTTTCGAAAACGGGGTAAGTTGAGCCCAAGGTATATAGGCCCTTTCCGAATCATCGCTCGAGTAGGAGAGGTGGCCTATAGACTGGAGTTACCGGATGAGTTAAGTGGAATTCACCCGGCATTCCATGTATCTCATCTAAGGAAGTGCTTAGCTGATGAAGATATGATTGTTCCGCTGGAGGATCTCGAAGTAGATGAACGACTCAATTATGTGGAGCAACCAGTGGCAATCATCGATCGGAATGAGAAAAGGCTGAGAAATAAAGTGGTTCCTCTTGTGCGTGTACAATGGAAGCACAGGAAGGGATCTGAGTCAACGTGGGAGACTGAGGAGGAAATGAGACAGCATTATCCACGTTTGTTTGAAGAATAACAGGTTTCGGGGACGAAACCTATTTAAGAGGGGTGGACTTGTAACACCTGGTTATTTACTATTTTAAAGCCGACGAAGGAAGAAAAAGAAATAAAGGCCAAAGTCGAGGGACTAAACTCGCCAACGAAAGAAAGTCGGGTGAGTGGGAGTATATAAGGGAGAGGGCAGCCCTTACCCTCTCCCCCACACTCACAAATTAGCCACCAAAGAGAGGAGAAGAGAGAAAGGAAGAAAAGAGGGAAAAAGTGCCGGTTCGGGTTGATTCGGGTAGCCAAAATCGTCGTGTAGCAAGCCAAATCGAAGCCCTTGTCATTGTGCTCGTTTGTGTGAGTTCTAGGACCCCACTTTTACTTGTTTTCAACTGATTTTGGGACTGGAAAGCATAAAACCCGATTTTGTATGTGTATGCGTTTGACCCGTTTGGGTGTGATGTGTGTGATGCGTTTCGAGTATGTTTCCGGGTTTGTGTGTGCTTGTATGGTGTTGTGGTATACATTCCTAAGGTCTAAGATAGTTAATTTAGACTTAGAATGGGTTTGGATGAGCTTGGAGGCCGAAAATGGAAGATTGGGTTCGGGATGAACTCCATTCTGCATCAGCTAGGGCTAGGCGACCGAATGGAGGCCATACGGCCGATTGAGAGGCGATTGAGGTTCATTCGCACGATTAGGATTCATTCGCACGATTGAGGGTTCAGTCGCACGACTAAGGTTTCATTCGCATGATTGGGAGTCCAGTCGCATGGGGAGTCATACGACCGAGGGTTCAGTCGCATAGGTGCTTAGTCGTTTGAGTCCATTCGCATGAGCTCAGTCGCATAGGTGCTCATTCGCATTAGTTCCATCCGCATGAGGTCCATAGGCATGACTGGGTATTCATTTGCATAGATGTTCATCCACATGAGTCCAATCGCATGGTGTTCAGTCGCATGGAGGTCATGCGACTGAAGGGTGTCCATACGCCCGAATAGGGCTGTTTCACTCGAAGGAAAGTGTAGTTCGACTTCTGACTTTCGGGGGCAAGTGCAGATGTAAGTTTTGACGTAAAGTTTCACGTAAGAGCATGTAAGATGACTGTTATGGCCTTAGAGAGTATGTTGGGCATGATGATGATGATGTTGCATGTTTATGCATGTTATGTATGTATGGCGTTGCCCTATATGATGATGATGACTATGACTGTGTACGATATGTTCCTTATTATGATGTTGTTTGTCTTTCTTGTGGCTTTACGTGTCATGTTAGTGATTGAATGAAGTATTATGTAACATAAAGTGAAAGATAATGAAAGAGGAAGATGAAGTAAGAATGCATGCATTAATGAATGATGAATGAACAAAGGAAAGGCTTGCAAGCGCATATATGAGGTGAGCAACTCTATGTGCAAGAGACTCGAATGACGTGCAATCATTGAGATTGCCCATGGGGTGAGCAACCTTGATGTTGCAAGAACTCGAATAGCGTGCTATCATGATGTTGCCATGAGGTGAGCAACCTTGTTGTTGCAAGAGACTCGGATAGCATGCTATCATTGAGATTGGTAATGAGGTGAGCAACCCTATGGTTGTAATAGGCTCGGATAGTGTGCAATCGTTGAGATTGCTATTGAGGTGAGCGACTCTGTCGTCGCAACAGACTCGGAAGAATGAACGTATGAAAAGAACGAAAGATAACGAATGTGATGAAAGATAATAATGACATTATCTGTGTTTACGTATGATGAATAATCGCATGAGAGTAAAGTATGTTTTATTATTAAACTAGAACTCACTCAGCAACGCTGACTTTTATATGTTTCCCGTTGGCAGGTAATGTTTGCTGAGGATGGCACTGCAAGGTTACTCGGCTCTTCTGGGATGGCATCCATTTATAAAGCTTTTGTGATGTAATGCAAACATGTATTTTGTAATCGGATAATGATGTATTATTTGGCAAAAGTGTTTATAATAAAATGAGATGTCATTTTTGAATGTTTCCGCTGCAATATTTTCATGAGACAAATGTAATTATATGTATTATGCGCGATGAATGACCAACTGTAAGCGTCCCGGGAACGAGGCCTTACAGGCTAGCTGCTCCTCAAACCCAACGGAGGACAGAGAGGATCCAAAGCTCAGTAGGACCTGAGATGAAGTCCCAGCTCGATGGGTGGTGATAGTGGTGGTAGCTGTGGTAAAGATGGGTGGTGGTATAGGTATAACTGGTGGAGGTATGGCTGTAGTAGTGGAGGGTGGAGGTGTGGTAGTAGTGGTGAGTGGTGTGGTAGTAGTGGTGGAGGGTGTGGTAGTGGTGGTGGTAGCTGTGGTGGTGGTGGTGGTAGAGGTGGTGATCAAAGTGAATCTCCGTCTCTTACTCTTCATCCCGTGCGGCTGAGCCATCCTCTTTTTCCTCGATCCCTTCGTGGAGGATGCTCCCCCTTGGCTGCTGGGCTGGTCTGGGGTGTAAGATGGATCAGTAGCAGCCTCCCCAGACTCATTCTGGCGTCCACCTACCGCCTCAATCCCTCGCTCGGTGGCAACCACCCTGCTGCCCATCGTTCGAACTAAAGATTCGTCATTGGACTCCTCCTCCTCATCAGGCCGAAAGTCCTGATGGAATCCTGCCGTCTCAGCTCCTCCGTGGGTGGATGATGGAGATATAACATCTGTGGTAGTGGCCCTAGATTGGGTGGGGCCAGTATCTCCACCAACACCACTGTTATCATCATCAGAATCGTCGGATGGGAGCACAATCGGCTCAGAATCTGAGTCACTATCATCGTGGTTTATTACTAAATAATTTGACATTTTAAGTACATATTAGTAGTTTATTTAGTGGTTGTATCTTGGTATTAGTTTTGGACCGATTTTAACACTTAGGGCTTGATTAATCTTTGCACTTTGATCAATTCTAGTCCCGCATTACCTGTAGAAACGATTCGAAGATCAGTACGAATCACAAATATGGTGCTAAATCACTGAAATGAAATTTGGGCAGAGTGGTATTACAGTCGTACGATTTAGGGGTGATTTGGGGGTGATGAATGACTGCGACCGATTCCCCCTCTATTTATACTAGGGTTTCTTCATTCGTGCGACTGAACCTAATCACACTGTTGATTCGTGCGACTAAGGCTCAGTCGTGCGAATGGCTAAGTCGGTCACCTTCAGTCATGCGACTAGGTTTCAGTTGTGCGACTGTCTCATTCGGTCACCTCCATT
The DNA here is from genome assembly GCA_025215565.1 of Flaveria ramosissima. Classification (NCBI taxonomy): domain Eukaryota; kingdom Viridiplantae; phylum Streptophyta; class Magnoliopsida; order Asterales; family Asteraceae; genus Flaveria; species Flaveria ramosissima. The sequence goes on from CM046032.1 coordinate 9,184,023, forward strand.
CGTGCGATTGGTTCATTCTCATGATCCAATCGTATGGATTGACCCATGCTTATGGTTCAATCTCATGTCTGGTCCATACATGTGGTTTAGTCGTGCGATTGGGCTCATACATATGGTCCAATTGTACGATTGGTCCATACTCATGGTCCAGTCATGCAAATGGCTCATACTTATGAGTTTGACCTTATGACCATTCATACACTTAGCTCTTTACTTATTGATAAGACATTTTGAACAATTGATCATCTCAGACATGACCATTTTAACTTAGAAAAACTGTTGATCACCTCAAACGTGATCCTTTTACATTTGAAAACCCATTGGTCACCTCAGACGTGACCCTTTTAGTGAGTGAATCCCAGATTGACTTCCGATGCGTAGTCTGACATTTAACTACTAAATTAACTGAAACTAACTAAATTAAACAACTAGAAATAAAACAAAGACCAGACATATTTTTGTATTTTTTATTAGAGATGAAATACAACCTATTAGAATAATTCAAATTGATTTTACTTCATGGACATCACAGCTTTAATTCCAGTTAATCATTTTTGGTACGATTCATTTTGGAATCAAACAGGTATTGCAGAATCATTTGGGACATGTTACCAAACCTTTTGATGCTAGATTCTTGTTTTTATCGAGAGTCATTAGCAAGTTTAGGAAATCATACTAGAGCAATAAGGTACACACGCTGATTTGGACTTTCAAGAGTTGCAGCCACGATGATTGTTAGTATACTTGTCCACTTAAATCCATACACAGATTTTTGACACACATTGGTGATTAAGGATTAATTATTTCAACAAGCATTTGTGGATCCCACGCTTATATGGTAATCAACATTCCTCAGGAGATTTTTGTGCGGTCTACGGGTATTTTGACAAGAAGAAACTATTCTAAGAGCTTTAAAAGAGATGCCAAGCCTCAGGTCAGTGCCATCGCACAGCAGAGAGGCGCAAACAACAATGAATTCTAGAATATTTAGGTTATGCTTATCTACGTAAGTGCCATCGCACAACAGAGAGGCACACAACCTATCTTCTTGTGAGAGCATTTTTCTTTTCTTTTTGCACGTAACGCACCAACAACATTTGTTATCAGTTTGATAGCGCTTACACATTTTTTTCGTGCTTTGCTCTTTTTATGGTCATCACACACACATTTGTGTCGCTTATTTGCTCGTTATCCCTTATTGAAGTACATTGATTGTGTTTACCAGGGATAAGATGGAATCCATCAGCAAGTTGAACAATTTAGTTTGAATTTAATCAACAGTGAGGTCTACTCATCTGTTGTGTTGAATCTACCGTCACATCATATAATGAACTTGCAACCTCTAGGTCTACTTTCTCTATGTTACCTTAGTAGCATACTAGTTTTACTATCATTTTTCCTTTTATTTTGCTTTGACTTCTCAGATTTATACTTTGAATTTTGCATCTTAATCATTTAAAATTTTTATGTCCCAAATAATCTGTTCCCCGTGTACTTATCATTTTCCAAATACGTTGAATCAGTATCACAGATTTGATTTCTATCCTTTTAGCTAGGCTGTCCTTCTCCCCCTTTTTCCTATATATATATATATATATATATATATATATATATATATATATATATATATATATATATATATATATATATATATATATATATATATATATATATAGATATATCTTTATATTAAAAATAGTACTAATTACACTTTAATCCACTCTAACCTATTCTCCCCCTAAAATTCTAAAAACCGAAAATATTTTTGAGTTTTTGGATTTTATAGAAACAGAAAATTAAAATAAGAAAAATAAAAGAAAATAAAAAAATAAAAAATAACTCTACACGTCGGACTAAGTACTGTCATCTTCGGGATCACTTCACATTTCTATTTCACGCCGTTGACCTCTAACAGATACAAAAATCTTGGTTTATCAAACGCTTTTGTGTAGAGGTCAGCAAATTGAAAGTCCGTATTAATTTTAACAACATCGATTAAATTTTTTTTCAAAACAATCACGTATAAAGTGATATTTAATTCCGATGTGTTTGGTTTTAGGATGTTGGATAGGATTTTTAGTTACGGCTATAGCAGCAGAATTATCAACAAATATAGGAGTGTTAGAGAATTTCAAACCGTAGTCCCGCATTTGCTGTTGAATCCAGATGATTTGTGAACAGTAGCTTGTAGCAGCAACATATTCAGCATCACAAGTTGACAGAGCAACCGATGTCTGCTTCTTACACTGCCACGTGACTAATCGTCTCCCGAAGAATTATGCTACGTGACTAATCTTCTCTCAAAGAATGACATCCTGCTAAAGTGGACTTGTAGTTCATTTTGCAGCCGCCATAATCCGAATCGCTATACGCTGTAAGCTCAAAGTTAGCGTCATGAGGATACCACGACCCTAGTGAGTACCCTTCAGATAACGAAATATCCTTTTGACTCCTATGAGATGGTTGACTTTCGGTTTCGCCTGATATCTAGAGCAGAGACACGTCGCGTAAATGATATCAGGCCATGAGGCAATGAGGTACATGAGTGATCCGATCATTCCTCGGTACATGGTGGCATCCACCAGATCACCATTTTCGTCGGGTGCCACATCGTGGTTTGTAGCAAGTGGAGTTCCAGCTGCCGAAGCATTCTACATATCGAACCGACTTAGGATATCACCTACATACTTGGTCTGATGTAGAAATATTCCCTTTGGTGTCTGATCCACCTGTAACCCAAGAAAGAACTTCATTTCTCTCATGGCACTCATCTCAAATTCAGCTTTCGTTACTGCTTCAAATTCCTTATATAGATCTTCATTTTTGCAGCCGAAGATTATGTCATCAACATATATCTGAACTAGCATTAAGTCACCATCCTTTTCTTTGATGAACAGTGTATAATCAATCACTCCTCTGCGAAAGCCGTGTTTCCCAAGATGAGTTGAGAGTTTTTCATACCATGCTCTTGGGGCTTGGTGGAGCCCGTAGAGAGCCTTATCCAGCTTGTAAACTCTGTCCCGATGATAAGGATCCTCAAATCCTTCGGGTTGACTAACATACACTGTCTCCCGGATTTCACCATGAAGGAATACACTCTTTACATCTAGCTGATAAACTTTAATCTTCATGTAAGAGGCATAGGCAAGGAAGATACAGATTGCTTCCATAGGTGCAAACACTTCATTGTAATCAATACCCTCGACATATCTAAAACCTTGAACGACAAGTTGAGCCTTGTTGCGAATTATGACCCCTTGATCGTCTTTCTTGCATTTTAAGACCCATTTAGTTCCAATGACTTTAGCACCTTTTGGTATGTCCACAAGGGTCCATACTCCTAGCTTCTTGAACTATAGGAGTTCTTTGCATCGCACTTACCCATGCCTCATCGTTTAATGCTTCACTAACATATTTTGACTCAACTTGAGAAAGAAAACATCGATAAGCACTGCAGGACCGTTTAAGGGCTTAAACACAATTACAACACAACAACACAATGAGGAGATTAACTAAGCTCTAATCAAACAGTGAACTGGGTAACCAAGGTGAAACTAAGAACACAAGTAAAGCAAGAGACAGAACAAGAGAATATGGGTTTCAAGGAGGCAGTATATTGCTTTCTCAAGTTCTTTTACAAGTGTTACAAAGCATGAAGAAAAGATACAAGAACTTGAAATACTTATACTACAACCTACAGCCGGCTATACTTTGAAAGCCAGCTGGATACAATTGACTAGACACTAACAAAATCAATTGTAGGATCAAAAGGCATATCTGCCTTTTGACCTTGTGACTGACATACATGCCATAGCTCACATCCTTATACAATACAAAAAGGATAAAGTACATAAAGTGGAAAGTTGAATACTCAAGACCTCAATGTACAGTTACCAAAAGCAAGACCCTTTTCACCAACTCATGTAAGTTGGTGACTTTACAGAGACACAGCGGAAAAGGTGCTTTATGGAACAGTACATCAGATAAAGCATGTGTACTAAAAGTCTTCGGAAGAAATCTGTCTTCATTGGTTGAGGCTTCGGAAGACTTTGTCTCTGAAGCTTCGGAAGACTTCATGTTTGGCTTCGGAAGATATTGGTCTTGGCTTCGGAAGATTTTACACTTAGAATATTTTCTAATGCTTTGTGTAAAAACTTCCGAAGCATTCTTTGTTGATACATGTATGTCCCTAGATCATGATTTGTAATGTAATGAACTTGTCTGTCTGATTATGAAGTAATTGTAATTAATTAATGAAATGATATGAATTGGTTGTTACTTGTGATGTTTAATATTTCATTAATAAGTTGTGATTGTATTGATTGGGTTTATGAATGTTTGAATGATTGCACATTATGTTATATTATTAAAACATTCAAACTTAACTTTATGAAGTTCTCATGCGAATGGCCCATGCGAATGGACCACACGCATGAATAACTTCATACGATTGACTCAATCGCACGACTGAACCAGGAGACTGGATCAGTCGTATGATTGACACATAAGATTGACTCAATCGCACGACTGGACACTCAGTCGTGCGGATGAATCAAACGCATGGTTCAATCGCACGACTGAACCATACTTATGGCCCAGTCGCACGATTGAACAATACTAACCTATAAATAGACCAAATTCGTGGGAAAACGTAAGCATTCATCCCATTACGACTCTAGACGTACCCTAGCCGTCCAGAAGCCTCCCAAATCGTTCTCCAAGTTCATAGAACACATCAGATTGGTTCCTAATCGATTTCTGACGTTGATTTCAATTCTTGATTGATTCATCGTGTGTTCTCACTGATTGGATCGCCAATCAAATAGGATTCCGCACTATTTGAGTTGGTTTAACACGCAATCACTCGGTATTTCGTTCAAATACCAGGTCCTAACAAGTGGTATCAGAGCTTTGGCTCTTGATTTCGTGTTGATTCAATCAAGATTGCATAAAGTTTGTGTTTTTGCACGAAAAACGCAATCTTTTGCATCAAAAGTGATCTTGGACGTTCCCTGCTCATTGAAGTTCAGTTTCTACGGACTTAGACGATTTGGACTTGCAAAATTTCGAATTTTCACGGCTGAAAACCCGTCAAACCTAGAAATTTTTCGCAAAACAGCAGCTTCAGTCGCACGAGTGACTCATTCGCACGACTAGACTCATTCGCAGTGTTCATTCGCACGACTGGACCTAGTCGCACCCTCATTCGGCCGACTGAACCATTCGTTCGCATAGCTCATAAGCACCATATTCATTCGCACGACTGAACCATTCGCCCTGTTCAGTCGCACGGTTGAACCAATCGCAGAGTTCATACGCACGATAAGACCATTCGCATTCTTCAGTCGTATCAGTTAAGTTGATTTGATTAGACTCTAAGTTTATTAACCATGGAAGATCAGATGTCAGCCTTTACTGTTGGGAAGGACTCAAGAATTCAGAACCTGCTGCTGCTTGAGAGTGAGGTGGGTATTCACAATAAACCACCAAAGCTCTTGACTTTAGATGAGTTTCCTCACTGGAAACAACGTTTTGAGATCTACCTCAATGGAGTAGATCCTAATCTGTGGGAAGCTATCGAAGTTGAGTATAGTACACCGGTGGGAGCAGATGGAGTAAAATTAACGTTAAGTGGGATGACTGACGCACAGAAAGTAAAGTATAATGCAGAGAAAAGAGTTTATGCGATGATAACTCAGTCGATCCCCAAGGATATATTCCACCAGTACTCAGAGAACAAGCAGTCCAAGAAACTGTGGGATGAGCTAGAGAAAAGGTATGATGGGAATGCATCGTTAAAGGCAATCAAAGCAAAGGAGTTAAAGAAGGAATTCGATAACTTCTCATCAATTGGTAACGAGAGTTTAGATGAAGTCATAGACAGATTCTAAACCCTGATGAGCGAGTTGCATACACATGGAGTGGAAACAACTATGGAAGAGAAAGTAAGCAACTTCGCAGATGGATTGCCTGATAAGTGGGCCTCATTCGTATCTAATCTTAGACAGAATGGTATACTTATAAAGCTGGATATAAATGACTTTATTCTCAGCTGCGTGAAGAAGCACTAAGGATGAAGTATAGAGCACAAAAGTCTTCATATACACAAAATCCAGCTTTATACAATGCCACGCCTCAAGCTAAGACATCTGGAGCACCTCTCCAGACAGCATTTGTGTCTAGCTCGTCAGGTTCTTCACATGCTTCTCCTTCTGGATCAGACACGTCAGGGTCGTCATGTACCCATTATATCGGATCAGAAGCAAATGCTACCAAATTGAAGACCGAGAACCTCGGTAATGTGACCGTAGAAGTAGCACGAGAGCATATGGATCTTCTCGCCGCAGTAGTTTCATTCATATGATGGACTTGTGGCTGGGAAGATTGGAAACTGTCATTTGGCAGATGAAGACTACGAGCAGGTAGATGAAATGGAGCTTGAGAGAATGGATATATGTGGGCCTTAGCTAGCGCTGTCCGAAGGGCGAAGAAGTTTGTTAAGAAGACAGGACAAAATTTGATAGCTACTAAGGATACCACATTTGGTTTTGACAAGAGCAAAGTGACCTGCTTCAACTGTGGAGAGAAAGGGCACTTCAAGAGGGAATGTGTCAAGCCAAAGAAGACGGGTAATGGGAACCCGTTCTCATCCTTTACTCGCCAAGACAAGCAACCCTCTAGTTCTACTTCATCAAACAAGGACCCAAAAGCCTTGACTGCTCATGATGATGAAGGACAGGACTGGAGTTTTAGATTTGTCTCCCCAGATCTAACATTGCCAGTGTTGAAATATTGATATGATTCTGCGAGTGAATGTTTAGCTTGATGCAGTGTGATAGTTGATTTAGGAGTGCAAGTGAAGAAACACACACGTGAAGAAACAACTGCAGCTGAAGTCAGTTACACACCAAAGGAGGAAACTTCCTGTCAGATTCAGAAAAGTTAGGACCACCAGAACCAGAGACGTCTGATGCTGCGTTGATGGCTAACTCTTCTGAACAACACAGGGTGTTCGATATAGCGCTGAAACTAACACGTGGATTATAGACAGTGGAGCATCCAGGCACATGACAGGAAATAGAGCCCTTTTATCAAATGTCAAACAAATAAAAGGAGGGCATGTTTCCTTTGCAGGAAACAAGGGAGGATACATCACAGCACAGGGAGAAGTGGGGAATCAGAAAGTTAAGTTTGATAAGGTGAACTACGTTCAACAACTTCAAAATAACTTGCTTTCTGTTTCCCAAATCTGCGATAAAGGATTTAAAGTCATCTTCGACAACAACAAGTGTTACGTGCTGAAGAAAGACTATATGATTCCAGAGGACCAAGTTCTATGACTGCTTCAAGATATAAGGACCTATATGTCTTGGATCTGTCAACTGCTGCTCCAACGGATCATGAAGTGCAGTGCTTTCTATCTAAAGCTACTGAGAAGGACTCAATCTCCTGGCATAGGAGAATGGGACACATTAGTCAAAGGAAGATGAATCACTTGATTCAGAAGGACTTAGTGAGAGGAGTAAATGTCAAGAACTTCCAACTTCCTGATTTTGGTGTAGCTTGCAAGAAAGGCAAACAGACAAAAAGTCTCATAAGGAAAAGAAAGTTCATTCAATAGAACTTCCTCTTGAACTTCTTCACATGGATCTGTTTGGTCCAGTCAGTACAAGGAGCATTGCAGGCGATCTGTACTGTTTTGTGGTCACTGATGACTACTCAAGGTTCACTTGGGTAATGTTTCTGAAATCCAAATCAGAAACATTTGAGTCATTCAAGGAATTAGTCACCACTCTGGAGTCTCTCTACAAGCTAAAGGTTAGACAAGTACGCTCAGACAACGGGACCGAATTCAAGAATCAATGGATGGAGGCATACTGCAAGGAAAAGGGAATTGTTCATCAATTCACTTCAGCATACACGCCTCAGATGAATGGTGTTGCTGAGAGGAAAAATAGGAGCTTGATAGAGACTGCACGGACTATGCTGGCGGACTCGAAACTGCCTATCCAATTCTGGAATGAGGCAGTAGCAAATGCATGTTTACACTAAATCGAGTCCTAATAGTCAAGCGCCACGGAAAGACATGTTATGAGCTACTACAAAGAGACGCAAACCGAATTTGGAGTATCTTGAACCTTTTGGCGCGCCATGTACACTTCTGAAGAAGACGCAAGAAGGAAAATTCAGCGAGAAGGCAGATGAAGGAATCTTTCTAGGATACAACATACCGAATAAGCGAGTTTACAATAACTCAACGGGTCTTGTAGAAGTGTGGTGTAATGTCGACGTTCAGAGATATACCACACCACCTACAGAAAAGGACCTGCCTACTTCTTCGATTATGATGGATTCTTCAAATCCTTCAACATACCTCTCTCTCCCTCGGACGATGAGCTAGCAACTAGGATGATGTATGATATTCTGAATACACCATCTAGCCACAGGGAGAATCATCTACTCAGTCAGGGGGAGTAGTCGACAACAGTGACTCCTCCTCTGAAGATGAAGCTGAAGAAGATGACCAGAACAGTCAGGAGGAACAGGTTCCAGTTCCAGCAAGTCCACAAGCATCTACGAGTGATGCACCTTCGACTTCAGAACCTCAAACTCCAACTACCTCAGATGCAGAACCAAATGTTCATAATCTTGGTTCTGAGGTAGCTGTTCCTACTACTCCAGGATCACGACTAAATGTTTATCATCCCCTTGACAATGTCATTGGAGATGTCAGATCAGGAGTACAAACCCGAAATCAGTTGTACTCAGCTGATTACGCCTCGGTTATGGAGAAAGGTTACATTCATGATGGTGCCTATCGATGTTTTGTCTCGCAGGTTGAGCCAAAATATGTCATGTGAAGCACTCAATGATGAGGCGTGGGTGAGTGCCATGCAAGAAGAACTTCTGCAGTTTAAGAAGTTAGGTGTATGGACATTGGTTGATAAACCTAAAGGTGCTAAAGTCATTGGCACTAAATGGGTACTAAAATGCAAAAAGGATGACCAAGGGGTCATTATCAGGAACAAAGCTCGACTGGTGGTTCAAGGTTTTCGCCAAGTCGAGGGAATTGACTACAATGAGGTGTTTGCACCCGTGGCAAGGATGGAAGCTATTCGTATCTTCCTTGCCTATGCATCGTACATGAAGATCAAAGTCTACCAATTAGATGTAAAGAGTGCATTCCTTCATGGGGAATCAGAGAAACAGTCTATGTAAGTCAACCCGAGGGTTTTGAAGATCCTTATCATCGGGATAGAGTCTACAAGCTCGACAAAGCTTTGTATGGGCTTCATCAAGCTCCTCGAGCTTGGTATGAGAAACTCTCAACTCATCTTGTGAAACACGGCTTTCGCAGGGGAGTAATTGACTGTACACTGTTTATTAAGGAAAAGGATGGCGACCTACTGCTTGTACAGATATATGTTGATGACATAATCTTCGGGTCAAAGAACGAAGAGTTATGTAAAGAGTTTGAAGCAGTAATGAAGAAAGAATTTGAGATGAGTGCCATGGGGGAGATGAAGTTCTTTCTCGGGTTACAGGTGGATCAAACACCTAATGGGATCTTTCTACATCAGACCAAGTATGTAGGAGACATTCTCAGTCGCTTTTGACATGGGACTTTTGGCCACTTGCTACTAATCATGATATAGCACCGGATGATAATGGAGATCTAGTAGATGCCACTATGTACCGAGGAATGATCGGATCCCTCATGTATCTCACTGCCTCAAGACCTGATATTATGTATGCTACATGTCTATGCTCAAGATATCAGGCTAAACCAAAGGTCAACCATCTGATCGGGGTCAAGAGGATTTTTCGTTATCTGAAGGGTACACCCACACTTGGATTGTGGTACCCTCATGATGATGACTTTGAGCTTACCGCGTATAGTGACTCGGATTACGGGGGCTGCAAGATGAACTACAAGTCTACATCAGCAGGGTGTCAATTCTTTGGGAGAAGATTAGTTACCTGGCAGTGTAAGAAGCAGACATCGGTTGCCTTGTCAACCTGTGAAGCCGAATATGTTGCTGCTGCAAGTTGCTGTTCTCAAATCATCTGGATTCAACAGCAAATGCGGGATTACGGTTTAAAATTCTCATCTACTCCTATTTTTGTTGATAACTCTGCTGCAATTGCAGTAACTAAAAATCCGGTCCAACATCCTAAGACCAAACACATCGGTATTAAATACCATTTCATAAGAGATTGTTTTGAAAAGAACTTAATTGATGTGGTTAAAATTAATACTGATTTTCAACGCGCTGACCTCTATACTAAAGCCTTTGATAAACCACGTTTTCAATATTTATTAGAGGTCAACGGTGTTAAAAAAAAAGTGAGGTAATTCCTGATGATGAAAATGTGTAGTCCGATGTCGTGTAGTTAAATTTATTTTATTTATTTTGATTTGTCTATTTGATTTTAATTTTATTTAAACTCATTTCTCTTGCTGTTTATTAAAATCCTAAAATAATTAAACCAGAAATGATTTTAGTATTTTAGGGGGAGAATATGTCAGCAAGTTAACATTAAAAAAAAAAAAAAAAAAAAATGAGGGAGAAGGAGTAGCGAGCTGAAATAAGGTAGATTGTATCTGTGATACCGATTCAATACCTTTGGAAAATGATAGTACACAGGAACAAATCAAGAGGGACTTTAAAATTTAAGTTTTGTAATATGCAAAAGTTCAAAGAAATAAATCTGTGTAGTCTAAGCAATACAAAAGGAAAGATGATAGAAAACTGGCAACTCCTAAGGTGACACAAAGAAAGTAGACTTAGAGGTTGCTAGACCATATATGATATGTTGGTAGATTCAACACAATAGACAAATAGACCGGATTGGTGATTTCAAGATAAAACTAAAGTGTTCAACTGACTGTGGGCGTCCATCTTATCACTGGTTAACACAATCAACAATATTCCAATAAGGGGTAATGAGCAATTAAACGCCACAAATGTGTGCGGATGACCATAACCAGAGCAAAGCAAAAAAAAAAATTGAAAGACAAATGCAATAAAGCTAATGACTTATGTTGTTGGTGCTTTTGTGCAAAATAAAATAAGCTGCTCTAACAAGGAGATAGGTTATGTGCCTCTCTCTGCTGTGCGATGGCACTGACCTGAGGATAAGCATAACCTAGATATTCTAGAATTCATTGTTGTTTGCCGCCTCTCTGCTGTGCGATGGCACTGACCTGAGGACAGGCTTCTCTTTGAAAGCTCTAAGAATAGTCTCTTCTTGTAATAATACCCGTAGACCGCTCAAAAGCTCCTGAGGGATGTTGATTACCATATAAGTGTGGGATCCACAAGTGTTAGTTGAAATAATTACACCTAAATAAGTCACCTCTGTGTCAAAAGTCTGTGTATGGATTTAAGTGGACAAACATACTGACAATCATTGTGGCTACATTCTCAAAGGTCCAAATCAATGTGAGAATCTAAGAGTTTCAGTATGATTTCCTTATGTTGCTAACGACTCTGGATGAACATCGAGAACTTGAGCATCAAAAGGTTTTATAACGAGTCCCAAATGATTTGAATTGCCTGTATGATTCCAAAAATTGAATTGGTCCAGATGTGATCAACCTAAGTTGAAGCTATCTACTCCCCGATCCAAATCCCGTAGATATCAATCTCTGGATTTATCTCTCACAAAAAGCCAAAAATATGTCTGATTATGTAATTAGTTTAAATTCTTAAATTAGTTAGTTTGTTTTTAAGTTTTAACTTGAGTCAAGTGTCGGGCTACATCAGGAAATCAGAAGGAATAAACTCACTAAAAGGGTCATGTCTGAGATGACCATATGTTCTTTGAAAGGTTATATCAGTCACGTCTGAGGTGACAAAGTATTTTTAAAAGGATCACGTCTGAGGTGATCAAAGTGTTTTCAAGATAAAAGGATCATGTCTGAGATGATCAAAAGTTCATAACGTTAATTTAATTAATATAAAAGAGTCTAAAGGTAAATTGGTAAAATAGCAGAAAAATTAACTAAGTATGACCCATTCGCACGAATGACCATACGTATGGACTAACCATACGAATGAAGTCCATTCGCACGAATGGATCATACGATTAGTCCAATCGGAGGCTTAAGTGCGAACGAGTGAGTCAGTCGCACGACTGAACTTCAGTCGGACGACTGGAGAAGGGCGACTGACCCAATCGCACGACTGAGTCCCACTCGCACGACTGAAAGGTGCGAATGAACTCAGTCGCACGATTGGATCTAGGGTGGATATAAATAGAGGTGGAGTCGGTCGCAGAGACTCCTCATTCTCAAATCGCCCCTAATTCGCATATCGTACCGTTACTCTGCCAAAATTTTATTTGCTTGATTTTCTTGTTGATTCTGTGATACTGACGTTCGTTCATCATCGTACAGGTACTTTGAAGTTCATTTCCATCAAAATCAGAAAGATTGAACCCTAATTGGATTAATACGACTGTGTTAGGGCGAACCGCGACTGTCAAACCCTAATAACCTATTAAAACTAAGAATATGTTAAAATTAAGTAAATAGGTTGTTAGGGAAGAGAAGGCGACACTAAAGAACCGGTTAATTGAGTGATAAGACTTATTCTCCGTAGATTCGATCTTTGGACGACTGAACACATGAGACAGACGACTGGTCGTCCGGATGAACTTCAGTCGCACGACTGAAGGGAACGATTCACTTAATCGCACGACTGAACCATGCGAATGAGACTCAGTCGCACGACTGGTGTAACCGCACAAGAGTTCATGCGCATGAGTCCAGTCGCACACTCAGTCGTGCGCATGAGTTCAATCGCACGTCTGAACCTCAATCGCACGATTCAGTCGCACGACTGTCTTCAGTCGTACAACCTCAATCGCATGACAGATACTTTTTATTCAAAGTTTAAGTGTTGCTTTATACTCTTAGCCAACGAAACTAACGTTTATGTTATTATGTGTTACAGATGGCGAGTAGATGGAATATGAGCACCAAGCACAACATATGTGCTCACCTGGACTTGACATCCAGGAATGCAGCCGACTTCGCAGGCATTATTACTTTTCTACAGAGATCCCGGATCGCTCATGCTATATCTACTCCCTGCACACCATACAGATCAGTGCAGCAGGCCTTCTGGGAAGGCGCATCTGTAGACAGATCCACCGAGCCTCATTGCATCAGGAGCTCGATTTTTGGTGAGGCTATCACTGTTTCTGAGGAGGATCTGAGGATAGTGCTTCAGTTTGGAGACGATGCTGAGTGTCCACACGTCTACACCCCCTCACGGTCCGTGGATGTTTCATGAGAGCCAAGTACTCTGGGGACATCAATGCCGGGTACTCAACAAGAGTAACCTCTGTCCCCAGTTTAAGTACCTTGCGCACGTGCTGCTGAAGTGTATAGCATCACGGAAGGGAGGTTTTGACGAGCTCTCTGACCAGATCCAGAACGCTTATGCAGCGTTGGTGCTGAACCACCCGTTCAGCTTCTCCAGGATGATATTCAGTTACTTGGTGGAGAACCTCGAGGGGAAGGGGAAGGAAGGCTTCTGTATGTACCCTAGATTTCTACAGATGATCATTGATCAGAAGCTTCCCTCCCTGCCGAAGGAGAAGGAGGACGCTGTTATTCTTGAGGTCATGGACGACACGACTCTTGGCAGGATGAAGGTATACAGGGGGAAGCAGGTGAAGCCCCCTGTCAGGAGGTTGTTTGGGCATCTGGCCCGGGCTGATATGTGGCGCCAGCAAAGAGGAAGTGGCGCCACGAGGACAGTGACTCAGATGTGGAGCATATTGCTATACCAGAGACTGACTCTGATGATGATGATAGCGGCGACGCCGGGGATGACATGCCTGCCCCATCTAGAGGCACAGATACAGACGTTATTCCCCCCCGGGGTCAGCCACTGCCGGAGAGGTCGCAGAGATGGCCGGCTTCCATCAAGAGTTTGTTGCTGGTGATATTGAGGAGGAGGAGTCAGACGAGGAGCCCCTCACCAGGACTGTGGGAAGCAAAGTAGTTCCCACAGACCACGGGCTTAAGGGTGGTTGGTGATGACCCCAAGGGACTCCTCGGAGAGAGACTACTGACCCGAACTATGTTCCGGGGTCAGTAGCAGAGCTGCAGGGGGAGCATCTACTTCCTCCGGGACTAGGAGGAAGCGGATGGCTCAACCACACATGGTTTGAAGAAGAAGAAGCGTCGTTTGACCTTCGTGACTACCACCACAACCACCACTACCACCCCACTACTACGACATACCACCCATCACCACAGCCACCACAGCCACTACTCCTACTACCACATCCACCACTTTACCTACCACCACTGTAGCTATCCCATCCATCACCAGACCCATTCACCCCTACTTCACCACCATCAGCTCACCGACCCATATTCACCACTGCCACTCCACCACCACCCCACATCATGCTGGACCTTCAGCCCAGCCCTCACATGCTCATGGATTCACTCTACCTCACATCGGGGTAGAGGAGCAGCTCTCAGCGCTAAACCGTATGGTGATGCGTCTGCTTGCTGCTGACGAGGAGAAGGCGGCGCAGATCCGCCAGCTGACCGACCTGGCTGCTGCCCAATCTCAGCAACTGGCAGAGCAGGCTCGGGTCTAGACCAGCAGAGAGTTGAGGTGTCCCAACTCCAAGACATGCAGGCTCAGTCCGTCAAACGTATTGAGGAGTTGGAGACGACCAACAAGACTATCATGCTGAGGCTGAAGGGGTCGAAGGATGAGCCCCTGAAGCTAAGGAAGGTGACGGGATGATGGAGATGATGATGATGAAGATGAGGATGATGATGATGAGATGATGATTGATGAGGAAACTGAAGAAGACAGACAGAAGGACGTGATGATGATGACGAGGCAGAAGGAGGGGATGCGGCTGCATCGGCCTCTGCTTCAGGTCAGAGCGGAGATCCAAACATCGACAAGACCAGTCATCCACTACTTCTGCTCCTCCGAGCGACACTCCACAGATTCAAGACAAAAGTACTGATTAGACGTTTTTATGTATTTATTTATTTTGTACTTGAATCATGTAATGAAAAACAAGTGTATTAAATGTTTATATATATTAAGTTAATGTATGTCTGTTTGATTAATTACTAATGATTTATGTGTTGAATGTTTATATCAAACAGATCCAAACTTTCAAAGGGATGAGTTTGACTTTGCTCCCCTTCAAATGGTCAAGACTCAATTAACCATGATTCTTGACCTACAAGGGATAGTAAGACGGTCTGTGAGTTATACCCTGAAGAAGGGGAGATATTCATGACCTGTCTGATGAGCAACTGGCAGAAATGTTCAGAACTCAATCCCGATGAAATAGTGAAGGACGCTCCAACAGTTGATTCAACCAGTGATGAGGAACTGAATGACATTGATGAGGTTGAGGTTGAAGACATTACTGCAGAAGAGTATCCTCAGTATGCTGACGCCGAGGGAATGTGGTCCCCAATCTGGGTGAATCCCTAGTCAGTGATACTTTTGAGGTACTGACAAGATGGAGCAAGAAGCAGAAAAGACTGAAGGAACAGCCCAAGCCTCCATGCAGATGTATATTCGCAAGGCTGAATGGGCTGCCTGTTTTGAAGAAGTAAGAGCCCAGCGTGCTGCAACAAAGAGAGATGCCTACACCAAGCTCTAGAGTCAAGAAACACCATAAGGTGTCAGGCAGGATTATCTCATGGGCTTATTTTGAAGACCTTAACGCTTATGCAGTTAAGAGGGAGCAGGGCATAGAGTACTTCAGGTTCCCACATGATCTGAAGACTCTACCTGGTTTTGAGCTCAACCAGCTGGCTAAACTAAAGCTGCTATATGCTGACCCGAGAAAGATGTCAGGCTGGTTTGAGGCTGCCCTGAGGAAGAGTACCACACCAGGTGGGTCAACTTCAAACCTCAACAACCCACGAGGTATATCAGACGTTCTGAAGTTGATCCCATAACTGGTAAGCCAAAGAAGTGCTGAGTGGAGTCCCCCAGAACAATGTCGAGAATCCCTCTCAGGGAAATGCCACAGGACTTCACTCCCCACTTCAAATGGTGGTACTATGATTGGAGAACCGCTGAAGCTGTCATAGTATTGAATAAAGAGGGACAAATGGATACTATCAGGTATTCGACCCAATGTGGCTAACCACTTATCTGCTAATGATGTCTACACATTATATAAGTGGCCACTATTCTATGACACGCAAGATATTGTACAAGCCCTCCAATTCCAAAATGTCATAAGACTCTGCTTTGCTTTTGAGATACACGCAGGAGTCACTAAAGAGGAGAAGTACAAGAAGTATAAGGAGGTGATGCAGAAGACAAGAGAATAGATAGATCTAGGTCCAAGGGGGAGTTTGTTGATACATGTATGTCCCTAGATCATGATTTGTAATGTATGAACTTGTCTGTCTGATTATGATGTAATTGTAATTGATTAATGAAATGATGAATTGGTTGTTACTTGTGATGTTTAATATTTCATTAATGAGTTGTGATTGTATTGATTGGGTTTATGAATGTTTGAATGATTGCACATTATGTTATATTAATTAAAACATTCAAACTTAACTTAATGAAGTTCTCATGCGAATGGCCCATGCGAATGGACCACACACGCATGAATAACTTCATACGATTGACTCAATCGCACGACTGAAACAGGAGACTGGATCTCTAATGAATTGACACATAAGATTGACTCAATCGCACGACTGAACACTCAGTCGTGCGGATGAATCAACGCATGGTTCAATCGCACGACCTGAACCATACTTATGGCCCCGTCGCACGACTGAACAATACTAACCTATAAATAGACCAAATTCCTTGGGAAAACGTAAGCATCATCCCATTACGATTCCAGACGTACCCTAGCCGTCCAGAGCCTCCCAAATCGTTCTCCAAGTTCATAGAACACATCAGATCGGTTCCTAATCGATTTCTGACGTTGATTTCAAATTCTTGATTGATTCATCATGTTTCTCACTGATTGGATCGCCAATCAAATAGGATTCCGCACTATTTGAGTTGGTTTAACACGCAATCACTCGGTATTTCGTTCAAATACCAGGTCCTAACATTCTTCACTTCAAGTACTTAGTGCATTTGCTAGACACTTATGCTGTTTTTGGGTTGCATCAGACTTCAGGAATCCTTACAAACTCCCCCTAGGCTGATGCTACCAAAACACCTGGAAGATCTTCAAATGTTGGTAGTCTTCAGTACAATCAGGACCATTCCTTTCTTCATGAGATGGTCAGGATCATCAAGACTTTCATAGTATCTTCTCATCTCAAAGAGATCATGCAGAGGTAAGTCGATTATGTCTTGCCATGAGTAGACATTCTCAACACCTTGATCTCTGATAACAGTCCATCTCTCTGGATTGGTAGAGTAAGTCCAGGACAAGATGGGTGTCTCACTAGTTAGAGGAGCCACTTGAATAGGAGTTGATTGGGCTGCCTCATCATGCACTTCCTCAGGTTGATCTGATTCAGCCTGAGGAGCAGAGGTAGATGACTTTGGCTTCTTCTTCTTAGTCTTTGGTTTAGAAGCCATCCTCTTCTTCCTCTTGGTTGTCTTTAACTGAGAAGACTGGTCTGCAGCACCATGTTGATCATCAGTGTCTTTCTCAGTTGGGTGTTCCTCCCTCACAGGTTCAGAGGGAGAGGGAGTTTGACCCTGCCTAGGATCAGAAGATGAAGCTTGCTGGGGCTCAGCTGGAGGTACTGGTTGAGGTGTCTCTGGTTGTTCAAACTTGACCTCCACTTCAGGTGGGACTTGACTTGGAAGAGAGTGCAAGTCAATGAGTTCTCCACTTTTAATCTTCTGCTTGATCACCCTAATATGCTCATCCATGGTAGATAGAGACATGGGGCCAAGTCTCCTTCCGGAGAATCCATACAGCTTCAAGAAGCTCACCATTCTTTGTCTGTCAGCAGACTTCTTTGCATTCTTTTGAATGATGGCCCTTGACTTTGCAGCTTCTTCCCTTAGTTTCCTTTTGGTTGTCTTTCTTTCCTTGACTAACTCAAGCTCAAGTTGCTTTAAATACTCGAACTCAATAAAGTCATAGGACAAAGGGAGAAGTGCATCTGATAGAAGCCTGTGGCACTCAGGTAGTTGATCATCTTGATCCTATCTTCCTCTTTATCTACCTGAGGTTCTTGTGGAGCCACATCTTCCTGTGCAGGACTTTCTTGAACTGGTGAGAGAGTAGGAGCATGCTTGTAAAGTCTTTTCTGTCTCTTCTCCTCTTTGAGTTGGAGAAGTATCATTGCATCTTCTTTCTCCTTCAACTCTCTTGACACTTCTCTGTCAGCCAGTTCATTTAGCTCTTCTAAGGGGAGGGAGATGATCTCATCAATGTCATAGTTCCTGGTCTGTAAGTAGGTAATCCTGACTGCCCTTAACTCATCATCTTGAGTATTTGGTCTGGGAGCAGCCCTGATTGCAGCTTGCATGAAGCTAGATGACCCAGTGGAACTTTCTCCCCTTAGTCTCCTTTTCCTCTCTCTCTCTTCTTCCTCAATTTCCTCAGGAGTCATTATCCTTTTCCCTTTGTCACCAACAGACCTTTGTGACTCAGGGTGGATTGAAGCTTGGCCTTCATTGCTTGGAGTAGCTTCTATGCTCTGGCCAGAGAGAGGCAGAGAAACACCTTCACCAGCAGGTGTCTCAGATGGAGTTTGGACCTCTGCAGCAGTTGTTGATGATGAGACAGTGGTCTCAGGTTCTGCCACTGGGCCTTCAGTCAAGGTTTCCCCTATGAAACTAATCTTAGGGTCCACCTCAACATCCAGTTGACCGATGACATTACCTGATTGCCTAAGTCTCCTTCTTAGAGAGAACTCTGCAAGGATCCTGTCTTGGATTCTTTGAGCCAGCCTGTCAGCTTGTCTTGAATTGCTTGGATTGACAAGTGGCAAGTTGACTAAATCCAGTCTTTCATAAAAGCTCAGGCTTTGGAATTGAAAAACTTCTTGTTGGCCTTGAACTCTTTGAAGTATGAGGGCTCTCCTGTCATCATCATACCTCCACCTTATGATGTGATTGCCAGTTCCTAGTGGTGGAGATGAGACAGCCCTTGGTATACCTTCCTCAAACAGACTCTGATGAGAGAGTCTATAGAGTCCACATTAATGTGAACTTGAGGAAGTTGCTGAGAATGCACAACAGCAAGTGAGGATGGTGAGTCCTCTATGTCCATTCTCTCTGAAGAACTCCCAGGTTCTGTGGTTGTAACAACTTTCTCCCCCTTTTTGGTAGCATCACCCACTTGCATAGGTGAGCTGGAGGATAAGTCAATCACTTCCACAGGTTCTTGTGTTCCTGGTTGAGCTCTCCTTAAAGGTCTCCCAGCTAGTTTTTCCTGCAGATATGAAATCTGGAGTTGCTGATCATTGACCCTGTTTTGCAGGGTAGTCACCTGAGATTCAAGTGACTAACCTTAGAGACTAAGTAGGTGCATGTTTTTGATAGTTTTTGCACCTTTAGTCTCAAATTCCCCTCATCTTCATCAGAAGATTCATTGGGGGATGAGATGATTGGACCAAAGTCCTCTCTCCACCACCAGCTTGAGTTTCTTGGCTGCTGGTTTTCCTCTGCTCACTGGCAGCCTCAGTTGAGATGCCAATGGGCTGAGTTGCCATGGTTGAGGTCTTAATGATGTGATCACTTTCAAAAGTGAGAGCCTCTTCCATATGGACATCCTGAACAGGTTCAGAGTGTCCACCTCAGTAATAGGTGACTGATGGGGATAGACTGAGGAGAATCAGAGGTACTCATCTCTCTTTGAGTAGGGGAGGAGAAGAGAGACTCATGGTACTCACTGAATCCTAAGTCTTCATCAGTGTAAAAGATAGGTTGGGAATTGGTTGGTTGAGATCCAAAGGCTGGGGATGGTAGCTGTCCCCTGAAGGTTGTCCACTTGAGTGTTGAGACTCAGAGTGAAGGCTTAAGGTTGTTGGGCTATTGAGCTCATCAGGGTGAGCTTGAGGAACCTCAGCCCTGATAGGTGAAGTAATGGGAGTGGTTTGCTCCTCAGGAGAAGTGGGAGCTCTAGTGTCCACTTCTTCCTGTAAGGTTGAGTATTTGGGGGCCTGCACAGACTCAATAGCCTGAGCAGGGGTTCGTTTGGATTTTCTTTGGTAGGTGAGGGTGATTTCTGGTCTTTTTAATGGTAGGGACAAAAGAGGTGTGGGTTCAATACCAGCTTGTGTTGCTAGGTTGTCACCTTGAGCAATGAGCTCTAACATTTTTGGGACTAGGGCTGTTTCTACCCCAGAGAAGCCTACAGTTGGCTTCTTCATTATTTTAAAGATGCCGGGCTTCATCTGTCCCAATTTAAGAATATTACCTGTTTCCCTCAACTGTGAGCCCAGTTCACAGTTGAGAATGTGTTGAACATATCTAGGAAACATGTAATACTCTAAGGAGTCTAAGTTTGCAAGTAAATTAGTATAGACAAATTGTGAATACCTGAACTTGACCCCCTGAACCATTCCATGAACTATAAAGGAGAGATCCTCAGGAATCTGGTCCCATCCACCATGCTTGTTTGACAAGCTGTGGATAACCACATGGAGCAGGAATTTCCATTGGGATGAGACCTTCCCTTTCCTAAAGGTCTTTACAGAGAAATCTCCCTCATAGCCCATCTGCTCAAAAGAATGATTGACAGCTTCTTTTGGGAAGGACACCTCACCTTCTTCATCATCCAGCTGTAGATGTTGGTTAATGATGGCCGGAGTGATGAAGACTTTCCTTCCTTGCACTGTGGCAGACAGTGCCTTCTCCCCATCCATAATGACCTCTTGGCAGGTCTTCCAGAATTCAAGCAAATGATCCTCATATAGAGTAGGATCAATGGTTAGGGAGGTGAAATAATTTGACAGAGTCAAGAATTGGCAAATCTCTGAGAAACTTGCATCTTTCTCAGAGCTTAACAGAGCAACTTGATTATGTTGCCTGTGTAGTTGCATGGAGAAATCAGGGTTGTTTCTGCGGTTAAGGTTGGCCATTTCAGAAGCTTAAGGGTGAAGAAAGGTAGAAAGCAAAGGCGGTTTAGAGAATTAGGTTAGAGAAACAGTAGAATTGAGGAAGATAGTGGGAAAGAGGGGGAACCGTTGGGTATTTATATGAAAAGGGATTTGAACCAAAGTTAATGAAAGAGGATAAACTTTGAAATCCGAAAGTCGGTCCCACCTCTGAAAAGGTAGTTTACTTTTGCTCAAAAAGTAGTTTTCTTGGAATTCGAAAAGCTTCCGAAGTTTATTTGTCTTCGGAAGTTTTGATTTAAAAGCTTCCGAAGCTAAAATGGCTTCGGAAGATTTTCCTGAGAGTCTTGATAATTTATGCTTCGGAAGAGAAATAAACCCTTGAATGCTTTGTATGAAAACAAACAAAGCTTCCGAAGGTTAATTTTGCTTCGGAAGGAAAAGGTTCTTGAAAATAGATAAGTGTCTGAGATAAGAATTTTAAGCTTCGGAAGATGAACTTTACTTCTTCCGAAGGTAAAATCTCTTAGACAGTTATTTATTTGAAAGACATGTTTTTCTTCCGAAGATAAAATTTTATCTTCCGAAGTATCAGAAATTTTCAAGAATCTAAGGAAAGTCTTCAAAAAGAATTTTACATCCAAAGAAAACATGAGCTTATGAAAGTGATGAACTAGACAACTTAGGACACACATATTTTAAGAAGAAATAATTAGAATTAGTTTTAATAAAAAGTCTACTCAAAGTTAATCATCCCAATAGCTGATATCAATACTTAAATCTCTGTTCATCAAAAGCTTTGGTGAACAGATCAGCATATTGTTCATCTGTATGAACTTTGACTAGTTTAATTAATCCTTTTTCATAGTTATCCCTTATTAAATGATACCTGATGTTGAATGTGTTTGGTCCTTGAGTGCTGCACAGGGTTCTCAGTGATAGAGATAGCACTATTGTTGTCTATGTGGATAGGAGTCTCTTTGAAGTTAAATCCATAGTCCAGCATCTGATTTTGAATCCAAAGCACTTGAGCACAGCAGCTTGCAGCAGCAATGTATTCAGCCTCAGCAGTTGATGCAGACACACAGGATTGTTTCTTGCATTGCCATGAGACCACCCTTCCACCAAGGAATTGACATCCCCCAGATGTAGACTTTGCAGTCATATTGCAACCACCATAATCACTATCTGTATAGGCATACAGATTGAAATTTGGATTCTTTGGATACCATAGACCAAGTGTTGAAGCACCTTGAGGTATCTTAAAATCCTTTTCACAGTGATTAAGTGAGACATCTTAGGGTTGGCTTGATATCTTGCACAAATACATGTAGCAAACATGATATCAGGCCTGCTAGCTGTAAGATACATAAGAGACCCAATCATAGCCCTGTATAAATGCTCATCTACACACTCCCCCTCAAGATCTGGACCAAGGGAGTGGTTTCTGGCTATGGGTGTCTTAGCAATCTTACAATCAGTCATATTGAACCTCTTGAGTATGTCTTGAACATACTTTGACTGACTTATGAAGATGCCATCTTCAACCTGCTTCACTTGAATTCCCAGAAAGAAGTTGAGTTCTCCCATTGAACTCATCTCAAATCTGTCTTTCATCAGCTTCTCAAAGTCTTTGCAGAGCTTTGGATTAGTTGAACCAAAGATGATGTCATCAACATATACTTGAACCAGCAATAAGTCATTTCCCTGTCCTTTGATGAAGAGAGTTCCATCTATAGTACCTCTTCTGTATCCATGCTTGCAGAGATACTCAGATAGTGTCTCATACCACTTCCTGGGTGCCTGATGCAGCCCATAAAGAGCTTTGTCAAGCTTGCAGACATAATCAGGATGATCAGGGTCTACAAAACCAGGTGGCTGTTTGACATAAACCTCCTCATCAATCACTCCATATAAGAAAGCACACTTTACATCAAGTTGGTAGACCTTGAAGTTCTTGGATGCAGCAAATGC
This sequence comes from Flaveria ramosissima, assembly GCA_025215565.1. NCBI lineage: Eukaryota > Viridiplantae > Streptophyta > Magnoliopsida > Asterales > Asteraceae > Flaveria > Flaveria ramosissima. The sequence continues at coordinate 9,207,016 of CM046032.1, forward strand.
CAGGAATATCCTAACAGCTTCTAGTCTTGCTACAGGAGCAAAGACATCAGTGTAGTCAATCCCTTCTTCTTGTGTGTATCCTTGAACAACTAGTCTTGCCTTGTTCTTGATGATGATTCCCCTATCATCCTTCTTGTTTCTAAAAACCCATTTGGTTCCAATGGTAGTCTTCCCATGAGGAAGAGGACAAAGGTTCCAAACTTTCTGCCTTTTGAATTGAAGCAGCTCTTGTTGCATAGCTTCAACCCAACTTCCATCCTTTAGAGCTTCATCAACTTTCTTGGGCTCTATCTGAGATAAGAAACAAGAGTGAAGACAAACATTTGCTTCATGGGTTTGTCCTCTTGTTCTTACCCCTGTGACAACATCTCCAATGATGTTTGTGGTGGGGTGAGACTTGTGGATCCTTAGCTGAGGGATCACAGCAAGTTGTTGAGAAAGATCTAAATTTGAGAAATTTAAATCTGGTCTTGAAGATTCACCCTCCACATTATCACACTTATCAAGATTAACTTGATCCAATGAGTGTGAGACATCATTGATGTTGTCATCTATGGTATGGTTATTAGCATCAAGAAATTCCTGATCACTATCACCATCACCATTGTTGTCTTCTACAAGTGAGGTGTCTTTATCTGGTTGAGAGGCCTCTGAGCTGGAATTTGAAGGCATGCCAGATGTATCAGCTGAATTGGTCATTGTTGTGCTGATAGAAACCTCATTTGCTGAAGTAGTTCCAACTGGAGCTGAAGATGTATGAGTTGAAGGTCTTCCTAGCTCTAATCTTGGATCAGGATCACCTGTATTTAGATTTTCTGCAGATCCTGAAACATGCTCACAAGATTTGTTAAAACAGTTGGTAACTAAATCAAGATCAAACAGCCAATCCGGACCAGAACCAGCCACACAAGGAGTGTGCTCATTGAAAGTCACATTGGCTGACTCCTCAACAATTCTAGTTCTGAGATTGTATACTCTATAAGCTTTAGCTTGAGAAGAGTATCCAGTGAAATGTCCATCATCTGATTTCTCAGCAAACTTGGCAATTTGATCTTTGGTATTCAAGATGGTGCAGGGACATCCAAATGACCTGAGAAAACCAATGAAAGGTTTCCTCTTGTGCCAAAGTTCATAAGGAGTCTTACCATGTGTCTTAACTACTAAAACTCTGTTTTGCACATAGCAAGCAGTGTTGACTGCCTCTGCCCAGAAGGTGATAGGCAGTTTAGAGTCAGACAACATAGTTCTTGCAGCTTCAATAAGTGTCCTGTTTCTTCTCTCAGCAACTCCATTTTGCTGAGGAGTCCTGGGTGCACTATATTGTCTTGTAATACCCTTTTCATCACAAAATGCATCAAGGATTTGGTTCGGCTAAAACACAATTAAGGGCTTAAACAGTGAGGAGATTAACTAAGCTCTAATCAAACAGTGAACTGGGTAACCAAGGTGAAACTAAGAACACAAGTAAAGCAAGAGACAGAACAAGAGAATATGGGTTTCAAGGAGGCAGTATATTGCTTTCTCAAGTTCTTTTACAAGTGTTACAAAGCATGAAGAAAAGATACAAGAACTTGAAATACTTATACTACAACCTACAGCCGGCTATACTTTGAAAGCCAGCTGGATACAATTGACTAGACACTAACAAAATCAATTGTAGGATCAGTTGTGTTGTAATTGTGTTTCACCTTGGATAGGCAGTTTCGAGTCGGCTAGCATCGTCCTTGCTGTGTCTATCAAGCTCCTGTTCTTTCTTTCAGCAACTCCGTTCATTTGTGGAGTGTAGGCAGATGTGAACTGGTGTACGATTCCTTTTTCTTTGCAGAATGCCTCCATCCATTGGTTCTTGAACTCGGTGTCGTTGTCTGAGCGAACTTGCCTTACCTTCAGCTTGTAGAGTGACTCCAATTTAGTTACCAGCTGCTTGAATAATTCAAATGTCTCTGATTTGGATTTCAGAAACATCACCCAAGAAAATCTTGAGTAATCATCCGTAACTACATAGCAGTACAAATCACCAGCAATGCTCTTTGTACTAACTGGCCCAAACAGATCCATGTGAAGAAGCTCAAGAGGTAGGTCAATTGGATGAACTTTCTTTTCCTTATGAGACTCCTTTGTCTGTTTCCCTTTTTTACACGTGACACAAAAATCCGGTAATTGGAAGTTCTTAACATTTACTCCACGCACTAGATCATTCTGGATCAAGTGATTCATCTTCCGTGGATTAATGTGTCCCATTCTCCTATGCCAGGAAATGGAGTCTTTCTGTGTTGCCTTTGACAAGATGTATTGAACTTGATGATCGGTTGTGGAGGCCTTTGATAGGTCCGAGACATATAAATCGTTATATCTTGGAGCTGACATTAAGACTTGGTCCTCCGGGATTACATACTCCTTCTTCAACACATAGCACTTCTTGTTGTCAAAAACTACATTGAATCCTTTGTCACAGATCTGGGATACAGAAAGCAAGTTGTTTTGTAGATGTTGAACGTAGTTGACCTTGTCAAACTTAACTTTCTGGTTTCCCACTTCGCCTTGAGCCGTGATGTATCCTACTTTGTTTCCAACAAATGATACATGTCCCCTTTTAATTTGTTTGGCATTTAAAAGGAGAGACAGGTTCCTGGTCATGTGCCTAGACGCCTGTTGGATCTAGAAAGGCTGGTGCAATCAAAACCAAATCACTTAGACTATTTTGGTACAACTAATAAAGGACTTCCAAAGCTAAGTATGGAACTTCCGAAGGAAAAAGGAGCTCTTCCGAAGACAAAAGTGTAAAACTAACTTCCGAAGGAAAACTCCAACTTCCTAAGACAAAGAACTTACTTCCGAAGATCAAGACTTAGACTGATAGATCAGAAGTCAACTTCCGAAGTATAGAAGTCCTCAAGCCTCGGAAGTATAGAAGCCTCTTCTGAAGTATAAGTGGCTTCAGAAGAACTTGCTCTTCCGAAGCCAACTTACCTTCGGAAGACACTACTATTATCCAGTGGACATAAGTATGGTCTCCCTGACACTCTGCTGCAGACCTCTGAGATACTGCATGGCGTTTTCTCAAAAGATATAGTTGACCATACTTTATTCCACTGTTTACCTTTATAAGTTAGTACAGTTGCCATCTTTAGTTGGTGACAAAAGGTAAGTCATGGACATGTCATGACTACCATATCTTAGATAATACTTTATCTAAGATACCTTAACTTTAGCATTGTAGTATATGCTTTAGTCTTAGGTTTCCAGCTGGTAACAAACTATATCCGGCTGTAGGATCTAGTATATATAGTTTGTCATGGTAACTCATGTTCTATGCTTTTAAGAGTCTTGTAATACTTTGAGTTGAGAATTAATATATACAAGTGCCTTGAAAATTATTTCCGTGTGTTCTTTGCTACTTATTATATTATTATCAACTCTTATAAAAGACTCTACTTCATCTGATTTGAGTGTTCTATAAGTGAGTTTGAGAGAAATCCAAGTGTTTAAGTGACAAACCCGATCCTGCAATTGGTATCAGAGCTTTTTAGGCTCTTGATTGTGAGATCTTACCATCCTAATCAACTTGTTTTTCACTCCTCCTTATACCACACTGAAAATGGCCCTCAACAAATCTGAAGTAGAGATGGGGACGATGACCAAAGCACCCATCATCACCCCTAAAAACTTCAGGTCATGGAGCAGACGAATGGAGGGCTTCATCAGGTATCAAGACAGCAAGATATGGCATTCTATTGTCAATGGCCCGTATAAGCCAAAAGTATCTGGTGGAAACGGTGCCATGATTGAGAAAGCTATTGAAGATTATTCTGATGAGGACCGGAAGAAGCTGGACATTGATAGCAATGCTATGACTATTCTCATGACTGCAATTCCAAACTCCATCATGGTGGGGTTTGAACATTGCAAGTCAGCCAAAGAACTGTTTGATGCTCTTGCTCAAATGTATTCAAGCTCAAATGACTCCAAGAAGGACTCACTGAAGCAGCAGTTCGAGAACTTCACCTACGTTGCTGGAGAGACCACTTAGCCAGCAATACTTCAGGTTCATGGATCTCATTTCTTCCCTTAAGTCTATGGGAATTGCTCATGAACTTAGAGACCTTACAAGAAAGTTCATGAGTGCATTACCCAATGAGTGGACATTCTATTGTGTATCTATCAAGAGAACAGAGAACCTGAATACACTCACCATGACTGAACTCTATGGCATCCTTGATGGATACCGTTTGGAAATGGAGAGTAAGAGAGGTCATCAGATAAGCAGACTCTTGAGTCTTCCTGCTAGCAACGCTTTAATGGTTGCTGAAGGCTCAGGAACCTCCCAGCCTCAACAATACCTGACTTACACCCAGCAGCCATCTTGTTCTTCTGGGCCATACATCACATTTCCTGAGACTCCAAGGTCTTAGCAATCTCAGCAAAGCTCCTTTCAGGACAGCTGTGCTTTTGTCTCAGGAAGTGGACACTCAAATGATTATCAATATTGCTTTGATGATCTAGAGTGCTTCAGCGCGGATGACGTGGAACACGTGGACATAGTCCAACAAATGGCTCTATTAACCTATAGAGCAAAGAAGTTATTTAAGAGAACTGGAAGGCAATTTCCTCATAACCCAATCAACAGCAAATTTGGGTTTGACAAAACTAAGGCCAAATGTTACAACTGTAACCAACTTGGTAATTTTGCAAGGGAATGCAAGGCTCCCAAGTCTAATCCGGGAACCCCACAGGCCTCCACACATCCCTCTACACTAAATCCCACCGGAAAGTCAACAGAGACAGTTGCAATGGCTCAAGAAGTTGACTGGAGCTTCATGGTACAGGATGTGACTCCTGCTCAAGCACTCATGGCTGGAACATATGAAAATAAGGTATATGAACATCTTTATACTCCTGCATGTATTGCTTAGGTTAAATTGTATCAGGACTATAATATGGAGATTAAATCCAATATTGAGTCTTTAAATATTTTAAAATCTGATTTTAAATGGGCTGAATCAGACTATCAAAGAAAAATTGAGCAGTTAGAGAAAATTGTATCCCTATTAAAACACGAACACACAAACTATAAGACTTAAAAAAAGGATTTAATATCCAAATTAACTGAGTCTCAAGCCCAGCTTGTCACAGCTGAGGCTCAAGCCAGGAAGTATGCTATTTTCGAGCAAAACTTCCAAGCCATTCTTGCATCATCCACTCACTCAAAACTTTGTTACCAAAACAAAGGTGGGTTGGGAACCAATGAAATTGCTCCACCACACTCCTATGAGTCTATAAGACAGCCAAGGTGTGATACTAAAGAGCAAGAGGTTCTATCCGCTCACCCACCTTCTTATGAGTCAAAGAATGATGCAACCATGGAGACCATCACAGGGAAGAACCAGGTAACTATACCCTCTCCTACCAATGATGATCAAACCCTGACCACCAAAGCCAGAAGAAGCAGAGCTAAGGCAGCCAGAAAAACTGCCAAGAAAGTGGCTGAGTCTAAGCTGAAGATAGACCCAAAACAAAAGGGTGTATTCATCTCAGCTGGATTCAAGGTGGTTGGAAACTCTGATTCAGGAAAGGGGTGTAGTACCAGCACTCCTGTCCTACCAAAGGATCAGAAGTCAAAGGGAAAGGTTGCTGATGAAGAGAAAATCAACAAGAAACAGCAATCCTCAAATTCCCAAAAGATTAACATTGCATGCATAATGTGTGGTCTGCAAAACCACATGGCCAAAGATTGTTACTACAATCCTAATAGCACACATTATGCAAATAATGTTAAAAAGGAAGGAGTAAGGGAAGGTTTCTCATTTGGACCATATCAAATGGTTAAAGTGATGAAAAAGGGAAAGATTGTTTCCGAAGCAAGGCTGCTTTCGGAAGAAGGTTATTCTTCCGAAAGGAAAAAGGCTTCGGAAGCTAAAGCTATCAAGACTCAAAAGAATAAAAGAGTCCCCTTGAAACCATCCCAGAAGAAGACTGCTTCGGAAGAAAAGGTGGTGCAGGCTTCTTCCGAAAAGAAACAAGCTTCGGAAGAAAGCCAAGCTGCAAAAGCTTCAACAGGCTCATCCTCTATGATCAACCAACGGATTGAATGAAAGATCAAGGAAGATGTTGTAGCCCAAACCTCTTCTTCAAAGACATCCATTGAACCCCCATGCATAAATTTTGGTTCAATTATGTCACTATCATTGGAAGAACCCAAGACCAACAAGGCTTGGGTTTCCAATCAAAACTAATCATCTCATCTTATGTGTAGGGACATCCATATGACAAGAATAACAATGTTTGGATTGTGGATTGTGGATAGTGGATGCTCCAGGCACATGACAGGGAACATATCTCTCCTTCAACAATTTTAACATTATGATGGAGGTCCTGTCCAGTTAGGAGGTGAGGCCGGAGGATATATTTCTGGCAGAGGAAGTATATCCAATGGAAAATTAAAGGTTGACAAAGTTAACTTGGTCAAGCAGCTTGAACACAACCTGTTAAGTGTTTCTCAGTTCTGTGATCAAAAGCATCAAATGCTCTTCACAAAACATGAGTGCATAATGCTCAAACGCGGGATGACAATTCCTCAGGAATTGGTGCTTCTTAGATCTCCCAGGAAAGGGGATATGTACAAGCTGGATATGAACAATGCTTCCCCAATAGGAGAAGTATCATGCTTTCTTTCCAAAGCTGATGGTGATGAGTCAACACTATGATGCTTTCTTTCCAATGAATAAATTGGCTAAAAATAACTTGGTACATGGTTTGCCTAAAAAGGAATTTTTCTGCAAAGATAACTGTGTTGCATGCCTGAAAGGGAAGCAACATAGGGCATCTCATAAATCCAAAGTTGTTAACTCCATCACCACTCCATTACACTTATTGCATGTGGATCTATTTTGTCCCACAAATATAATGAACATTGGAAGGAAATCATATTGTCTTGTGATTTTTGATGATTTTACTAGATTTACATGGGTATTCTTTTTAAGAACCAAAGATGAAACTGTTGAAACTTTGAAATCTTTTATTCTTAAAATAGAAAATCAAATTGATCACAAGGTTAAAACAATTAGAAGTGATCAAGGGACTGAGTTTAAGAACCACGTTCTTGACTCATTCTGTAACTCAAAAGGGATTGCCAGACAATATAGTACTCCTAGAACTCCTTAACAAAATGGTGTTGCTGAGAGGAGGAATAGGACACTTATTAAGGCTGCTCGAACTATGTTAGCTAATTCAAAGCTACCTCTAACATTCTGGGCAGAGGTAGTCAGCACTGCATGCTATGTGCAGAACAGGGTCCTTGTAGTAAAGCCACATGGAAAAACCCCTTATGAGCTATGGAACAAGAGACCACCATTCATTGGCTTTCGAAGGTCCTTTGGCAGCAGGTGTACCATACTTAACACAAAAGACAATTTGGCAAAATTTGCTGAAAAGTCGGATGATGCCATCTTTGTTGGATATTCCTCTAACTCTAAAGCTTATAGAGTATATAACATTAAAAATCAACAATTAGAGGAATCTTTCAACATTGTAGTTAATGAGCACACTCCTTGTGTTAGGGGAAATGGTCCCGATCATATTTTTGATTTAGAATTGTTTCCAAACTATTCTAAACCATCTTGTGAGAATGTTTCAGCTGGAACAGGTGCTCAAAGTGACTCAGATGATGATCAACTGTTTGAGCTTCCCAGACCTATTCCAAGTTCTCCAAGAGCTGCAGCAAATCATGTTCCCACTATTGGAAGATCTGATAGTATAACCATCTCAAGAGATAGTAAAGCTTCAACAAGCAGTTCACCTGTTGACTCTCAAACCTCTTCAGGTGACCTTGCACAACACCAAGCTAATGAAAGCAACATCTTGAAGGAACAGGCAACTGTTGATGCTGCTTCACAGCAAATAAATGATGATGTTTCTCTTTCATTCAATCAGTCCTCATTGAATGAATATGAAACAGCAGCTGGACCAAGTGTTCAAGCTCCTGAGCAAAATATGTCCAATTTGGATTTATCTTTGCAACTAGAGGTGATTCCTAGACTTAGGATTCACAACACTCATCCAGCTGAGAACAACATAGAGGAAGTCTCTGAAGGCGTGAGAACAAGAGGACAAACTCACAATGGGAATGTCTGCTTGTACTCATGCTTTTTATCCCAAATGGAACCCAAGAAGGTGGAAGATGCCTTGAAAAGATAGTAGCTGGGTTGAATCAATGCAAGAGGAGCTGCTTCAATTCAAAAGACAAAAGGTTTGGAACCTATGTCCGCTACCATCTGGTCAAGTACCTATAGGCAACAAATGGGTTTTTAGAAACAAGAGAGATGATAGAGGCTTGATTATCAAGAACAAGGCAAGACTGGTGGTTCAAGGATACACTCAAGAGGAGGGAATTGATTATACTGATGTCTTTGCACCTGTTGCAAGAGTTGAGGAAGTTAGGATCTTCCTTTCTTATGCTGCATCCAAGAATTTCACTGTCTACCAGCTTGATGTCAAGTGTGCCTTTCTATATGGGGATATAGATAGAGAAGTCTATGTACGCCAACCTCCGGGATTTGAAGATCCACAGCATCCCAACTATGTGTGCAAATTGGATAAAGCTCTATATGGGCTGCACCAAGCACCTAGGCTGTGGTATGAGACATTGTCTAAGTTTCTCCTAAATAATGGTTACACTAGAGGTACCATTGATAAGACTTTGTTCATAAGGAAGTCTGGGAAAGACATCTTTCTCATTCAAGTCTATGTTGATGACATCATATTTGGTTCCTCAAATGACCAAATGTGTAAAGACTTTGAGAGCATTATGAAGAAGAAGTTTGAGATGAGTTCCATGGGAAAAATGGACTTTTTCCTTGGAATTCAGGTAAAGCAAATGAAAGAAGGGTTTTTCATCAGTCAATCTAAGTATGTCAATGACATCTTAGAAAGATTTGACATGAAAGATTGTAAGACAGCAAAAACACCTATACCCAGAAACCACAATCTCTGCCCTAACTCTGAGGGGGAGGATACTCATCAACATCAGTATAGAGCAATCATTGGTTTTCTGATGTATCTCATAGCAAACAGACCTGATATCATGTTTGCAACTTGTATTTGTGCAAGATATCAGGCTGCTCCAATGGTGTCTCACCTAGTTGCTGCCAAGAGAATCCTTAGATACCTTAAAAGAGCACCTAAACTAGGTCTCTGCTATCCAAGAAATAGTGATTTTAATCTCTATGGTTACTCTGACAGTGATTATGGTGGCTGCAATATCATCAAGAAATCAACATCTGGTGGATGTCAATTTCTTGGTGGAAGGATCATCTCATGGCAATGCAAGAAGCAATCCTGTGTCTCTACATCAACTACTGAAGCTGAATACATTGCTGTTGCTAGTTGCTGTGCTCAGCTGCTGTGGATTCAAAACCAGATGATAGATTACGGATTCAACTTTATGAGCACTCCTATCCACATTGACAACAATAGTGCTATCTCCATAACTGAAAATCTAGTGAAGCACTCCAAAACTAAACACATCAATATCAGGTATCATTTCATTCGAAATATTCATGAAAAAAATCTTATCAAGCTAATCAAAGTTGATTCAAATGAACAATATGCTGACTTATTCACCAAAGCCTTTGATGAACAAAGATTTAAATATCTCATTACAGCTATTGGGATGATAAACCTTGATTAGTCTATCTCATTTGAAAAAATATTTAATGTGTAAAGTTTTATGTCAAAAACAATCTAAGCCCTGTTACAAAAAGGTCTTTCTCTAAAATTTTATCTAAGTATGAATTCTTTCGAAGAGGAATCAACCCTCGGAAGATATTTTCCATATCTTCCGAAGCAAATTCCTCCCAGGATAATTTTCTTCTCGGAATAATTGTCAAGTCTCGGAAAAAGCGATTGATTTCATATCAGATCTACTTCCGAAGCTTGTAACATTCTCCATTCGGAAAGCAACATATACTCTCGGAAGTAAAAAAAACTTTACCTTCGGAAGTATATTTGCCTTCGGAAGAACATTACCTTCGAAAATACTTTATACTCGGAAAAAAGATTTTACCGTGTAACGGAAATCTTTTGGGCCCCACTCTGTAAAAAGGTAAAGATTTTGTTAATGATGTCGGATTATTTAAATGGCCTAACCTTACCGCCCATGTCACATCATCCACTGAAACCTCCCATCATCTTATCCAAACCCCCTTTAAATCGCCATTCCACCCGTTTAAATACCTCCGGATAATCACTTTCATCCTCTTTACCAAAATTACTGCCCTAAAAGCTTTCTTCATCTTCAATTTACCCAATTCCGAACTATCTTCTTGTAACTTTCTCCAATGGCACTTAACCCTCAGCACAACCAAGTCACACTCCTTGACTCTTCAAGGGATGCCGACTTCTCAGATATCATCTCCTTTCTAACCCAATCTTCTTACTACACTTCCCTAAGTGTTAACCCCATGGTTTACTCAAATCATATGTCTGAATTTTGGGCAAACGGTCAGATTGAAACCCTATACGGGGTTTGTGTCATAAGAACGAGCATCTGAGGCCAGGAGTTGGTCATTTCTGAACAAATCATCAGGGAGCATCTAGAGCTTCATGATGGGGCGCTCCTACAGAATTCCCCAAAGCAGATTTGGACAACACTTATATCCAAATGGGATATGGTGGAGAGGTTAGCAGGTCAACCATCTACAAATTCAACTTCTCTTACAACTGGAAGTTCCTGCTGCATGTAGTTCTTCACTGCTTGTCCAATAAATCTGGGGGATAGGATCAAATCCCATATGAACTTGGGTGCCTAGTTCATAGTTTGGTGAGAAGCCTCTGCTTCAACTACTCAAGATTTGTGCTGACCAATCTCATGGGAAACCTTCAACGGGACACATTCTTCATGTATCCAAGGTTTCTCCAGCACATAATCAATTGTGAGCTAGACCAGAGCAAGCTTGTCTGCGCAACTGCTCTGACTGTTCCTCAAATGAGGCCGACCATCTTCAAAACCTTGAAGAGAGTGTCCACTAACTTCACCGGAAGAGATACTGCACTTCTTCCCACAAATGATGAACCCACACCAGCAACTACTCTCACTTTGCCAAATCTACCTTCTCCACCCATTACCTTCACTTATCAAAGACGCCCCAAACGAACCCTTGTTCAATATTCTCTGATTGAACAAGCTCCTCATGTTCTACCCAAAAAGGATAAAGTGGAACAATGGGCTCCCACTCAGCCTGAGGGACAACCATCCTTCACAATTGACCTCAATATGGGTCTTGAGTCTCCTTAGTCTCAGACCCATGAGCCCGAAACCCAAGCTAAAAACCCTCAGGGAGAGTCTCTATACTCCCCTGAGCAGCCAAAAAGGGACAGCCCCATCACAGGCTCAATGCTTTTAGACATTGATCAAAGTCCCGGGTCACTAGGTTTCACTTTCATATCCTTTACCGACTTATTAATCGGAGCTGATGAAGAGATTATGTCTCTTCAGGGCAATGAAGTTGATCCCCAACGCCCTCTAAAGGATCAACAGAGCCCAGAGAGATCTCTTATCTCTAGCCCTCATTAGCAAACCTTTACTGAGGTGAGTCCCACTGATGTGGAGGGGACTCATGTAGATTCAGCTGCCACTACTGAAGGAGCCTCAAGGGATCCCCAGGACAGTGATAACATTACTGAGACTGAATCTACGGCAACCATACCCTTTGATGACTCTGAAAGAGACATTATTGAGCAAGGGAAACCATGGCGCCAAGAAACCACATCTGGTGGTGAGGATGAACATACAAGGTATGTTACCTCACCTCCCAGTGATTCTTCAAAGGAAGATGAGAGAAGACTGCAACTCACCATTGAAGACCTACTTTCTAAAGTCTCAAATCATAAGTCTAAGGTTAGGACTTTAGAGGATAGGTCTGCCACTCAGCAACTTGAGATTGAAAATCTTAAGGCAAAACTAGCTGAGAAATAGATTGAGAGGTCTATTAGGCACGTATCAATTCAGGTCTCTTTGACCTCTTCCTCTAGCTCATCAAGCTCTAAAGATGATGCTACCAAAAAAGGGGAGAGTGTCCAGGGACAAAGCCAAAGACAAGAGGAACCACAAAGTCAAGCTCTCACTTCCCTAAGCTCAAAATATCCTACGCAACAAGCTTCAGTTTTTTCTGAGCCTCCTTCAGTTGTAATTCAAATGGATCAAAGGACGCTCCAAGATCTCAATAGGTTCTTCAACAAGTTCCTGTTGGAATCTCTTATTGAACAGCCAAGTCCTATTCTGTCTGTGATCTACTTCGGAGCTCAAGAGCTTCAGAGGTTAAATGCACCTTCTACCACTATTGAGGAAGTTGGTCAACCTAAGGTCCAAGTGGAACCTGAGATTAATGATAGGATCAAATGTATCAATCTGTGATGATATATGAACACAATTCAAAGAAATACAAACAAATTAATCAAATCAAGCAATATATCAACAAAATTCATAGTTTCATTGAAATCAAGCAAAGACAATTACAAAGTAAGTAAGAAGTTAAAGATCTATTGTTCGTCACTCCTCTCATCACTCCTACCTGCAACAAGTCTAAGCTATTTATAATGAAACACATGGAACTAACAAATTATAAAACTAGTCCCTATACTATTACAAATAGTAAAAAGACACATAAAGATAACATGTTAATCTTTCTAGAGAACTAACAATACTCCCCCTAAGATTTACATGGTCTTCAGTCTTCAAAATCTTCAATCTTGACTTCTTTTTATCTTTCCTTCAGCTTCCATCTTCAGCTTTCATCTTCAACTTTTGTCTTCAGCACTCAAAGAAATCTTCAGGTTCTTCCTTGATCTTGAACATTGGCTTCTTTTTATAAATCTCCTATTCTTTCAAAGCATTAGCAATAGTAGACTTAAATTTGCTAGCAAGAATGCCTTGTTTTGGTTTTGCTTCATTTGTCTTTATCTCCATTTTGCTCATTCTTTCCAATGTATCTTTTGATAGACATGTGATATCAATATTAGCATATAACTCAATAGGATTTCGACTTTCCTTTGAGTATATTTCTAATACTCCTTTTCTTGAAATTCTCATGAACTCAATGTCTTTGATGTCCTTCTTAACAATATTTTCATAAGCAAGAGCTTTCCTTAATGATATTCTTTCCACTGCAGCATTCATCACATTGATGACGGAAATAAAATACTTCTTATCTTGCTCTGCAATTTCTGGAGATACTTTCTCAAACTTTTGCACAGATAAAAATGATATATAACTTGGATGCAATAGTTTCAGTTCAAAAGCACCAAATAATGTAATCATATCCTCATCTCATTGTTCGAGATTTCGGACCAGTTTAAGCTCAAAAGTCTCAGAGTTATATAACCATCTAAGAATTGGCTTTGACTTCTGATTACCATCAATCACCTCTAAACCAGGAGTTGTGACTTTTTCAAAATACTTATCACAAAAAACTGTCATGAAATGTTCTTCTTCAGATTGTAATCCTTTAAGCTTTTTGTTCTTCTTTAATGTAGCAAATTACTCCTTGTCTTCTTGATCACATCTTGTTTGAAGAAAATTAATTGATCTATCCATTCCCCTTCTCAGTAATTCTATCATCATCTTACCACGTTTAGAATCAGATGGATTAATCAGAGGTAATCTGTATAACTCTTTCAAGTCTTGCACAGGAAGTTTAATGATGCTTGAGTAAAAATGATATACATCACAAACTGCATTTACTCTTTTTATCAAAAATGCATCAAATATCTCATCATACTTCCATGCTATTATCTTTACTTGGTTTGTGAAATCAGGAGCAATCATAGCATTTAACAACTCAGCAACCGATTGTCCTTTTTGTAATACATTTCTCACCAAGTCTCTAGTAAATCTGACATTATCAAAAATTTGTCTTTGTTCAGAAGTGGCTTTATATGCTTGCCTTTCTGTGCCAGAAACATTTTAATCGGATATTTTCTGCTATCATGAGCATCTGATTTTCTTGCCATTTGTTTAATCTCTTGAGACTTCAACATTCTTGTTCTTTTGGTAATCTCAAGGTATTGAGGATTATTAGTATCAAGAATGATCATCTTCTTTGATTGTTTTTTCGTTTCTTGAAAACTTCTAACAAGATTCCACAAAGATACATACTGTAATCTTTTCAGTTGCCTCCATGGGTAATTCCTAGCTTGCAACCAAGACCTTTATGCTGGAATACTCATATGATCAGGATGGTGCAGCCCAGAGCTTGATAATTCATCTACATTAATACTTTCTTTAGCTCTATTCCATTCACCATGTTCCATTACAAACTCATGTGGATCAATAGGAGCAACTGACTCTGCAGCAATGCATTTCTCCTATTCATCATTTATTTGAGAAACAGTCAGTCCATCAAAAAAGACTCTATTGTATTTCATCTTCACAAGGTAGTTGTATCTATCTTCAAAGTCTTGTGGAATTTCATCTTGATCTTAAGTTGGTTCTTGTGAAAAGAAACTTGATACAAATTGAGCTTCATCTATGTCTTCTTCATCTAAGACTTTGTCATACCAGTCATCATTTGTAACATCCGCCATTTTTCAAACTATATACCCAAACTCGAACCCATTTTGAACTTTCATATAATGGAAATTCATCTTAAAATTCTTTTATTCATTATAATGAATTAAATGCAATTTAACCTATATGGTGAATTGTTCTTTTTCAATTATTATTTGTCAAATCATAAACAAGTTATTATAATTGTATGATTTATAAAATATTTTATAATATATAAATAAAGTTTTATAAATTCTTGAAGTTTATTTGTCATTTATGAGTTTTCATTATAAAACTAAAATAAAGGATTAAAATACAAGATCATTCTTTTTAAAAATATGTAAGGTCTATAAAATATTATTAATATTTATAAGATTTTAAATATTCAATTAAAATAAATAATCAAAATATAAGTTCTTATTAGATTTATAAAGTCCACAAAAGATTTAATTAAAAAGTTGTTAAATTAAAATTAAAGCTTTAATAAATTTTAAGTTTATATTGTAATTATTCTTTTATTTATTTAAATTATTTAATTTTATATTTATTTCAAATTATTCTAGCCTCAGCTATAAAAGCAAGCCTTAGGCCTCACTTTTCATTTGCTCATTCTCTAAAAATCTCATTCTCATATATTTATTTCATCCATTGGTTATGATCAATTCGAATAATTTTATTTTACAAGAAATTTCAAGAATTCTTAATACTAAGGTAATCTTTTATTGCGTTTATATTATACTTTTTGATTATCCTAACATCCAATTGTTCTCATGACTTTATGTTCTTACTTTTATTCTTTCTTCTATCAAATCTCTTTTTATTTTAATCATTATCATTTGATCATTAATATTTTAATAATCACTAATATTATAACAATGACTAACATTCCTAAATCAAGCTAACAACACACTAACATAAACAAAGAATCCCGTTTGCATATGGACGGCTATGCCGCCGCATTCGGTTATTCCACAAGATTATTTTTCTAAATAATGGCTATGCCAAAGACTTAAAATACTTTTATAACTCAAATGAAGACTAATATACCATATATTGACATAATAAATTGATCTAACCTGTTTCAGGCTTTCACGATTTTAAAAGTGCAATAAGTGCCTTACTACAATTCTGGTAGAATATAATCTAAATTCAACCGACCATAACTTGATAATAACAAACTAAATTTGAGTAAAATCAGACTCTAATGTTAATTTCATTGAATTACCCTTTCAACGACAGTTTATAAGCCTTCAAACTCAATTGCACGACTCAATAATAGCCTTCACAAGATAAGTGCGCATTTCAGCACCTTCTGTCTTGTGCTGCTTGTTTGACCTATTTACGGATCTTTTCATAAAAATGTTTCTTAATGAAAGTTGTCCGAGAGACTTTTAACTAGTCAAATATAAATTTTTATAATTTTATAAAACCGTTTGGTATTTTAAAAACCTGTTCAAACACGTACAAAACATTCTGTCCAGAATCTAAATTGGTATAATAACCATTTATCAATCTGCCTTTCGCTTATTGACATTCCAAGCGTCCTAACATCTTGTAATGTTTTCCAAACTCAAGTTATTATTTCTTTTTATCATTTAGGACATCACCTTTGACTCTTGAACATCCAAGCTTTCTTATGTACTCTACAAGCATCACTATTATTGTGAGTTTTCCATGTGAGTATTTCTATACCCATTTTTATATTTTCACACTTTGGGGTGAAACATGTTACCCTATAATCGTTGCACTTGTAAAAAATTTGATTCTTGTAAACTTATGACAATTCACTTGTATGTTGTGGTTAGTTGATCTTTGTAGCTACCATGTAATGTCGATTATATGTACAATCATTAACTATTGCTAGCCTAGCAACGTCATAGATCTATGGGCCTGACAAGCCTGCTTGGTTGATCCAAGTACACTTAGCTAATCATATATACTTGTAAACGTTTGAGACTTGTAAAACTATCAAGGTTTGATTGTGCATTCTCTCTTACATCCCTAGTTACTTTGTTCACTAATCTATGACATGAATTGCCATCTTTTATATACTTATGTATTTGAAAACTATGGAAATCTCACCATCTTTCAAAGTTGACCTTTTATTTTTAACATGTTTAAGGTTTGATTCTTGAAGAACTCTTCTTGCTCACATAGGACTTGGACTTAGATAAATTAAACATCTTATGTTGTTATTTATTTTTGTGTATTGTAATGACTTAATTGACTTGTATTGTTCAATGAATAATGTTATTTAATATTATTCCAATAAATTTAGTTCCATGTGCTATGAACAATCGTTTCACATTCGTCCGCCCCGATGATTCCGCCGTCGGTCAGGGTGTGACAGATTGGTATCAAAGCCATGGTTATAGGGAATTAGGTTATTAGAAATGGAATGACCTAGACTAAAACTAAGTACCCTTACACATGAGTCATCTCATGTATTTTATATGCCTAGATAGGATTTTATATGTCTTATGTGATTATACTTGATTATGTGATTAGATGCCTTATGTGCTTATTCTTATACTTTAAATCTTATCAATGCACACACGTATCTTAATCATGTTCTAAGGCATTATGTGCCTAAATCAAATGGTTTTCAAAATGAGCTTTGAATCGTTATTCATGGTTTCAAGTCTCGTCAAAGTCTGTGTCCTACAACTTGAAATATGTAATGCTGGAAGAGCGTGATGCCTGTATCTCGAGGTATTCTGTCTAGGCAAGGTATTCATATAATGTAACGCCAGAAAATTTCTTTGAAGCCGATGAAAGAAGAAAAGGAAATAAAGTCCAAAGTCGAGGGACCAAACTCACCAACGAGAGAAAATTCGATGAATGGAAGTATAAAAGGGGGAAGACACCCCCTTTCTTGCCATTTTTCAGCCAAGAAGAGAGGAGAGGAGAAGAGAAGGAGAAAAAGAGGAGAAAAGCTTGGTTCGGGTGGATTCGAGCGGTGATATCGTCGTGTAGCGGGTCAAATCGAAGCTCTACTCGACGGGAACGTTTGTGTGAGTTCTAGGACCCCTCTTTTACTTGTTTTCAAACGATTTTGGGGCTGGAACACATCTGAAATCGGGTTTTCATGTGTGTGTATGCTTGACCCGTTTGTGTATGAGTATGTGTGTGTATGATGCGTTTGAGTCTTGATTGTGAGCTTGTGTGTGCTTGAATGATGTCGTAGTATGTTTCCCTAAGGCTTAGGATGGTCGATTTGGG
Organism: Flaveria ramosissima; assembly: GCA_025215565.1. NCBI lineage: Eukaryota > Viridiplantae > Streptophyta > Magnoliopsida > Asterales > Asteraceae > Flaveria > Flaveria ramosissima. Next base: position 9,224,777 of record CM046032.1, read on the forward strand.
CTCAAAATTGGTTTAGATGAGTTTGGAGGCCAAAAACCGTCAGCTGCAGTCGGGATGAACTGCATTCTACATGAGCTAGGGTTAGGCGACCGACTGGAGGCAGAATGAAGGCCATTCGGCCAATTAGGGGGAGAATGAAGGCCATTCGGCCGATTAGGGGGAGAATGAAGGCCATTCGGCTGATTAGGGGGCGAATGAAGGTCTAGTCACCAGAATGAAGGTCCAGTCACCCGAATGAAGGTCCAGTCACCCGAATAAAGGTCCAGTCACCCGAATGAAGGTCCAGTCACCCGAATGAAGGTCCGGTCACCCGAATGAAGGGCCGGTCACCCGAATGAAGGGCCAGTCACCCGAATGAAGGGCCAGTCACCCGAATGAAGGGCCAGTCACTTGAGAAGTGTCCATACGCCCAAATAGGGCTGTTGCACCCAAGGAGAAGTGTAGTTTAACTTCTGACTTTCTGGAGAAAGTACAAATGTAAGTTTTGACGTAAAGGTTCCCGTAAGTTCATGTAAGGTGACGATTGAGGCCTTAGAGAACATGTAGGTCATAATGATGATGATGTTGCATGTTTATGCATGATGCATGTTATGTATGTATGATGTTACCCTGTATGACGTGATGACTGTGCATGTTAATGTTCCTTATGGTGATGTATATGTATCTTTCCGTGGCTTTGCGTCGAATGTTAATGAATGAAATGAAAGTATTATGTAACGTAAAGTGAAAGATAATGAAAAGAGGAACATGATAAATGAATGAATGCATGCATTAATAAATGAATGAAAGTATGAAAGTGTGACAACCCGAGTTTTTCAGGCTAACATCTCAACCCTCACAAACCTCTTTCTCGACAACTGACAATAACATTTATATATATATATATATATATATATATATATATATATATATATATATATATATATATATATATATATATATACATACATATATATATATACATACATACATACATATATATATATATATCAACTTTATTATTGTAATTAATAATAACTAACCTAAAACTTAATAAACCAAAACACAATTTAAGTAAACTTGGGGGTACCATTATGCAAATGGGCTGAACTCGAGGGACCCGGTGGGAGATGTCTGGGCTCATAACCGACCCACCTTCAGTTCTTCTCCATAAACTTCGAACAACCTCAAACAACCTTACATTCGCAACCCTAAACCATTGAAACCCCCTCTGCCGTCAAAACAACCACCCTACCACACTTGAATAATCATCCTCGGCAACACCCGTCCCATTGGCGAGTTCTTGTTCGCGATCACCACATCTCCGGCAGCCTTCTTTGTTATCAAACGTCACCGTGATCAACCGCGTGTACCCAACGATTTAGTGAACCGGTGGCCGCAAACAGTGATCGAACCCGCCTCGTATTCGCTCGGTATGATTTATCGACTATTATTCTTGATTGACTATGTTTTGGTTTCGGGTTCGGCGGCGGTAATCGGGTTGTCTTGGATATGAGTTCTTGATAGGTGTTGTCATGAATCCATCGCTGGTGTGCGTCGAGTGGTTCTTCTTTTAAGTATGCTTGAATCGTTTCACTTTATATACATATATAAATGCATGCGTGTGTGTCTTCTTGCATATGCATGCGTGTGTGTCTCCTGCATATATATATAAATGCATGTGTGTGTTTATTTTTGCAGCCATGGGTTGAGTATGTGTGTGATGATGCATGTGTGCATTGGGAGATGCATGTGTGTGTGCATTCTATTATGTGTGAAGTCAATGTGTGTTTGTGGGTATATTTCACAGATGAGTTCATGGAAGTGGTTCAAAATATTCATGCATATGTGAGGAATGAAAGTGGGCGCATGGGGGAGGTGAAGGTGGACGCATGGGGTGCACCATGCGCCTATGCGTGTCTTTTGTGTTGTGGACGAATGGGGTGCACCATGCGCCTATGCGTGTCTTTTTATCATTTAGGACATCACCTTTGACTCTTGAACATCCAAGCTTTCTTATGTACTCTACAAGCATCACTATTATTGTGAGTTTTCCATGTGAGTATTTCTATACCCATTTTTATATTTTCACACTTTGGGGTGAAACATGTTACCCTATAATCGTTGCACTTGTAAAAAATTTGATTCTTGTAAACTTATGACAATTCACTTGTATGTTGTGGTTAGTTGATCTTTGTAGCTACCATGTAATGTCGATTATATGTACAATCATTAACTATTGCTAGCCTAGCAACGTCATAGATCTATGGGCCTGACAAGCCTGCTTGGTTGATCCAAGTACACTTAGCTAATCATATATACTTGTAAACGTTTGAGACTTGTAAAACTATCAAGGTTTGATTGTGCATTCTCTCTTACATCCCTAGTTACTTTGTTCACTAATCTATGACATGAATTGCCATCTTTTATATACTTATGTATTTAAAAACTATGGAAATCTCACCAACTTTCAAAGTTGACCTTTTATTTTTAACATGTTTAAGGTTTGATTCTTGAAGAACTCTTCTTGCTCACATAGGACTTGGACTTAGATAAATTAAACATCTTATGTTGTTGTTTATATTTTTGTGTATTGTAATGACTTAATTGACTTGTATTGTTCAATGAATAATGTTATTTAATATTATTCCAATAAATTTAGTTCCATGTGCTATGAACAATCGTTTCACATTCGTCCGCCCCGATGATTCCGCCGTCGGTCAGGGTGTGACAGATTGGTATCAAAGCCATGGTTATAGGGAATTAGGTTATTAGAAATGGAATGACCTAGACTAAAACTAAGTACCCTTACACATGAGTCATCTCATGTATTTTATATGCCTAGATAGGATTTTATATGTCTTATGTGATTATACTTGATTATGTGATTAGATGCCTTATGTGCTTATTCTTATACTTTAAATCTTATCAATGCACACACGTATCTTAATCATGTTCTAAGGCATTATGTGCCTAAATCAAATGGTTTTCAAAATGAGCTTTGAATCGTTATTCATGGTTTCAAGTCTCGTCAAAGTCTGTGTCCTACAACTTGAAATATGTAATGCTGGAAGAGCGTGATGCCTGTATCTCGAGGTATTCTGTCTAGGCAAGGTATTCATATCATGTAACGCCGGAAAATTTCTTTGAAGCCGATGAAAGAAGAAAAGGAAATAAAGTCCAAAGTCGAGGGACCAAACTCACAACGAGAGAAAATTCGATGAATGGAAGTATAAAAGGGGGAAGACACCCCCTTTCTTGCCATTTTTCAGCCAAGAAGAGAGGAGAGGAGAAGAGAAGGAGAAAAAGAGGAGAAAAGCTTGGTTCGGGTGGATTCGAGCGGTGATATCGTCGTGTAGCGGGTCAAATCGAAGCTCTACTCGACGGGAACGTTTGTGTGAGTTCTATGATCCCTCTTTTACTTGTTTTCAAACGATTTTGGGGCTGGAACACATCTGAAATCGGGTTTCCATGTGTGTGTATGCTTGACCCGTTTGTGTATGAGTATGTGTGTGTATGATGCGTTTGAGTCTTGATTGTGAGCTTGTGTGTGCTTGAATGATGTCGTAGTATGTTTCCCTAAGGCTTAGGATGGTCGATTTGGGCTCAAAATGGGTTTAGATGAGTTTGGAGGCCGAAAACCGTCAGCTGCAGTCGGGATGAACTGCATTCTACATGAGCTAGGGTTAGGCGACCGACTGGAGGCAGAATGAAGGCCATTCGGCCAATTAGGGGGAGAATGAAGGCCATTCGGCCGATTAGGGGGAGAATGAAGGCCATTCGGCTGATTAGGGGGCGAATGTAGGTCTAGTCACCAGAATGAAGGTCCAGTCACCCGAATGAAGGTCCAGTCACCCGAATAAAGGTCCAGTCACCCGAATGAAGGTCCAGTCACCCGAATGAAGGTCCAGTCACCCGAATGAAGGGCCGGTCACCCGAATGAAGGGCCAGTCACCCGAATGAAGGGCCAGTCACCCGAATGAAGGGCCAGTCACTTGAGAAGTGTCCATACGCCCAAATAGGGCTGTTGCACCCAAGGAGAAGTGTAGTTTAACTTCTGACTTTCAGGAGAAAGTACAAATGTAAGTTTTGACGTAAAGGTTCCCGTAAGTTCATGTAAGGTGACGATTGAGGCCTTAGAGAACATGTAGGTCATAATGATGATGATGTTGCATGTTTATGCATGATGCATGTTATGTATGTATGATGTTACCCTGTATCACGTGATGACTGTGCATGTTAATGTTCCTTATGGTGATGTATATGTATCTTTCTGTGGCTTTGCGTCGAATGTTAATGAATGAAATGAAAGTATTATGTAACGTAAAGTGAAAGATAATGAAAAGAGGAACATGATAAATGAATGAATGCATGCATTAATAAATGAATGAAAGTATGAAAGTGTGACAACCCGAGTTTTTCAGGCTAACATCTCAACCCTCACAAACCTCTTTCTCGACAACTGACAATAACATATATATATATATATATATATATATATATATATATATATATATATATATATATATATAGATATATATATATATATATATATATATATATATATATATATATATACATACATATATATATATACATACATACATACATATATATATATATATATATATCAACTTTATTATTGTAATTAATAATAACTAACCTAAAACTTAATAAACCAAAACACAATTTAAGTAAACTTGGGGGTACCATTATGCAAATGGGCTGAACTCGAGGGACCCGGCGGGAGATGTCTGGGCTCATAACCGACCCACCTTCAGTTCTTCTCCATAAACTTCGAACAACCTCAAACAACCTTACATTCGCAACCCTAAACCATTGAAACCCCCTCTGCCGTCAAAACAACCACCCTACCACACTTGAATAATCATCCTCGGCAACACCCGTCCCATTGGCGAGTTCTTGTTCGCGATCACCACATCTCCGGCAGCCTTCTTTGTTATCAAACATCACCGTGATCAACCGCGTGTACCCAACGATTTAGTGAACCGGTGGCCGCAAACAGTGATCGAACCCGCCTCGTATTCGCTCGGTATGATTTATCGACTATTATTCTTGATTGACTATGTTTTGGTTTCGGGTTCGGCGGCGGTAATCGGGTTGTCTTGGATATGAGTTCTTGATAGGTGTTGTCATGAATCCATCGCTGGTGTGTGTCGAGTGGTTCTTCTTTTAAGTATGCTTGAATCGTTTCACTTTATATACATATATAAATGCATGCGTGTGTGTCTTCTTGCATATGCATGCGTGTGTGTCTCCTGCATATATATATAAATGCATGTGTGTGTTTATTTTTGCAGCCATGGGTTGAGTATGTGTGTGATGATGCATGTGTGCATTGGGAGATGCATGTGTGTGTGCATTCTATTATGTGTGAAGTCAATGTGTGTTTGTGGGTATATTTCACAGATGAGTTCATGGAAGTGGTTCAAAATATTCATGCATATGTGAGGAATGAAAGTGGGCGCATGGGGGAGGTGAAGGTGGACGCATGGGGTGCACCATGCGCCTATGCGTGTCTTTTGTGTTGTGGACGAATGGGGTGCACCATGCGCCCATCCGTGTGTTTTGTGTGTTGTTTGCGGTTTAGGCGCATGGAACAATTTAGTGGGCGCATGGGATGAAAATATTGGGCGCATGTATATATTAATATATATTTACTTTCTAGTGTGTGTTTATTATACTATGAGTGTGTTATATACATGGTGTGAGTTGATGTGTAAATGATATGGGATTAATAGGCTTTGGGAAGTGTAGACTGTGTGTTACTAAACGTATGGGTCCAGTTATAAAACGTCTTAAAATTAATTATATGTATATAGAGTACTTAGATATACATATTTCGGGTTGTACGTGAAAATGTGGTTATATACTTGTGTGAGTTTGGGTATGCTTGTGTTTGTTTGTGTATGGGGAGTTCGCCGATTAACCGACACCGTAACCGAGACGTCAAACGTGAAATCCGTACCTTCCTTATATTTATATTCAGCAATTAATATTAATAATGTAAATTAATATTAACTCAGGTTAATTGTAACCCGATCCTTTGTGCTTACACTTATTTGTTACAACGCACTCGAGGTGAGTCTTCACGGCCCCTATTTTACATTAGTTTCCTTTTGGGGGAGAAAACATGCAAACTTTATTTATAAATGGTTTCTAGTATTACTGTTTATCGCCTGCTACGTTAGTGCAAACATACTTAAAAGTCCTTACATTCTCGAACCGTTAGTAATGTGTAGCGAGGTAATTTGAGTAGTACTACTGGGTTTGACAAACCCCGCCCGGGCTAGTCGCGCTAGCTTGATTGGAGGTCAAACGGGTGCGTTATTGACCTATCATTTGTCACTGTCTGGGTTAGACGTGACGGGAAGGCAACAAACATACAAACAGTCAGCTTCGGTTTGAAACGTTAACTAACTAGATTATAGGCTAGCTACCTATCGATATGCTTTAATTACTTTACCATTCGAACAGTTACAAACATTTTTATCAGTTATTAAACCTGTGAACTCACAAACTTTATGGTGACACACTTTAGCATGTTTTCTCAGGTCACAGGAACGTTTAAGCTCATGTTGCACAATTAGAGAACGCACTCAGGACATGCATCATCAAACTCATTTATTTTGCTTTGAACATTTTATTTTGGCATAGTACTTTGGGAACATTTAGTATGGGTTTACATTCGTCTTTACGCTTCCGCACTGATGTTTATTTTGTTTATGACTACTCTGAATTAAAGTTCAAACATTTATTTAAGTTCATATAGTGTCGTTTGATTTGACCATGCCTGAGATCCTGGTTTGTCACACGCCTCGCGGTAAAACCCTGCACGTGGAATTTGAGGGTGTGACAGATTGGTATCAGAGCCATTGGTTATAGAGAACTAGGATTGCATTTGCATCTAGACTATAGCCTTAGACACAACACTAGCATTGCACAGACACTCTTACTTGGTTACAAACTTTGTACGAACATTGCATGGTATACCCGCATTACGTTACAGAAAATCCATATCATTATCACTTGTACCATCCATGTCACCTTTATCATCCTTGGCTAATAGAGAGGCGAAAGATTCTGCTCGCTTGCCTTCGAACATCTACATCTGCTACTTAACCACCGAAGTCGAAGAGACGTCGACTCGAAACTAACATCGCCACCGCAGGGCACGGGGAACTCTCAAATGCGCACGACTCACCTAACAACGACAATTAGGGAGGACAACGTACCCTACCATCCTACCTCTTTTCGCACTTGCTTCTACTTCTATCGTACCCTATCTTCCTTACCCGCCTGAACAATCATTCATCACCATGTAACTGCGATGAAACATTGGACATGACATATGCTTGAGACAACCATATAGATTCGAAATCTATCAGAGGATCAGACTCGGATATGTGAATACTTAGAGCTCCAAAGGAAAAGCCTTGAATCCACTGACGAGTGTCATAATAGACTCATAAGGAAAATTCTCTACCTAGATGGGCAGGATTGTTTCCATCCAACTGATATATATTGAATTATGATTGTTGATTTGAATACATTGTACTCCTTACAATATATTTTTATCAAGAATTATTATTTGATTATTGACTGTTGTGGATTGTGAAACGCGTGATTATTTACATTGTACATTATGATGATTATATATTATGTATATTTTCTGATGTTTGTGTATTGTGAACGTGAAGAATCATGTATGGAAGAAGAGCTGGACGTCCTAGAGGAAGTGGTAACATTAACATGACCCAGGCTGAGTTGGACGCTGTTACCAATGAGCGTGTTGCTGACGCGCTTGCGGCATATGAACAGACCTGAAATCAGAACCAGAACAATCAGAACCAAAATCAAGGAGGTAACTTCGAGTTTATCGAACCCATAGGTCCTTATCTATGATAACTTATTATCAAATTCTAAATTCTCAAACATCATTATGATCTTTTGATTAGGTCAAGCAGTCTGTACATTCAAGATGTTTATGGATTGCAAGCCTCACTCTTTTAGTGGTTCTGAGGGTGCTGTTACACTACTTTGTTGGTTGGAGAAACTTGAGTCGGTTTTCGCCATGTGCAGCTGTCCTGTTGGAAATCGTGTCAAGTATGCCTCTGGCACATTAGAAGGACCAGCATTAACTTGGTGGAACTCACAAGTCCAAACATTAGGACTTGAGGCGGCTAATAATCTACCATGGAATGACTTCAAGACTTTAATGAAAGATGAGTACTGCCCCATAAATAAGGTCCGGAAACTGGAGGGAGAGTTTTGGAATTTTAAGATGGTTGGATCTAATATTGAGGAATATAAGACTCGTTCGCACGAGTTGGCTACTTTATGTCCTCAAATGGTAACCCCGGACTACAAGAGAATAGAGAAGTATATTGATGGTTTAGCTCCTCAGATTCAAGCTAGTGTCATAGCTACTGATCCTGATACTATTCAGCATGCTATCCGGCTAGCTCACAGGCTCACTGATCAGGCAGTGACGCAGGGCACTCTGCCTAAACGTAGTAGTACATCTGGTTCATCTGACTATAAAAGAAAATGGGATAATACCACCAGCAAGTCCTCAAACTCGAACAACACTCAGCAACAACAAGTCAGAAAGTTTGATTCCTCCAGAAATTTCACAAATAATAATCAGAACAACAACAACAATGGTCAGGGATCGAGTAATTATGCAGGCAAGTATCCAAAGTGCAACAAATGCAATTTTCACCATCATGGCCAGTGTGATCGTTTTCGTTGCCAAAGGTGTGGAAGGATGGGTCATGCTGCTAAAGATTGTAATGGTGAACTAATGACTAAAGAACAATCTCAGCAACAACGACAAGGCGAAACAACCAGGGGTTGTTTTGAATGTGGCAAAGAGGGTCATTACCAGAAGGATTGCCCAAAACTGAAGAATGGAAACAGGGGCAATAATGGAAACAACAACTATGGGAATGACGCTAAAGGTCGAGCTTTCGTGATTGGGTCTGGTGAGGCAAGGAATGATCAAAACGTGGTTACCGGTACGTTTTCTCTGAATGACTGTTTTGCTTCTGTATTATTTTATACTGGCGTTGATAGGAGTTTTATCTCTGCCAAGTTTAGCAAACTTCTAGATGTAACGTTTATCGAAATAGAACCTAGTTACACCGTAGAACTAGCTGATGGTAAAATGATTGAGGCAACACATATTCTCAAAGGATGTAAACTAGAACTATCGGGACACAAGTTAGATATAGACCTCATGCCTGTTACTCTTGGTAGCTTTGACGTGGTCGTAGGCATGGACTGGTTATCTAACAACCAAGCTGAGATTATATGTCGTGAAAAGGTCATTCGTGTAACACTTCCTAGTGGTGAAATCTTATCTGTTTAGGGCGAGAAAAGTGGTGTAGTCTCTAGCATCATATCGTACATGAAAGCCCAGAAATGCTTACGTAAAGGCCATACCGCTATTTTAGCTATGATCACAGAAAAGACTATCGAAGAAAAGAAGATCGAGGATATCCCTATTGTTCGTGACTTTCCTGAGGTTTTCCCTGAGGACTTACCTGGTCTTCCACCTCATCGTCAGGTCGAGTTCCAGATTGATTTGACGCCTGGAGCCATACGTATTGCAAGAGCACCGTACAGACTAGCTCCAAAAGAACTGCAAGAACTGTCTACTCAACTACAAGAACTCTTGGATATAGGGTTTATCAGACCTAGCTCATCAGCGTGGGGAGCCCCAGTCCTGTTTGTCAAGAAAAAGGATGGGATTTTTGCATGTGTATCGATAACCGTGAACTGAACAAAGTGACGATTAAGAATCGTTATCCTCTTCCCCGTATCGACGATTTGTTTGACCAACTTCAAGGGTCGAGCTTCAATTCCAAGATAGATTTGAGATCAGGATATCATCAACTGAGAGTCCGAGAGGAGGACATATCAAAGATAGCATTCAGAACTCGTTACGGTCACTACGAGTTTTTGGTTATGCCTTTTGGGTTGACCAATGCACCGGTGGTGTTCATGGATCTCATGAACCGCGTGTGCAAACCCTACCGGGAGAAGTTTGACATCGTTTTTATCGATGATATCTTGATATATTCAAAGAACAAGGAAGAGCATGAGGAACATCTTCGATTGATTTTGGAATTACTTAAACAAGAGAAACTGTATGCCAAGTTTTCGAAGTGTGACTTCTGGATTCGGGAAGTCCAATTCTTGGGCCATGTGGTCAATGAGAAGGGGATACATGTTGACCCGGCAAAAATAGAAGCCATCAGGTTCTGGGCTCGCCTAAGACTCCAACTGAGGTACGATAATTTCTTGGGTTGGCTGGGTACTACCGACGGTTCATTGAAGGATTTTTGAAGGTCGCTCAACCACTTACAGCATTAACTCATAAAGGCACAGTGTACAGTTGGGATGACAAGCAGGAGTCAGCATTTAAATTCCTAAAACAAAAGCTTTGTACGGCACCGATACTATCCCTGCCCGAGGGAACAGATGACTTTGTGGTATATTGTGATGCATCTATCCAAGGTCTTGGTTGTGTGTTAATGCAACGCGAGAAGGTCATCGCATACGCCTCCCGTCAGCTAAAAGTTCATGAGAGAAACTACACGACACACGACTTAGAGTTGGGAGCCGTTGTGTTCGCACTCAAGATATGGAGACACTACTTGTACGGTACCAAGTGCACCATTTATACCGATCACAAGAGTCTTAAACATATTTTTGAGCAGAAGGAGTTGAATATGAGACAACGTCGCTGGGTCGAGTTGTTGAATGACTATGACTGTGCGATCAAGTATCATCCGGGTAAGGCTAATGTAGTAGCTGACGCCTTAAGTCGAAAGAGACACCTAAGCCAAAGCGAGTTCGAGCATTACAACTCACCATCCACACCGGATTACCTTATCAGATACGTAATGCTCAACTTGAGGCTTTAAAGGACGGGAACCTGAAAGCAGAGTCCATGCGAGGCATGGAAAAGCAGTTAGAGATCAAGTCTGACGGAGTTCGTTACTTCATGGAACGAATATGGGTTCCTTTGTATGGGAATCTACGAGAACTAGTGATGGACGAAGCCCATAAGTCTCGATATTCTATCCATCCGGGTTCAGATAAGATGTATCATGACTTGAAAGTTCTGTATTGGTGGCCGAACATGAAAGCTGATATCGCCACCTATGTAAGCAAATGTTTAACCTGTTCTAAGGTTAAAGTAGAGTATCAAAGGCCATCTGGTCTACTTCAACAGCCGGAAATTCCTGTATGGAAGTGGGAGCAGATCTCAATGGATTTTATCACGAAGCTACCTCGAACTCCTAGCGGATGCGATACCATTTGGGTAATAGTAGATCGGTTGACAAAATCTGCACACTTCCTACCAATTAGAGAGACTGATAGAATGGAGAAGTTAACTCGTATCTACCTAAGGGAAATAGTCTCTCGGCATGGTGTGCCAATTTCTATCATCTCCGATCGTGACGCTCGATTTACTTCTCACTTCTGGCAAGCTTTGCAACGATCATTGGGAACACGGCTAGATATGAGCACCGCCTATCATCCTCAAACTGATGGTCAAAGTGAGCATACAATACAGACACTGGAAGATATGTTACCTGCTTGTGTAATTGACTTTGGCAGCCATTGGGAAACTCATTTACCGTTGGTTGAGTTTTCTTACAATAACAGCTATCACACGTCGATCAAAGCTGCACCGTTTGAAGCATTGTATGGACGTAAGTGTCGATCACCTATTTGTTGGGCAAAAGTTGGAGAAAGCCAACTTACCGGTCCTGAACTTGTGCATGAAACGACTTAGAAGATAGTACAATTTCGAAATCGCATTGCAGCAACACGTGACCGACAAAAGACTTACGCAGATAGACGTCGAAAACCGTTGGAATTTCAAATTGGTGACAAGGTACTTCTGAAAGTGTCACCTTGGAAAGGTGTAGTTTGTTTCGGGAAACGTGGAAAGCTAAACTCACGCTAAGTTGGGCCTTTTGAGATTGTCAAAAGGGTTGGCCCAGTAGCCTACCAGTTGAACCTACCAGAAGAGCTTAGCGGAATACACAATGTGTTCCATGTTTTGAACCTGAGGAAATGCCTTACAGACGAGACTCTTGTCGTTCCGTTAGATGAGATACATGTGGATGAACAACTACATTTCATTGAGGAACCAGTGGAAGTTATGGACCGAGAGGTCAAAACTCTCAAGCATAGTCGTATTCCTATCGTCAAAGTTCGTTGGAACTCAAAGCGTGGACCAGAATTTACTTGGGAACGCGAGGATCAAATGAAGAAGAAGTACCCACAACTGTTCAACGATCCGGCATCTACTTCTTAAGGTATTCATTCATAAGATACCTTTTCCTTTAAATTTCACAACGAAATTCCCTTCAACAAGGGGATGATGTCACAACTCTATATATATATATATATATATATATATATATATATATCAACTTTATTATTGTAATTAATAATAACTAACCTAAAACTTAATAAACCAAAACACAATTTAAGTAAACTTGGGGGGAGCATTATGCATATGGGCTGAACTCGAGGGACCCAGTGGGAGATGTGTGGGCTCATAACCGACCCACCTTCGGTTCTTCTCCATAAACTTCGAACAACCTCAAACAACCTCACATTCGCAACCCTAAACCATTGAAACCCCCTCTGCCGTCAAAACAACCACCCTACCACACTTGAATAATCATCCTCGGCAACACCCGTCCCATTGACGAGTTCTTGTTCGCGATCACCACATCTCCGGCAGCCTCCTTTGTTATCAAACGTCACCGTGATCAACCGCGTGTACCCAACGATTTAGTGAACCGGTGGCCGCAAACAGTGATCGAACCCGCCTCGTATTCGCTCGGTATGATTTATCGACTATTATATTTGATTGACTACGCTTTGCTTTCGGGTTCGGCGGAGGTAATCGGGTTGTCTTGGATACGAGTTCTTGATAGGTGTTGTCATGAATCCATCGCTGGTGTGCGTCGAGTGGTTCTTCTTTGATGTATGCTGGAATTGTTTCACTTTATATACATATATAAATGCATGCGTGTGTGTCTTCTTGCATATGCATGCGAGTGTGTCTCCTGCGTATATATATAAATGCATGTGTGTGTTTATTTTTGCAGCCATGGGTTGAGTGTGTGTGTGATGATGCATGTGTGCATTAGGAGATGCATGTGTGTGTGCATTCTGTTGTGTGTGAAGTCAATGTGTGTTTGTGGGTATATTTCACAGATGGGTTCATGGAATTGGTTCAAAATATTCATGCATATGTGAGGAATGAAAGTGGGCGCATGGGGGAGGTGAAGGTGGACGCATGGGGTGCACCATGCGCCCATGCGTGTCTTTTGTGTTGTGGACGCATGGGGTGCACCATTCACCCATGCGTGTGTTTTGTGTGTTGTTTGCGGTTTAGGCGCATGGAACAATTTAGTGGGCGCATTGGATGAAAATGTTGGGCGCATGTATGTATTAATATATATTTACTTTCTGGTGTGTGTTTATTATACTATGAGTGTGTTATATACATGGTGTGAGTTGATGTGTAAATGATATGGGATTAGTAGGCTTTGGGAAGTGTAGACTGTGTGTTACTAAACGTATGGGTCTAGTTATAAAACGTCTTAAAATTAATTATATGTATATAGAGTACTTAGATATATATTTTGGGTTGAACGTGAAAATGTGGTTATATGCTTGTGTGAGTTTGGGTATGCTTGTGTTTGTTTGTGTATGGGGAGTTCGCCGATTAACCGACACCGTAAGCGAGACGTCAACGTGAAATCCGTACCTTCCTTATATTTATATTCAACATTTAATATTAATAATGTAAATTAATATTAACTCAGGTTAATTGTAACCCGATCCTTTGTGCTTACACTTATTTGTTACAACGCACTCGAGGTGAGTCTTCACGGCCCCTATTTTACATTACTTTCCTTTTGGGGGAGAAAACATGCAAACTTTATTTATAAATGGTTTCTAGTATTACTGTTTATCGCCTGTTATGTTAGTGCAAACATACTTAAAAGTCCTTACATTCTCGAACCGTTAGTAATGTGTAGCGAGGTAATTTGAGTAGTACTACTGGGTTTGACAAACCCCGCCCGGGCTAGTCGCGCTAGCTTGATTGGAGGTCAAACGGTTGCGTTATTGACCTAACATTTGTCACTGTCTGGGTTAGACGTGACGGGAAGGCAACAAACATACAAACAGTCAGCTTCGGTTTGAAACGCTAACTAACTTGATTATAGGCTACCTACCTATCGATATGGTTTACTTACTTTACCATTCGAACAGTTACAAACATTTTTATCTGTTATTAAACCTGTGAACTCACCAACTTTATGTTGACACATTTTAGCATGTTTTATCAGGTCACAGGAACGCTTAAGCTCATGTTGCACAATTAGAGAACGCACTTAGGACATGCATCATCAAACTCATTTATTTTGCTTTGAACATTTTATTTTGGCATAGTACTTTGGGAACTTTTAGTATGGGTTTACATTCGTCTTTACGCTTCCGCACTGATGTTTATTTTGTTTATGACTACTCTGAATTAAAGTTCAAACGTTTATTTAAGTTCATATAGTGTCGTTTGATATGACCGTGTCTGAGATCCTGGTTTGTACACGCCTCGCGGTAAAACCCCGCACGTGGAATTTGAGGGTGTGACAGAAAGGCTTGCAAGCATTATGAGCAGGGGTACACGCGGGGGTTCTAGTCTTTGTGACTGGCCAACGTTGTGGTACATAGTGTGTAGTGATTACTCACCTCGGTGCTGGTGCCAGGCTATGTGCAGTGTGGAAGTCATTAATGAACTTCGGCCCAGTACTCGAGTTATGCATATCGTTGGTGGTGGAGTAGTGATTACTCACCTCGGTGCTGGTGCTAGGCTATGTGCAGTGTGGAAGTCATTTATGAACTTCGGCCCAGTACTCGAGTTATGCATATCGTTGGGGGTGTAGTATGTGGATGGGATCTTTGTCACTCACCTCGTGCTGGTGCCAGGCTATGTGCAGTGTGGAAGTCATTTATGATCTTCGGCCCAGTACTTGAGTTATCGCTTACCCCGGTGCTGGTGTCAGGCTACGTGCAGTGTGGAAGTCATTTATGATCTTTGTCCCGGTAGCCATATTGTTTGGGGTATAGCTGTTGACACTGATCCAGAACGTGAGAATGTAACAGATGTAATGATCCTGAACGTTACTTTAGGTACTTTGACCATGAGGTGCTGTGCACCATTATAGAAGGTCTATGATAGGCCTAGGTCCAGTACCATGAACAGAAGGGTAAAGTTTATGGTTTGAAGTAAAGAAAAGAGGTACTAACAATTAACGAATGAATGAAAGTAAGAACCTATGATCGAACATAAGTTAAAGTATGAATGAAGGATGAAGATAATAATGATATTATCTATGTGTATGTATATTGTGTGATCGCTTACGAAAGTAACGAATGGTTTTATAAAGGAAGTAAAGTATGTTTTATTTAAAGCTAGAACTCTCTCAGCAACGCTGACTTTGATGTGTTTCTAGTTGGCAGGTATGTTGCTGAGGATGGCACGGGGCGGCTACTCAGCGTATTTTGGGTGGCATCCAATATTTATCATGCTTTTGTAATGAAATGTAAAATGATATTGTAAAAGGAACGGTTGTATTATTTTGCAAAAGTATTTTGATGAAATGAAAATGTTGTTTTTAATGTTTCTGCTGCAACGTTTTATGAAAGTGAAATGTAATATTATGTTTTACGTGCGATGAATGACCAACTGTAAGCGTCCCGGGAACGGGGCGTTACATATATATCCAAATCAACCGATGGATCCGTTTACCTTACCTGGGAACCCTTAGGGTGAGTGTGCGCTTATAGGTACGCATGTCTTCATTAAGGTTGTAGTTGACCTATTAC
The DNA here is from genome assembly GCA_025215565.1 of Flaveria ramosissima. Taxonomy (NCBI): domain Eukaryota; kingdom Viridiplantae; phylum Streptophyta; class Magnoliopsida; order Asterales; family Asteraceae; genus Flaveria; species Flaveria ramosissima. The sequence goes on from CM046032.1 coordinate 9,240,710, forward strand.
TTTGATAAGTCAACGTAATGTCTTGGTTTATAAACCGAACGTTACACTCGAAACATCTTGTTATTTTGAATCGTCTTATCATTGATCTTGTCTTCTTGAATCTTAAAACTCATTATCCAATTCTCTTAATGACCCTTAATAATCTTTCTAAACGTCTCCCCCTCAAACCCACACTTATTCTGAAACCTCATTTCAATGATACTATTATTCTGAAATGAATCATTAATCATAATGCAGGACCGTTTAAGGGCTTTAACACAATTACAACACAACAACACAAAGAGGAGATTAACTAAACTTTAATCAAACAGTGAACTGGGTTAACCAAAGTGATACAAAGAACACAAGTAAAGCAAGAGACAGAACAAGAGAGTATGGGTTTCAAGGAGGTAGTATATTGCTTTCTCAAGTTCTTTTACAAGTGTTACAAAGCATAAAGAAAGATACAAGAACTTGAAATACTTATACTACAACCTACAGCCGGCTATACTTTGAAAGCCAGCTGGATACAATTGACTATACACTAACAAAATCAATTGTAGGATCAAAAGGCATATCTGCCTTTTGACCTTGTGACTATGACATGCCATAGCTCACATCCTTATACATTACAAAAAGGATAAAGTACATAAAGTGGAATGTTACAGACTCAAGACCTCAATGTACATTTACCAAAAGCATGGACCTTTTCACCAACTCATGTAAGTTGGTGACTTTACAGAGATGCAGCGGAAAATGTGCTTTATGGAACAGTACATCAGATAAAGCATGTGTACTAAAAGTCTTCGGAAGAAATCTGTCTTCATAGGATGAAGCTTCGGAAGACTTTGTCTCTGAAGCTTCGGAAGACTTCATGTTTGGCTTCGGAAGATATTGGTCTTGGCTTCGGAAGATTTTAAACTTAGAGTATTTTCTAATGCATTGTGTAAAACTTCCGAAGCATTCTTCACTTCAGTACTTAGTGCATGTTGCTGAGACACTTTGGATGTTTTGGGTTGCATCAGACTTAAGGAATCCTTACAAACTCCCCCATGGCTGATGCTACCAAAACACTTAGAGATCTTCAGATGTTGGTAGTCTTCAGTACAATCAAGACCATTCCTTTCTTCATTAGATGGTCAGGATCATCAAGACTCTCATAGTATCTTCTCATCTCAAAGAGATCATGCAGAGGTAAGTTGATTATGTCTTGCCAGGAGTAGACATTCTCAACACCTTGATCTCTGATAACATGCCATCTTTCTGGATTGGTAGAGTAAGTCCAGGACAAGATGGGTGTCTCAATTGTTAGAGGAGCCACTTGCATAGGAGTTGATTGGGCTGCCTCATCATGCACTTCCTCAGGTTGATCTGATTCAGCCTAAGGTGTAGAGGTAGATGACTTTGGCTTCTTCTTCTTAGTCTTTGGTTTAGAAGCCATTCTCTTCTTCCTCTTAGATGACTTTAACTAAGAAGACTAGTCTGCAGCACCATGTTGATCATCAGTGTCTTTCTCAGTTGGGTGTTCCTCCCTCACAGGTTCAGAAGGAGAGGGAGTTTGACCCTGCCTTGGATCAGAAGATGAAGTTTGCTGAGGCTCAGCTGGAGGTTCTCGTTAAGGTGTCTCTGGTTGTTCAAACTTGACCTCCACTTCAGGTGGGACTTGACTTGGAAGAGAGTGCAAGTCAATCAGTTCTCCACTTTTAATCTTCTGCTTGATCACCCTTATATGCTCATCCATAGTGGATAGAGACATGTGGCCAAGTCTCCTTCCGGAGAATCCATATAGCTTCAAGAAGCTCATCATTCTTTGTCTGTCAGCAGACTTCTTTGCATTCTTTTGAATGATGGCTCTTGACTTTGCAGCTTCTTCCCTTAGCTTCCTTTTGGTTGTTTTTCTTTCTTTGACTAGCTCAAGCTCAAGTTGCTTTAGGTACTCAAACTCAATGAAGTCATAGGACAGGGGAAGAAGTGCATCTGCCTGGTAGAAGCCTGTGGCACTCAGGTAGTTGATCATCTTGATCCTATCTTCTTCTTTATCTACCTACATCTTCCTGTGCAGGACTTTCTTGAACTGGAGAGAGAGTGGGAGTATGCTTGTAAAGCCTTTTTTGTCTCTTCTCCTCTTTGAATTGGAGAAGTAACCTTGCATCCTCTTTCTCCTTCATCTCTCTTGACACTTCCATGTCAGCCAGTTCATTTAACTCTTCTAAGGGGAGGGAGATGATTTCATCAATATCATAGTTCCTAGTCTGTAAATAGGTAATCCTGACTGCCCTTAACTCATCATCTTGAGTATTTGGTCTGGGAGCAGCCCTGATTGCAGCTTGCATGAAGCTAGATGACCCAGTAGAACTTTCTCCCTTTAGCCTCCTTTTTCTCTCTCTCTCTTCTTCCTCAATTTCCTCAGGAGTCATTATCCTTTTCCCTTTGTCACCAACAGACCTTTATGACTCAGGGTGGATTGAGGCTTGGCCTTCATTGCTTGGTGTAGCTTCCATGCTCTGGCCAGAGAGAGGCTGAGAAACACCTTCACCAGCAGGTGTCTCAGATGGAGTTTGGACCTCTGCAGCAGTTGTTGATGATGAGACAGGGGTCTCAGGTTCTGCCACTGGGCCTTCAGTCAAGGTTTCCCCTATGAAACTAATCTTAGGGTCCACCTCAACATCCAGTTGACCGATGACATTGCCTGATTGCCTAAGTCTCCTTCTTAGAGAGAACTCTGCAAGGATCCTGTCTTGGATTCTTTGAGCAAGCCTGTCAGCTTGTCTTGAATTGCTTGGATTGACAAGTGGCATGTTGACTAAATCCAGTCTTTCATAGAAGCTCAGGCTTTGGAACTTAAAAACTTCTTGTTGGCCTTGAACTCTGTGAAGTATAAGGGCTCTTCTGTCATCATCATACCTCCACCTTATGATGTAGTTGCCAGTTCCTTGTGGTGGAGATGAGACAGCCCTTGGTATACCTTCCTCAAAGAGACTCCTGATGATTGAGTCTATAGAGTCCACATTAATGTGAACTTGAGGAAGTTGCTGAGAATGCACAACAGCAAGTGAGGATGGTGAGTCCTCTATGTCCATTCTCTTTGAAGAACTCCCAGGTTCTGTGGTTGTAATAACTTTCTCCCCCTTTTTGGTAGCATCACCCACTTGCATAGGTGAGCTGGAGGATAAGTCAATCACTTCCACAGGTTCTTGTGTTCCTGGTTGAGCTCTCCTTAAAGGTCTCCCAGCTAGTTTTTCCTTCAGATATGAAATCTGAAGTGGCTGATCATTGACCCTGTTTTGTAAGGTAGTCACCTGAGATTCCAAGTGACTAACCTTAGAGACTAAATAGGTGCATGTTTTTGACAATTTCTGCACCTTTAGTCTCAAATTCCCTCATCTTCATCAGAAGAATCATTGGGGGATGAGATGATTGGACCAAAGTCCTCTCTCTCACCACCAGCTTGAGTTTCTTGGCTGCTGGTTTTCCTCTGCTCACTGGCAGCCTCAGTTGAGATGCCAGTGGGCTGAGTTGCCATGGTTGAGGTCTTAATGATGTAATCACTTTCAAAAGTGAGAGCCTTTCCATATGGACATCCTGAACAGGTTCAGAAGTGTCCACCTCAGTAGTGGTGACTGATGTGGGATAGACTGAGGAGAGTCAGAGGTACTCATCTCTCTTTGAGTAGGGGAGGAGAAGAGAGACTCATGGTACTCACTGAATCCTAAGTCTTCATCAGTGTAGAAGGATAGGTTGGGAATTGGTTGGTTGAGATCCAAAGGCTGGGGATGGTAGCTGTCCCCTGAAGGTTGTTCACTTGAGTGTTGAGACTCAGAGTGAAGGCTTAAGGCTGTTGGGCTAGTGAGCTCATCAGGGTGAGCATGAGGAACCTCAGCCCTGATAGGTGAAATAATGGGAGTGGTTTGCTCCTCAGGAGAAGTGGGAGCTCTAGTGTCCACTTCTTCCTGTAAGGTTGAGTATATGGGGGCCTGCACAGACTCAATAGCCTGAGCAGGGGTTCGTTTGGATTTTCTTTGGTAGGTGAGGGTGATTTCTGGTCTTTTTAGTGGTAAGGATAAAAGAGGTGTGGGTTCAACACTAGCTTGTGTTGCTAGGTTGTCACCTTGAGCAATGAGCTCTAACATTTTTGGGACTAGGGCTGTTTCTACCCCTGAAAAAGCCTACAGTTGGCTTCTTCATTATTTTAAAGATGCCGGGCTTCATCTGTCCCAATTTAAGAATATTACTTGTTTCCCTCAACTGTGAGCCCAGTTCACAGTTGAGAATGTGTTGAACATATCTAGGAAACATGTAATACTCTAAGGAGTCTAAGTTTGCAAGTAAATTAGTATAAACAAATTGTGAATACCTGAACTTGACCCCCTGAACCATTCCATGAACTATAAAGGAGAGATCCTCAGGAATCTGGTCCCATCCACCATGCTTGTTTGATAAGCTGTGGATAACCACATGGAGCAGGTATTTCCACTGGGATGAGACCTTCCCTTTCCTGAAGGTCTTTACAGAGAAATCTCCCTCATAGCCCATCTGCTCAAAGGAATGATTAACAGCTTCCTTTGGGAAGGACACCTCACCTTCTTCATCATCCAGCTGTAAGTGTTGGTTAATGATGGCCGGAGTGATGAAGATTGTCCTCCCTTGCACTGTGGCAGACAGTGCCTTCTCCCCATCCATAATGACCTCTTGGCAGGTCTTCCAGAATTCAAGCAAGTGATCCTCATATAGAGTGGATCAATGGTCAGGGAGGTGAAATAGTTTGACAGAGTCAAGAATTGGCAAATCTCTGAGAAACTTGCATCTTTCTCAGAGCTTAACAGAGCAACTTGATTATGTTGCCTGTGAAGTTGCATGGAGAAATCTGGGTTGTTTCTGCGGTTAAGGTTGGCCATTTCAGAAGCTTAAGGGTGAAGAAAGGTAGAAAGCAAAGGCGGTTTAGAGAATTAGGTTAGAGGAATAGTAGAATTGAGGAAGATATGGGAAAGAGGGGGAACCGTTGGGTATTTATGTGAAAAGGGATTTGAACCAAAGTTAATGAAAGAGGATAAACTTTGAAATCCGGAAGTCGGTCCCACCTCTGAAAAGGTAGTTTACTTTTGCTCAAAAAGTAGTTTTCTTGGAATTCGAAAAGCTTCCGAAGGTAATTTGTCTTCGGAAGTTTTGATTGAAAAAGCTTCCGAAGCTAAAATGGCTTCGGAAGATTTTCCTGAGAGTCTTGAAGATTTATGCTTCGGAAGAGAAATAAACCCTTGGATGCTTTGTATAAGAATGAACAAAGCTTCCGAAGGTTAATTTTGCTTCGGAAGGAAAAAGTCCTTAAAAATGAATAAGTGTCTGAGATAAGAATTTTAAGCTTCGGAAGATGAATTTTGACTTCTTCCGAAGGTAAAATCTCTTAGACAGTTATTTATTTTGAAGACATGATTTTCTTCCGAAGATAAAACTTTATCTTCCGAAGTATCAGAAAATTTTCAAGAATCTAAGGAAAGTCTTCAAAAAGAATTTTACATCCAAAGAAAACATGAGCTTATGAAAGTGATGAACTAGACAACTTAGGACACACATATTTTAAGAAGAAATAATTAGAATTAGTTTTAAGAAAAAGTCTACTCAAAGTTAATCATCCCAATAGCTGATATCAGATACTTAAATCTCTGTTCATCAAAAGCTTTTGTGAACAGATCAGCATATTGTTCATCTGTATGAACTTTGACTAGTTTAATTAATCCTTTTCATAGTTATCTCTTATTAAATGATACCTGATGTTGATGTGTTTGGTCCTTGAGTGCTGCACAGGGTTCTCAGTGATAGAGATAGCACTATTGTTGTCTATGTGGATAGGAGTCTCTTTGAAGTTAAATCCATAGTCCAGCATCTGATTTTGAATCCAAAGCACTTGAGCACAGCAGCTTGCAGCAGCAATGTATTCAGCCTCAGCAGTTGATGCAGACACACAGGATTGTTTCTTGCATTGCCATGAGACAACCCTTCCACCAAGGAATTGACATCCCCCAGATGTAGACTTTGCAGTCATGTTGCAACCACCATAATCACTATCTGTATAGGCATACAGATTGAAATTAGGATTCTTTGGATACCATAGACCAAGTGTTGAAGCACCTTTGAGGTATCTTAAAATCCTTTTCACAGTGATTAAGTGAGACATCTTAGGGTTGGCTTGATATCTTGCACAAATACATGTAGCAAACATGATATCAGGCCTGCTAGCTGTAAGATACATAAGAGACCCAATCATAGCCCTGTAAAGTGTTCATCTACACACTCCCCCTCAAGATCTGGACCAAGGGAGTGGTTTCTGGCTATGGGTGTCTTAGCAATCTTACAATCAGTCATGTTGAACCTCTTGAGTATGTCTTGAACATACTTTGACTGACTTATGAAGATGCCATCTTCAACCTGCTTCACTTGAATTCCCAGAAAGAATTTGAGTTCTCCCATTGAACTCATTTCAAATCTGTCTTTCATCAGCTTCTCAAAGTCTTTGCAGAGCTTTGGATTAGTTGAACCAAAGATGATGTCATCTACATATACTTGAACCAGCAATAAGTCATTTCCCTGTCCTTTGATGAAGAGAGTTCCATCTATAGTACCTCTCCTGTATCCATGTTTACAAAGATACTCAGATAGTGTCTCATACCACTTCCTGGGTGCCTGATGCAGCCCATAAAGAGCTTTGTCAAGCTTGCAGACATAATCAGGATGATCAGGGTCTACAAAACCAGGTGGCTGTTTGACATAAACCTCCTCATCAATCACTCCATATAAGAAAGCACACTTTACATCAAGTTGATAGACCTTGAAGTTCTTGGATGCAGCAAATGCCAGGAATATCCTAACAGCTTCTAGTCTTGCTACAGGAGCAAAGACATCAGTGTAGTCAATCCCTTCTTCTTGTGTGTATCCTTGAACAACTAGTCTTGCCTTGTTCTTGATGATGATTCCTCTATCATCCTTCTTATTCCTAAAAACCCATTTGGTTCCAATGGTAGTCTTCCCATGAGGAAGAGGACAAAGGTTCCAAACTTTCTGCCTTTTGAATTGAAGCAGCTCTTGTTGCATAGCTTCAACCCAACTTCCATCCTTTAGAGCTTCATCAACTTTCTTGGGCTCTATCTGAGATAAGAAACAAGAGTGAAGACAAACATTTGCTTCATGGGTTTGTCCTCTTGTTCTTACCCCTGTGACAACATCTCCAATGATGTTTGTGGTGGGGTGAGACTTGTGGATCCTTAGCTGAGGGATCACAGCAAGTTGCTGAGAAAGATCCAAATTTGAGAAATTTAGATCTGGTCTGGAAGATTCACCCTCCACATTATCACACTTATCAAGATTAACTTGATCCAATGAGTGTGTGACATCATTGATGTTGTCATCTATGGTATGGTTATTAGCATCAAGAAATTCCTGATCACTATCACCATCACCATTGTTGTCTTCTACAATTGAGGTGTCTTTATCTGGTTGAGAAGCCTCTGAGCTGGAATTTGAAGGCATACCAGATGTATCAGCTGAATTTGTCATTGTTGTGCTGATAGAAACCTCATTTGCTGAAGTAGTTCCAACTGGAGCTGAAGATGTATGAGTTGAGGGTCTTCCTAGCTCAAATCTTGGATCAGGATCACCTGTATTTAGATTTTCTGCAGATCCTGAAACATGCTCACAAGATTTGTTAAAACAGTTGGTAACTAAATCAAGATCAAACAGCCAATCCGGACCAGAACCAGCCACACAGGGTGTGTGCTCATTGAAAGTCACATTGGCTGACTCCTCAACAATTCTAGTTCTGAGATTGTATACTCTATAAGCTTTAGCTTGGGAAGAGTATCCAATGAAGTGTCCATCATCTGATTTCTCAGCAAACTTGGCAATTTGATCTTTGGTATTCAAGATGGTGCAGGGACATCCAAATGACCTGAGAAAACCAATGAAAGGTTTCCTCTTGTGCCAAAGTTCATAAGGAGTCTTACCATGTGTCTTAACTACTAAAACTCTGTTTTGCACATAGCAAGCAGTATTAACTGCCTCTGCCCAGAAGGTGATAGGCAGTTTAGAGTCAGACAACATAGTTCTTGCAGCTTCAATAAGTGTCCTGTTTCTCCTCTCAGCAACTCCGTTTTGCTGAGGAGTCCTGGGAGCACTATATTGTCTTGTAATACCTTTTTCATCACAAAATGTATCAAGGATTTGGTTCTTGAATTCAGTTCCTTGATCACATCTTATGGTTTTGACCTTGTGATCACATTGATTCTCAACTTTTAAGATGAAATTCTTCAGAATCTCAGGGGTTTCATCCTTAGTTCTAAGGAAGAAGACCCAAGTGAATCTTGTAAAATCATCTGTGATCACCAAACAGTAAGAGGTCCTTCCTAAACTCATTACACTGGTGGGGCCAAAGAGATCCATATGTAACAAGTGTAGGGGAGTAGTGATGGAGTTCTTTTCCTTAGGCTTGTGAGATACCTTGTGTTGCTTCCCTTTCAGGCATGCAACACAATGATCATCACTTGTAAACTCTTTCTTTGGCATTCCAGTTACCAGATCATGTTTAATTAATTTATTCATGTTCTTAAAGTTTACATGGCACATTCTTTTATGCCATAGGAAAGACTCATCACTATTTGCTTTAGATAGAAAGCATGAAACTTCTCCAGAGGGAGATGTTTCTTGCAAATCCATCTTGTACATGTTCCCTTTCCTGGGGGCTCTGAGCAGGATATGCTCATGAGGAATGACCACTCCAGGCTTGAGAACAATGCACTCATGCTCAGTAAAGAGCATGTTATGACTCTGATCACAAAATTGGGATACACTCAGAAGATTGTACCCAAGCTCCTTAACAAAGTTTACCTTCTCAATGCTGAGCTTACCATTTGTGACCTTGCCCCTTCCAGAAATGTAACCACCTTCATCTCCTCCAAAAGCAACTGGTCCTCCATCAATTCTCTCAAAAATTATGGAGTAGAGACCTATTGCCTGTCATGTGCCTGGAACAGCCACTGTCAATTATCCAGACATTCCTGTTTGTCTTGAGTTGTTCCTGCACAAAGAAAATGATTAGTTACATTTGGAAACCCAAGCCTTACTTGTCTTGGGCTCACTAAGTGTAATAGAAGGTAATGCAACAGTAATAGATCCTATGGTTGTACTATGGGGATCTTCAGCTGTTTTGATGGAGAAACTTCAGTCATTTGGTCTTTCTTAGACTTCCACACCACCTTTGGAGTCTTGGACTTGACCTTCAAAACCTTAGAAGCTTTTGAAACTTCACAAGTTTTGATGACTGAACCTTCGGAAGAATCTACAGTCACTGCAGCAGACTTCAGTGCTTCGGAAGAACTCCTTTCTTCCGAGACCAACTTTGCTTCCGAAGGTAATTTTCCATTTACCTTCTTCTTTGATTTGGAGCTTCCGAAGGAAACAGACTTTCCTTCCGAAGCTTGAGACTTCTTGAAACTCTTTGAAGTCTTTGTATTGGTCATGTGGATAGTACTTTTAGGATTGTATGGGCAATCCTTAGCAATGTGAGAAGTACTTTCACACATGACACACAACATTTTCTTCTTCAAACAAGTCTCCTTTTGAGAGCAAGACTGGCTTTGGTCACATCCCTTCTCCACCTTCATCTTGGTAGATGCTGAGACAGTTCTTTTGGGCTGTGAACTGTTCTTGGAGTTTGATGGTCCAGGCTGTGCAGCAGTGGTACACAGCAGCTCAGTCTTCTTCTTTGCACTGAGATGATTTGAACAAGAACCAGGACTCTTAGCTGAGGAGTCTTGGTTGATGTCTTCAGTCCTTACTACTTTGAAACCTGCAGAGATAAAAACTTGTTTCTGCTTAGCATCAAAAGTAGCCTTGATTTCTTGAGCCTTCTTTGCTTTCCTTTTGCTCTTCCTGATCAAGTTCTTTCTCTTGGACTTGGTCATCACAGTTGATTTCTTCTCCTCAGAAGGATAGTGGCCCTTGGAAGAATCCTCTTTCTTCATCTTCTCAGAGGAATTCTTCACTATCACTTCTTCATCATCCTCACTTATAGGATCTATGAGAGGAAGCTCATCTTCACAAGTTCCACACCTAGGAGATCTTACAGACAAGATTGTGTGTGGAGGAGCTATCTCATTTGATCCCAGTCCCTGTCTATTTTGATAGCAACACTTTGTTGTGCAGGGATGAGGATATCATGTTCTTGAAGGTCTCTTCTTCAAGAACACTTTCTCTGCCTTGGCTTTGCTGATCACAAGCTCAGCCTGGCACTCAGTCAACTTAGTTATGAGATCTTGGATCTGAGTTCTATTAGTACTGAAATGGTTTTCTCCAAGTCCTCTATCTTTAACTTGTAATCATTTTCAGACTTTCTAAAATCAGATTTTAATATGTTTAATGACTCAAGATCAGATCTCATCTCTAAGTTGTAGGACCTGTATCTATTTACTTTAGCAATGCATTCAGGAGTACAGAGATGTTCCAATACCTTGGCTTCATCATGGTCAGCCATCAGTGCTTGGTTTGGAGAAGCATCTTCCACCTGAAAGCTCCAGTCAAAGCCTCCCTCTTCAACAGCAACAGCAGCATGTTGCTTTGTCTTCTCAGCCTGAGGGGCTTTGTCAGTGTAGTTTGGTCTGGGTTGTGTTTGGCCCCCATTTGCTTTAGGTGCCTTACACTCCCTAGCAAAGTGACCCATAAGGTTACAGTTGTAACACTTAACTTTGCTTTTATCCAGCCCAAACTTACCACTGGTAGCATTGCTTGGAAATCTTCTTCCTGTTCTCTTGTAGAACTTCTTGGCTCTGTGAGTGAGGAGAGCCATCTGCTGAACTATCTCCATGTATTCCAGGTCATCTGGATGGATACAGTCCAGGTCTTCAAGAGTGAAGAGATAATTCCCACAGCTTTCATCAGTAGACACAAAGGCTTGAGAAGAACTTGTCTCTTGGAATGGGCTTCCTTGAGTAAAGTTCTCCCTTGGTGTCTCCGGGAAGGTGATGAAAGGACCCTTTTGTGAGTTGTCAGGGTAGCATATGAGATGATGTTGGGGTTCTATGCTGTCCCTTTCAACCACATGAAGGGCTGAACCCATTTGATTGTTGGAGTTGCCAGATGAACCTTGCATGTTCATCTCCATCTGGTATCCACTGAGAATCCCATACAACTCTGTAGAGTAAGAGTTTTAAGGTTCTCAGTCCTCTTGATCACCACACAATAGTGTGTCCATTGCCTAGGAAGTGAGGACATGAACTTCCTTACAATGTCCCTGTTCTCAAGAGGAACCTCCATCCACTAGGGTATCCACAATCTCAACATACCTGAAGTATTGTTGGTTCATGGTTTCACCTGCTTTGAAGGTGAAATTTTCAAACTGCTGCTTCAGAAGATCTTTCTTGTTCTCCTTGGCTTCAGAGGAGCCTTCATACATCAGCTTCAGTGCATCCCACAGCTGTTTGGCTGTCTTGCACTTCTTAAAACCTCTGTATACAGAGTTTGGGAGAGCAGTCTGAAGAGCAGTCATGGCCTTCCTATCAATCTCTACTCTTTTTCTATCTTCATCTGAGTAGTTGGCCACATCTTTAGGAATCATACCAGCACCAGTAGCAGAGGGGGTGCTGGGTATGAAAGGTCCATTCTCAACAGATTCCCCATTCTTGAATCAAGAGACCTGATGAAGCCTTCCATCCTCATGCACCAGGTGTCAAAATCATCAAGAGTGATCAGTGGGGATTTGTTCATGGTTCCAGTCTCCATATCAGTCTTTGAGATGGAAGCCATTTGAAGAGTTTAGTTTTTGTGTGTGTGAGGGATCTTAAGATGGTTAGATCTTATATCAAGAGCCTGGAATGCTCTGATACCAATTGCAGGACCGTTTAAGGGCTTAACACAATTACAACACAACAACACAAAGAGGAGATTAACTAAACTTTAATCAAACAGTGAACTGGGTTAACCAAAGTGATACAAAGAACACAAGTAAAGCAAGAGACAGAACAGAGAGTATGGGTTTCAAGGCAGTATATTGCTTTCTCAAGTTCTTTTACAAGTGTTACAAAGCATAAAGAAAGATACAAGAACTTGAAATACTTATACTACAACCTACAGCCGGCTATACTTTGAAAGCCAGCTGGATACAATTGACTAGACACTAACAAAATCAATTGTAGGATCAAAAGGCATATCTGCCTTTTGACCTTGTGACTATGACATGCCATAGCTCACATCCTTATACATTACAAAAAGGATAAAGTACATAAGTGGAAAGTTACAGACTCAAGACCTCAATGTACAGTTACCAAAGCATGGACCTTTTCACCAACTCATGTAAGTTGGTGACTTTACAGAGATGCAGCGGAAAAGGTGCTTTATGGAACAGTACATCAGATAAAGCATGTGTACTAAAGTCTTCGGAAGAAATCTGTCTTCATAGGTTGAAGCTTCGGAAGACTTTGTCTCTGAAGCTTCGGAAGACTTCATGTTTGGCTTCGGAAGATATTGGTCTTGGCTTCGAAGATTTTACACTTAGAGTATTTTTCTAATGCATTGTGTAAAACTTCCGAAGCATTCTTCACTTCAGTACTTAGTGCATGTTGCTGAGACACTTGGATGTTTTGTTTGGTTGCATCAGACTTAAGGATCCTTACACAGACAACACGATTTCCCGTAACAACTTTAAACTTAAGTGGCACCTTATACCCTCAATATACATAGTACCTACAATAATCTGATCTGGTGCTAAAGACCATGTTAATGGTTAAGTTTATTTGCATTGTGATAACTCTTAGAAACTCCATATGCCCCATCCGAAAAGCATTCTGGGTGAGACTATTTGGTCATGTTGGCGTTAGTAAGCCGAGTCTCGTATCGATCTAATGTTTGGTGCTTCACCCATGACAAAACCTTCCTAACCGTCTTGAACCGTTTAAAAAAACAAACGTTTATCAACTAAAAATTTTTAATTAATGACTTTACACACTTTGTCAAAAAACACATAAAATCATGAACTATGAAACTTAATAAACTTAAGCATAGTAAAACATCATAACTAAACTCATTGAATTTAAACGTTCCAAGTGTCTCTTGCGAATGTGACATGAAATCCAAGTCTCCTCATATCCTTGAAATTAGTCCTCCCATGTTTCTTAAAGTAGGGGAGACTGTAACATCCGCCATTTTTCAAACTATAAACCCAAACTCGAACCCATTTTGAACTTTCATATAATGGGAAATTCATCATTTAAAATTCTTTTATTCATTATAATGAATTAAATGCAATTTAACCAATATGGTGAATTGTGTTTTTCAATTATTATTTGTCAAATCATTTAAACAAGTTATTATAATTGTATGATTTATAAAATATTTTATAATATATAAATAAAGTTTTATAAATTCATGAAGTTTATTTGTCATCTATGAGTTTTAATTATAAAACTAAAATAAAGAATTAAAATACAAGATCAATATTTTTACAAATATGTAAGGTCTATAAACTATTATTAATATTTATAAGATTTGAAATATTCAGTTAAAATAAATAATCAAATTACAAGTTCTTATAAGATTTATAAAGTCCACAAAGATTTAATAAAAAAAGTTGTTAAATTAAAATTAAAGCTTTAATAAATTTAAAGTTTAAATTGTAAGTATTCTTTTATATATCTAAATTATTTAATTTTATATTTATTTCAAATTCCAATCATAACCCCCTTTTAAAAGACTTATAACTCACCATTAATACCATTCATAACCTACTCCTAACCTCAACTATAAAAGCAAGGCTTAGGCCTCACTTTTCATTTGCTCATTCTCTAAAATCTCATTCTCATATATTTTTTTCATCCATTGGTTATGATCAATTTGAAAAATTTTATTTTACAAGAAATTTCAAGAATTCTTAATACTAAGGTAATCTTTTATTGCGTTTATAATATACTTTTTAATCATCTTAACATCCAATTGTTCTCATGAATTTATGTTCTTACTAATATTCTTTCTTCTACCAAATCTTTTTTTATTTTAATCATTATCATTTGATCATTAATATTTTAATAATCACTAATATTATAACAATCACTAACATTCCTAAATCAAGCTAACAACACACTAACATAAACAAAGAATCTCGTTTGCATATGGACGGCTATGCCGCCGCATTCGGTTATTCCACAAGATTATTTTTCTAAATGATGGTTATGCCAAAGACATAGAATATTTTTATAACTCAAATGAATACTAATATACCATATATTGACATAATAAATTGATCTAACCCGTTTCATGCTTTAACGAATTTAAAAGTGCACATAAGTGCCTTACTACAGTTTTAGCAGAATATAATCTTACTTTAACTGACCATAACTTGATCATATAAAACTAAATTTGAGTAAGCTCAGACTCTAATGTTAATTTCATTGAATTAAACTTTCAACGACAGTTTATACGTCTTCAAACTCAATTTCACGACTCAACAATAGCCTTCACAAGATAAGTGCACATTTCAGCACCTTCTGTCTTGTGCTGCTTGTTTGACCTATTTACGGATCTTTTCATAAAAATGTTTCTCAATGAAAGTTGTCCGAGAGACTTTGAACTAGTCAAATGTAAATTTTTATAATTTTATGAAACCGTTTGCTATTTTAAAAACCTATTCAAACACGTACAAAACATTCTGTCCAGAATCTAAAATTGGTACAATAATCGTTTATCAATCTACCTTTCGCTTATTGACATTCCTAAGCGTCCTAACTTCTTGTAATGTATTCCAAACTCAAGTTATTATTTCTTTTTATCATTTAGGACATCACCTTTGACTCTTGAACATCCAAGCTTTCTTTTGTACTTTACAAGCATCAAAATTATTGTGAGTTTTCCATGTGAGTATTTCTATACCCATTTTTTATATTTTCACACTTTGGGGTGAAACATGTTACCTTATAATTGTTGCACTTGTAAAACATTTGATTCTTGTAAACTTATGGCAATTCACTTGTATGTTGTGGTTAGTTGATCTTTGTAGCTACTATGTAATGTCGATTATATGTACAATCATTAACTATTGCTAGCCTTGCGACGTCATAGATCTATGGGTCTGACAAGCCTGCTTGGTTGATCCAAGTACACTTAGCTAATCGTATATACTTGTAAACGTTTGAGACTTGTAAAATTGTCAAGGTTTGATTGTGCATTCTGTCTTACATCCCTAGTTACTTTGTTCACTAATCTATGATATGAATTTCCATCTTTTATATACTTATGTATTTGAAAACTATGGAAATCTCACCAACTTTCAAAATTGACCTTTTATTTTTTAACATGTTTAAGGTTTGATTCTTGAAGAACTCTTCTTGCTCACATAGGACTTGGACTTAGATAAATTAAACATCTTATGTTGTTGTTTATATTTTGGTGTATTGTAATGACTTAATTGACTTGTATTGTTCAATGAATAATGTTATTTAATATTATTCCAATTAATTTAGTTCCATGTGCTATGAACAATCGTTTCACATTCGTCCGACCTGATAATTCTGCCGTCGGACGGGGTGTGACATCATTTTAAATTCTTCAATGTCTTCTAAAGCTTCAACTTGTTCTTGAATGTTTTGCTCTTCAACAGTTTCTTCTATTCTTTGTACTTTTGAAGATGACTCTATTAAAATTGTATCTGCTACATCATCAAGTTTCATTTTGCCTTTGATCACCTCAGGATTCTCTTCAACAATCATCTCAGAACTTATCATTTGATCTGGTGAGATAGGCCTTTGAGATTCTTTTACCTTTATTAATTCATCTTTCAATTTTTCATTTTCATCAGATAAGTTCTTGAATTTCTCTTCAAGAATGTTATAATCCTTTATCATAACTTCAAAATTTTTGATAACATCTTCTTTGTCTTTTGCATAGCTCACAAGCTTTTCATCTTTCAGTAACTTCAAAATTGTCTTTTGCATTGTCTGTTCATCTTCTTCTTCTTCCTTCGTAGAACTGACTGATCAATCTATAATCAATATCATTCACAATTTCAGTCGATGAACTATATACAAATTGCTCGAAATTTTATACATATCAACAATCCAGAATCAATTTTAGATATGATTAAGATTTGATTAGTTAAACTTTGAATGTTATAGTGTTCGAATGCCCGAATAGCAGTCAAACGACTATGCCAATCATCATGTTTAACCAAAATCTACTGATTTGAATCACAAACTTACGTTTATAAACCCAAGTAATATCTAACAATCAACAAGATTTGTTGCAATCAATAAGAATTCGAGACTTCGATGAGGACTGAGAGTCGATAGTTCAGAGAGTTGTTTTGGAGAATTTTTGAGTGTGAATGAGAAACCAGTGTAAGTGTTCAATTTATATTAAGTGAAATTTTAGACGCATAAGCACTGTTTGTGCATATGAACCCCTAAAATTCACAAAATAATAAGACGTATGAGCACTGTTTAGTCGTATGGACTCAGACATGAGATCTGTTCCGGCGCATTTACACTGTATAGCCGCATGAAGCTCCTGAAACGTCTAACATTTGTAACTCTCGAGACATTTCAACATTGTGTAGACGCATGAGACATTTAAAACGTCCAACACTTGGTTAAAATCAAACTCATTATCACTGTTTAGGCGCATGGTTTTGTGTAAAACGCCCAAACACTTGGTTAAACTCATGTACTTATTGCAACTGTTTAGGCGCATGGGAACATGAAAAACACCCAAACACTTGTATAATTTTCTGAAAGTTCACCATGCTCCTATTTAGACGTATGAACACTATCTAGGCGCATGAGTTGACTTTGAGTTGACTTTCATGAGTCTTGCACTTGTGGTTTTCAAAATTCTTCACCTGCACACTTTTTAAACATATTACTAATATTTCATACTAATCTTTAAATATTTTAAGCATATTTTTGAATTTCCCAAAATTTACCTTTTAGTCCCTCAAATTTGAAGTTTTTACATTTTGCACACTCAATTTTAATTTTTAACAAATTTTAAATCTTCGCTTGTTGTTTAACATTTTCAAAAATTTATCTTTCACTTCATTTTAGTCTCAAAACAAAATCAAATATCTCTTTTTCAACTTTTGAAAGAAGCATTTCCACTTGCAAATTTATATAGGTTCATATTATCATTTTCAAAAGTTACATTATCAAACTCACATACACTTTGAACATATAGCACATCCTTTCAATTCAACATTTTAACTTTGATTTTGATTTTCTGAGAAAAACTCTTCCATTTATTACTCTCCCTAAACTTTTAAGTTTGAACAACTTATAAGTTTCCTAAGGTAACATAATAAGATCACACATCTTCACACACAGAGAACATGCATAAAATCAAATTGAAAGCAGAATCAAAATTTAGTATAAACAAAAGAATTAATGTCTGCAGTGAGATCATATCAATGAAGATCAGCACATTAAAATAAAAAAATGTGAATAGTCATAGACAATGAATAAATCCTAATCAAGTGTGTTCCAGGTCAGTGATATCACAACAAAGGAGACACAAGATCTAAGGACAGAAAATGAGTGTTTTTGACAAAATATCAACTCACTTACTTTTTCAATTCTTGGATTGATTAGGGTATATTTAGATATGACATGATGTAAATCATACAGAGACTTAGAGAGCTCAACTATCATCAAGGCATGCAAGAAAGAACACATACTCAACTTATTACCTGAAACATATGTATAACCAGAGTTCATGTGTGATATCCGTCACCTTAAGGTCCGTCAATTAACGTGATTGTCCGTTAACTATTCTTTGATCGATCATTACTCATCCTTATTTGACTCTTTATGTGGATATCATGTGTGCATTATCATCGTTGTGTGTGTGTCCATTATAATCATATGTTAACCTTAAAAACTTTTAAAACTTTCATTTTCGAAACCGCCAAATATGTCATTTTTATATATTAAACGTCACTAACAAAACCATTTCTTAAGTCATAATATCATTAAATGCACTTTTACGATTAATATAAAACATCTAATAAAGTCGTTTTTCAATTGAACCAAATTTGGGAAAACTCGGGGGTTAAGTGCAGGGACTAAACTTGTAATTTTGCAAACTTGGGCTGGGTATATAAACCCCATACCAGCCCTAAATCACCATTTTCACCATCTTCTTCATCTCTTCACTCTCTACACACATATCTTCTTCATTCTAGCACCAAATCCCACCCGTGTAGTCTCGTTTTCGTCGTCTAGACTTCATCTACAGCCTCATCTACTCATTTCTAGCAGGTAGACGACTTTGGTTGTCTCTTTTCTTTCCTTTTTACGACTGTCCAAATTTAGGGTTTCGGGTGTTCGGGTTCAACCCGAACACACAAGGTCGTATGGGTGCGTGTGAGGTCTTTCTGCTTGTGTTTCATGTTTGTGTATGTTTGTTGAGTGTTTCTGGAAGTCCTTGTGGTGTAAAACTCGCGTTTAGAGCAGCTCGGGGGCTGCTCAGCCCGACCACAGTCGCGATTCTGCTGTTCAGGCGACTGGGTCTGTCATGCGATTGAGCCGTGCGACTGAGTGAGTCGTGCGACTGAGTGAGTCGTGCGACTGAACCATGCGTCTGAGTCAATCGTGCGACTGAGTTGTGCGACTGGCCATGTCGTGCGACTGAGTCGTGCGACTGTGTGTTTGTATGCGATTGACTCATGCGTGCGAATGAAGGTATGCGATTGAGTCATGCGTATGAATGTTTGTGTGCGATTGAGTCAGGTGACCGACTGAGTGTATGCGAATGTGCGTGATTCGCACGACTGGAGTCCAATCGCACGAATGAAGGTTCAATCGTACGAAAGTAGCTAATTCGCACGATTGAAGGTTGATTCGTGCGTATGGAGGTTGAGTTGTGCGATTGGGTGTTGTGTGGTACGACTGAATGCCAGACATACGAATGAAGGCTCAATCGTAACAATGAAGCTGATTCGCACGATTGAGGGTTGATTCGTGCGTATGGAAGTTGAGTCGTGCATCTGGTCTTGTCGTGCGACTGTAATTGTTGTGTTTGATTTCCTTCTTGTGCGTGGTGTGAGTATGACGTGTGATGTTGAGGTAACATTAACACAATAGCCATTGTTCGGCCACAAAGATTAAAGTCAATGCTAAAAAGGGCACAAATACTATTCTAAACAAATTAAACTAATGTTTTACAATTAACAACCTACTTATAACTATTGACACATATTCAATACTTCTTCAATAACAATGAGACTTTTACTCAAACATCACCATCAATGGCGACAATGTCTTGTACTTGGATCTACATAGGGTCTAGTACGTGTGTCTGTTTATGTGTGCTACACGCAACCCAGCCGATACAACCCGAACCGACCAATTATTATTACGCGCTTATATCATATCATTAATGCTCATCAATAACTGTCAATAGGTGTTTGACTGTTCATTGCATTCAACATTTGGGATTACATTGATCATACATACTTACCACCTAACAAGTGAGTTTCGTGGCCCCTTTTTACGCTTATACAATATTTCAATCATTTACAACTTGGGGGAAAAGTATGCTTACTCATTTTCAATATTGTACAACTTACTTACATTTTACATACAAGGAATCAACGTGATATTGTGTTGCAAGTACTTATCTGATACATGCTAGGGTCTGCTGTGTGGTTCTATCTTTGCAACTATTTAATTCCAGTGTGGGAACCGACGGTTAGGTATTGGTAGTACTACTGGGTTGACACCCCCACCCTCGTTCGATGGTATACTAGTTGGTACCATCAGTGGCCCCAGGAACGGGCCCTTGGGTGAATATATGCCGACAATTTCTTTGTGTACGTCGCTAGGTTTGGTTGCAAAGCTCATGTCATGTGATTTTATTTGTGTATATAACTGTATTCACGGTATTCCATTACGCTTACTTATACAGCATCACTTACATTTTTTTACTTAAACCTGCGAGCTCACCAACAATTATGTTGACCGTTTTAAGCATATCTTTTCAGGTGATCATGCAAGTCCAGGAATCTAGGTGTGCTGCCTTAGTGGAGACCCTAGGATGCATTTTTGGCACTTATCATATTTTGACAAATAATCTTTTTGAACAATGTTGATATGTGTAAACAATTACAATCTTTTGAACCTTGTTCCCGGGTTGTGGGAATTCATATTACAATTTCATCTTTATGTGGTTATGTGAATCATTATCATGTTTATGCTTATGGCTATGTTGTCGTGAACATTGACTAAACACGACACAAGTCCCCTTGTTGTCGGGTGTCGTCATGACACGCTTGTCATCATTTATATATATTGCATCTCTATCGCTTACCATGTGTTATGACGATCCCGGTCTCGTTACATCCCCGTGTTTCCGCTTTTAGCGGGGGTGTGACATCATGTTACTTAAATTAATAGAGAATGATCATGGAACATCTGAAACATCTGATTTACAGAAAGAATTTATCATTAAAGTTGAAAATCAATTAGAAAATAAAGTGAAAATAATAAGAAGTGATAATAGAACGGAATTAAAAAATGCTAACATTGAAATGTTTTATGCACAAAAAGGGATAGCTCATCAGTTCAGTGCTCCCAGAACTCCTCAACAAAATAGAGTTGTTGAAAAGAAGAATAGAACACTAATTGAAGCTGCTTGTTCTATCTTAGCTGATGCAAAAATTCCTATCACTTTTTGGGATGAAGCTATATCAACTACGTGTTTTGTTCAGAACAGAATCTTAATTGTGAAAGATAAAATGAAAACTCCTTATGAGTTAATGTTTGGCAGGAAACTGAACATAAACTTTCTAAAACCATTTGGTTGTCCTGTTATGATTCTTAATTCAAATGATCAGTTAGGAAAATTTGAATCAAAATCTGATAATGGCTTTTTCGTTGGATATCCATCAGTTCAAAAGCCTATCGAGTGTCAAACTCTAGGACAAATATTATCCTTGAAAACATTCAACGTTAAATTTCTGGAAAATTCTTTTCCATCAGTTTCAAATGGTCTGCCTGGTTATTTGATTTAGATTCATTATCAAACTCTCTTCAATCTAACTTGTTTAATCAATCAAATTGTCTTGATTCTTCATGTAATAAGAACTCCAGAGGAGATCTTGGATCTTTAAGTGAGGATTCAGATTCTGACGACCCAGATGATTCTAGCTCAGACTATCCATTTTTATCATTTGTAAAGGACACAACAATACGATTCAATGACAATAATCATGCTAATACAGCTTCAGATCATTCAATTTCATTTGATCAGGAAGACTCACAACCAAATCCTAATGATGGTAATGAGTTTGTGCAACCTGAGTCTAGAACATCATCCATCTCTGGTGATGCAGTTGACACTGGTAACTTTGATTACTTTATTAACTCACCGACTTAAGTTCAAAACTTCAATCACATTCTACTAATTTGTTACATCAGCTTTACAACTTAAACCAAACAAATCTGGATGTTAATGTTCAATGTGATGAGATTCCAACATCTCGTATTCACAAGAATCATCCAATTTCTCAGATTATTGGTCCAGTGAATGAGAGAACAACAATGAGTAAATCAGAACAAGCAAACTTGTGCTTATACTATTGTTTTCTTTCTCAAATTGTTCCTAAAAATGTTACCGAAGCATTAAAGGACAATGGTTGGATAGAAGCCATGCAAGAAGAATTACTTCAGTTTTGCAAACACGAAGTGTGGAATTTAGTGGATTACCTGAAGGACAAAAATGCTATAGGCATGAAATGGTTGTTTAGAAATAAGACTAATGATCGTGGTGTAGTAATAAGGAACAAAGCGAGACTTTTTGCACAAGGTTACACACAAGAAGAAGGGATAGATTATGATGAAGTGTTTGCACCAGTTGCAAGACTTAAATCTATTCGAGTTTTCCTGGCCTATGCTTCATTCATGAAATTTAAGGTGTATCAAATGGATGTAAAGGGTGCATTTTATATGGTCCTATCACTGACGATGTTTTTGTAAAGCAACCTCCGGGCTTTGAGGATGCAGAATTTTCACATCGAGTATATAAGCTGAGTAAAGATTTATATGGACTTCATCAAGCCCCTAGAATTTGGTATGAGACATTACCACAACACTTAATCCAACATGGATATACAAGAGGGAAAATTGATCCAACTTTATTCATAAAGAAGGATAATGATGATCTCTTATGTGTCAAGTGTACGTTGATGATATCATATTTAGTGCTATCAGTCCAAAATTGTGCAATGAATTTGAAGAAATCACGAAATCTCGGTTCCAAATGAGTTCTATGGGAGAGATTATTTTTTTCCTTGGACTTCAAGTCAAGTAAAGTGACGATGGAATTTTTATCAATCAAGAGAAGTTTGTTGACAAGCTCTTGAAGAAATTTAAGTTGTAAGACTGTCAGTCAAGACGAACTCCAGCAGATGTTAACACCAATATTGAACCTGATCCAGAAGGAAAATCTATTGACCAAACGTTATACAGATCAATGATTGGTTCTTTGATGTATCTTACTGCATCTAGACCAGACATTATGTATGCAGTTTGTATTTGTCCCAGGTATCAATCAGACCCGAAAGAATCTCACGTAATTGCTGTCAAACGGATATTCAGGTATCTCAAAGGTAAACCAGCTTTAGGGCTTTGGTATCCTTACGAGGGTAACTTTGAACTACATGGATATATAGATAGTGATTATGGTGGATGTTATCAAGATAGAAAATCTACTTCGGGTGGGTGTCAATTTCTTGGTCCCCGATTAGTCTCGTGGCAATGTAAGAAACAAACAAATGTCTTTGTTTCAACTACAAAAGCTGAGTACATTGCTGTATTAGCAGGATGTTCTCAAATCCTCTGGTTGCAAAATCAACTACTAGATTATGGGTTTAATTTTCTTAAAACACCTATTTACATTGATAACACTGCTGCTATGTTCATTACAGCTAATCTGTTCAACATTCAAAAACAAAACATATCGAAATTCGATATCATTTTCTTAGAGATAACTCTGAAAAAGGGTTAATCATATTGATTCAAATTGCAACGGAAAAACAGTTGGCAGATCTATTTACTAAAGCCTTCCTACCAGGACGGTTTGCGTATTTAATGGAGTCAATTGGTCTAATTAATCATATGTGAACTCTCTAAATCAAAAGATCATCATAAGTGATCCTCTCAATGTTAAATGCCTATTTGTATTTTGTGTGTATGTTTTTTTTGTTTTCTTAGAAAAACCAAATACAAAAGTATAAATCAAAACTCTAAAAAAATAGAGTCTTTTTCTAATTGTCAGTTTATTTTTAGAAAAGAATATGTTTATACAATATGTGAGAAATGATAGTACATTAGTGAGATCAGTTGCATATTTCACTCATTAATAAAGTCTGACATGATCGGATATGATGTGAAGCCAATATCATGCTACTATTCTGAAAAAGTAAATTCTTGTGATTACACTAAATCTTTATGCTTGTGTGTATTCATCTGAGTACTTTTGAGATGTATTGGCTTATCAGATTGATTGCTTGTTAAGTTACACCACTCACACCTGATGGTAATGTGATTAATCATGAGATCTGTTACAAGCATCATATCACTTCTTTGTTATGAGTCATCATAGACCTAAAGTGCTGAGATATCCTTTGTTGTAAGTCATTACAGACCTGGATTTTCTCTTTGATGGAAAAGATGCCAATGTGCATAATCTATTCAAATGGATAGTTAGAGCTGATCAAATGGTATCCATGATCATTCTCTATTAATTTAAGTAACATGAACTCTGGTTATACATATGTTTCAGGTAATAAGTTGAGTATGTGTTCTTTCTTGCATGTATTGATGATAATTGAGCTCTCTAAGTCTCTGTATGATTTACATCAAGTCATATCTAAATATACCCTAATCAATCCAAGAATTAAAAAAGTAAGTGAGGTGATATTTGTCAAAAACACTCATTTTCTGTCCTTAGATCTTGTATCTCCTTTGCTGTGATATCACTGACCTGGAACACACTTGATCAGGATTTATTCATTGTCTATGAATATTCACATTTTTTTATTTTAATATGCTGATCTTCATTGATATGATCTCACTGCAGACATTAATTCTTTTGTTTATATTAGATTTTGATTCTACTTTCATTTTGATTTTATGCATGTTTTTTGTGTGTGAAGGCAATGTAACAATGAGATGGGTGATCTTATTATGTACCTTAAGTTGTTCAAACATAAAAGTTTAGGAGGAGTTATAAATGGAAGATTTTTTCTTAGAAAATCAAAATCAAAGTTAAAATGTAGAATTGAAAAGATGATGCTATATGTTCAAAGTGTATGTGAGTTTGATAATGTAACTTTGAAAATGATAATATGAACCTATATAAATTTACAAGTGGAAATGCTTCTTTCAAAGTTGTTGAAAATAGATATTTGATTTTGTTTTGAGACTAAAATGAAGGGAAAGATAAATTTTTAAAAAGTTAAACAACAAGTGAATATTTAAAATTGTTAAAAATTAATTTGAGTTTGCAAAATGTAAAAAGTTCAAATTTGAGGGACTAAAAGGTAATTTTGGGAAATTCAAAAAATGCTTAAAATGTTTAAATATTAGTATGAAATATTACTAATATGTTTAAACAGTGTGCAGGTGAAGAATTTTGAAAAACACAAGTGGAAGACTCATGAAAGTCAACTCAAAGTCAACTCATGCGCCTAAATAGTGTTCATACGTCTAAATAGGAGCATGGTGAACTTTCAGGAATTATACAAGTGTTTGGTCGTTTTTCATATTCCCATGCACCTAAACAGTTGCAATAAGTCCATGAGTTTAACCAAGTTTTTGGGCGTTTTACACAAACCCATGCGCCTAAACAGTGATAATGAGTCTGATTTTAACCAAGTGTTGGACGTTTTAAATGTCTCATGCATCTACACAGTGTTGAAATGTCTCGAGTTACAAATTTTAGACGTTTCAGGAACTTCATGCAGCTGAACAGTGCAAAAGCGCATAAACAGTGCTTATGTGTCTGTACAGTGCTCATGCGAGTGAACAGTTCTCATGCGTCTGAGTCAATACGCATAAACAGTGCTCATACGTCTCATTATTTTGTGAATTTTAGGGTTTCATACGCACAAACAGTGCTCATGCGTCTAAAATTTCTCTTAATATAAATTGAACACTTACACTTGTTTCTCATTCACACTCAAAATTCTCCAAAAAAACAACTCTCTGAATTATCGACTCTCGGTCTTTATCAATCGCTCAGATTCTCATTGATTGTAGCAAATCTTTGTTGATTTTTAGATATTATTTGAGTTTATAAACGTAAGTTTGTGATTCAAATCAGTAGATTTTGGTTAAAACATGATGATTGGCATAGTCGTTCGGCTGCTATTCGGGCGTTCGAACACTATAACATTCAAAGTTTAACTAATCAAATCTTAATCATATCTAAAATTGATTCTGGATTGTTGATATGTATCAAATTTCGAGTAATTTGATATATAGTTCATCGACTGAAATTGTGAATGATATTGATTATAGATTGATCAGTTAGTTCTACGAAGGAAGAAGAAGAAGATGAACAAACAAAATTCAATTTTTGAATAAAAATAAAAAAAATTAAATAAAAAGTAGATAAATCAAAAATTCAAATAATTGATTAATAAAAATGATAGATACAAAATGAATAAACTTTAAGATTTCACAAATTAAATTCATAAGTCAAAAGTCAAAATCATAAGTCAAAATTGAATTCAATATTACCAAATTGCAAATTCATATGTAAAAATTAAATTCATTAATCAAAATTTTAATGTTCTAATATTCTTTTTCTCTATGTTTTACAGATGGCAGCTTTGAAGTTTGAGCCTAAACATAATATTGCTGCATTCTTAGATGAGGAAAACAGAGAATCAGTTGGTTATGAAGAGATTATTAGATTTCTGCTAAGATCAAAATATGTCTATGCAATGTGTGCAAGACCTATGATTAAAGCAAGACTGATCAAAAGATTCTGGAGAACAGCAGATATAGATAAAGATGAAGAAGGGAATAAAGTTTTAAGAGCTTTCATTACATCTGATAGAATGCTTGAAGTGTCTGAACAAGCAATCAGAACAACTCTTAAACTTGGTGAAAATGATCTAGAAGACTTCTCTGAGTATACTTTCAATGAATGTAGAGATGTAGTTCTACAAATGGGTCATCCTGATCACTTTCCTAAGAAACAATTCTTCAGAGCAAGAGTATATAAACACTGGAAATTATTGTGTTATATATTTCAATATTGCATGTCCAAAAGAAGTGCTGGTTGGGATTCATTCCCAGTGGACATTGCATCTCCTATCATTGCTCTAGCCACAAACAGAAGGTTAATATGGCAAAGTGGATAATGAATGGATTCATATTCAATCTTGAAAGAGGAAAGAGAAAAAAATACTTGATGTATCCAATATTTCTCCAACTGCTCATTAATGAAGAGAATCTAGGTTTATATGTTGAAGGAGTTAAAGGAGATAAGATGCAATTAGAGAACATGTCTGAAGATGTGTATAAGAGACTTGCTATGATTACTGGTGCTCAAAACATTCCATTATTTGATTATATAAGGAATGTAGCTATGGATGAAGTAGACATCAATCAACAACACTATCATTTATCTGAAGATGAACCAATAGATCCAAATGATCTTATTGTGGATGTTGTAGATGATATGATTGATGATGATGATGAAGAAAGTGATGATGAAGCTACTGAAAGCTCATCAGATGATGATGATGATAATAATGATGATGATGATGATAATAATGATGATGATGATGGTAATGATGGTGTAACTGAAGCACATCAAGAAGCTATTGATGAAAGGAATGATGATGATAATGTCAATGAAACTCAGAACTTTGCTGAAGAAACTACTGATGCTGATATTCATGATGATTCTGTACATGAAGTTCAAGGAGATGAACCATCTACTGTTGTACATGAAGAAGATTCACAAAATCAAACTTTTGATTTTGATTTCATGAATGATATGATATTTGAACCAGTGTTTCAAGCTGAAGTGAATAAAGAGGTTGAAGAAATTCCTGTGAGTACAACACACAATGTGTCAGTACAAACAGAGGAGATAGTTGATATAGATGAGATGGAGAATTTGAAAGAAGAAAATGTGATTAAAGAGAAAGAAATTAAAGAATTAAAATTTAAGAATGAAAGATTGAAAGAGATGAATATATCTCTTGAAAAGGAAATTCAAAAGTTAAAGGATGAAAATTCTAAGTTGAATGAAGAAAATTTACTGAAATATGAAAAGCTTGTGAGCTATGCAAAAGACAAAGAAGATGTTATCAAAAAATTTTAAGTTATGATAAAGGATTATGACATTTCTTGAAGAGAAATTCAAGAAATTATCTGATGAAAATGAAAAATTGAAAAATGAATTAATAAAGGTAAAAGAATCTCAAAAGCCTATCTCACTAGATCAAATGATAAGTTCTGAGATGATTGTTGAAGAGAATCCTGAGGTGATCAAAGGCAAAAGGAAACTTGATGATGTAGCAGATACAATTTTAACAGAGTCATCTTCAAAAGTACAAAGAATAGAAGAAACTGTTGAAGTACAAAACATTTAAGAACAAATTGAAGCTTTAGAAGACATTGAAGAATTTTACAATGATGACTGGTATGACTGTCACACCCTCAAAATCCACGTACTGAGTTTTACCGCGAGGCGTGTGAACAAACCAAGATCACAGTCAATAGTTACTTAGAACGACTCTATATGCCACAATCAAAATAAAATCAACCAAAGTTAAAACTTAAAATCATGCGGAAGCGTTTTGTAAATAAAGAAACCAAAAGTGTATAAATGCATAGTATGGCAAAACACGCGCCAACCCAAATGAGTAATCATTAATAAATAAAACCAACATAGATGTCTAACGACCCGAGAATATGTCACACCCCGGGCCCAGGTAGGGTGGGACATCACAGACTAGCAACTACATATGGCAGCGGAACAAACCATTACAAGAGCTCAAAGGAGAGAATATCACATGGCATTAAATGTTTTCAAAAGGTACCGGGGCTAGAAACAAATCAAGCCCCCAAATGAGTTTTACAACCAACATTGAAATAAATTGTACTTGTTCAACACAAATATAAAATTGTTCAAATTGTTCATTAAGGAAAATAAGCCAATGCCATGGTCGCGGGGGTAAGTCTAGGTCTTCACAACAGCTAGGATTTCTTCATAAATTACTTGAAACATGCTCAAAAAGAAATTTGTGTCAACTAAAAGTTGGTAAATTCAAGTGCTTAAAGTTTAAAAACAAAAGGACTTAACAAATCCTTATTTGATAAAAAGAACAATAAATCATAGTTTCAACATCGTGGGAAAATCATAATCAACCCTGCACTCAGTCCCGGTTGGCCTCTTTTAAAGTTGTGTTTAACCGGATATTCCCGAAGGAAGAACTGAGCCCCAAACCAGTGAACCATACCTGCCCGGATGGTTCACCATAGTTTCTAACAAAACCTGTTACATGCCACAAACGACCCCTTAGGATCTCAGTGGGGTACCCTTCCTGGAACGGAAGCCACTGTGTGTGGGGGATTCCCCAAATAGATCTATCCATATAAAAAAGCGGTTCACGAAAGAATTAATGATCATGATATAAGTATCAGCAGGTAACCATAAATCCCACATACAATCACCAAGTAAAGCACAAATATTGTTCATAAATAACAGAGCATGTTTCACCCCAAAACAGTAGTAAAAAGGGGATCACTAGAACTCACCTTAGGTTTTAAGTCTCAAAAACTCTTCGTGTGCCGGGAGTGTCTCAAGTCTAGCACCCTAACATGTACATATTAAGTGATAAGCTACTGCTCTAAACTCATTTAAGGTGCAACAAGAGTGTCAAGAATTTAGTTATCGGATAAGGCTTTGATTTCGCGAAGGTTTGTATAAAAAGTTTCCTTTTATGGCAGGTCATGGTTTCTTCATGTAATTTGGGATTTTTACATCATTAGGTTAAGGATATAAGGAAATTTTGTTGTTCAAGTGATTATTAGTTTCATAGGAGTCGGTTATAAAGTTTGGTAAAATTTTACAGTTTAGTCCCTCAAGTTTCAAAATTGACAGTTTCTACCCTCAAGTTTGGTTTCTTGTCCTTTATGACACTTAAGACCAAAAATCAGGTTCTTAGAGTAAAAATTGACTTATTATTGAGTAAGTGTTCCAAAATTTCAGTTTATGGGTCCGGTTTAAAAACTATGCGTTTAACGCTCCCGGTTGCGGTAAAACCGGAGAGTTTTAACGGTTAATTTAGGGTTTCCATAAATTTGGTCTTGGACCAGTAGGTATCATCTAAAAGATATTTTTATAAGTTTTAAGTCCTTAAATTGTGAATTTTTGCCTCTAATAGTTGAAAGTCTCGTTTTTACGTTTAACCCGTTAAAACGCGTTTTGACCGTATTTGACCATTTAAAGCTTGTTTGACCAATTTTTCAAATCCTTTAGGTCTTTTATTACTTAACTTCTGAATTTATATGATTTTATAAATCTTAGCTTTAAACTCCTTTTTCTTGGATTTTTCTCAAAACGATGCCCGGTTGGTACCCGTTTTAGTTAAAACGCCATTTAATTGTTCTTTTGACCATTTAAATTACCCATTGACTCCAGAACACTTTATTAACCATTATAAGCCTGGAATATTTTCAAGATGGTTAAAACCATGTTTTACTATTTTTAAGGTTGTTTTACCATGTTTCGGGTCCCGAAATTAACCAAAATGGGTCTAATCTTAACATGTCCTTAATTTCCAGAGATAACCATTTGTCACACACTAATATTCATCAAAACTTTCTGAAATTATGTCCAAACTCACGGCTAGGTTACCCATCACAACAATGAACCATCAACTTAGTGATTTGCCATACCGACCATAACACATGTGTAAATCATTGCAAACTTGTATTTAAACATTACCAAAACCTCATTTAACTTTAATATCAGATTATTAGGTGTTACAAAGTCGTTCATGAGCAGGTTGTAAACCTTGGTTAAGAGGGTTTTCAAACAAGTGCTTAGATTGTAACATTTCTTAGTAAAAAGAAGGTTTTTTAAGGTGTAACTTGAGCTAAAACCACATACGCCCCGGTGTATATTCTTTTGTAACTTTCAAAACAGGTTATTAGGAGTTCATTAAACCATTACAACAGGTTATAAGTTTTGCTTTCAAGGGTTCAAGATTTACAAGTTGGATGGTGCAAAAGTCCAAAATAGGGTTTTCATGTGGAAATCGGTTTTCCACCTTAAGAATGACAATATAACGAGTGAGATACCTCTTGTAAAGTTGAAAGATCCTCAGAACAAGATAATAGTGTCGGGTTTCTGCTACAACAAGAGAGGAGGTGCTTTTAAAAGAGAAGTGAAAGAACACATGAAAGACCATGTTCGGGTGACATAAGCTTACACTTGGTGTTGTTCAGTTTTGGAGAGTGTAGAGGGTCTTGGTAGCTCGAAACTCCTTGGACAAGGCTGGAAATCTTCGAACAAAGCTGGAAAAGTCGAACTGTAGAGGTGTGTCCAAACTCGCGAATATGGTCACCTTCTTGTGATTTTCGGTCGACCGAGTGTGCGAATGCCTTGTTCTTCAATGAACAAGGCTGGAAATCTAGAGAGAATGGTTTGTGTGTGTGTTTTGTAGTGTGAAATCAGCTGATGTGATTTGAAAATGAGAGAGAGAGGTGTAGAGATAAGAGTCTTGCATGAAACTGGAATGGTGAAGTGTGGGTGGAGTAGAGGAGAGGTGAGTGGAGGGAGAGGGGGGGCGGCCGAATTTGGCATCTTGTGAGGGTGTTTTAATTTTATTTTAATTGTTAATAATTATTAGGTAGTGTATTTTTGTAGTATTGGGTAGAATATATTATTTGGTGGATGATGTTAATTGTAGTGTCTTGTGCATGTCCATGCATGCATGAACCGAAAATTTTATAAGTGTGAATGTATGCTCACATTTTAAATTGTTTCACTTGAGATTAACTTTTGTAAGGGTGACTAGTTAACATTCCCGGGACACTAATTTCTTTTAAAAAGAAGGTAAAACCTAAACTAACTAAAAGTCAATAAAATCATATAAAATCATAAATTGGATCAAATAGCAAGAAATGTTTCTAAATTCATGATAGGGTTGGATTGTTTATATTATTAGTACTCATAAGACGGATAATGATGCAAGTAAATTAGGTTTAGAATAACAACCTAGAGGCCGGTTGTCACATTCTCCCACCGTTTAGGAAATTTCGTCCCGAAATTTTAGCTTCGGTTAGAGTCTTAACGGGTGGGTTTGAAGAGGTGTGGATAATTCTTCCTCATCTCATCTTCACGTTCCCAAGTAAATTCAGGTCCTCGCTTGGAGTTCCATCTAACCTTGACCTTGGGTATGCGGCTCCGCCTGAGTTGCTTGACCAGGCGGTCCGTGATCTCCACGGGTTCTTCCACGAAATTCAGCTTGTCATTGATTCTTGCTTCTTTCAATGGTAGTTCCAGGGTATTGTCTACCATACACTTCTTCAAGTTCGACACATGAAAGGTGTCGTGTATGTGGCTCAACCCTTGAGGTAGCTTCAACTTGTAAGCCACTGGGCCAATTCTTGCCAGTATTTCGAATGGTCCAATGTATCTCGGGCTTAACTTTCCTCTCTTTCCGAACCTTACGGTTCCCTTCCATGGTGCTACCTTTAGCATTACTCTGTCGCCCACTTGAAACTCTAAAGGTTTCCGTCTCCTATCAGCGTACTTCTTCTGCCGGTCTCTGGGTGCTTTTAGTCGCTCCTTAATTTTAAAGATCTTGTCAGTTGTCTCCAACACGATGTCGGGTCCCATCACTTGGTATCACCGATCTCATTCCAGCTCAATGGTGATCGGCATTTCCTTCTATATAGAGCCTTATACGGAGCGGCTTTAATACTTGCGTGGTAACTATTGTTATAGGCGAATTCCACCAAAGGGAGATGGTTGTCCCAGTTTCCGCCAAAGTCAATCACGCAAGCTCTTAACATATCTTCCAACGTTTGAATAGTCCTTTCGCTCTGACCGTCGGTTTGAGGGTGGTATGCGGTGCTTAGATCCAAACGGGTTCCTAAAGCCTGCTGGAATGATTTCTAGAAACGTGAAGTGAAACGGCTATCACGGTCGGAGATGATCGACAAAGGCACTCCATGCCTCGTTACTATCTCGTCGACATATAGTTGGGCCAAATTTCGTCATGTCATAGTCTTCTCTTATTGGCAAAAAGTGAGTTGACTTCGTTAGCCTATCCATTATCACCCAAATAGCATCATGGCCTCTAAACGTTCTGGGTAACTTTGTACCAAAATCCATCGTGACGTTATCCCATTTCCATTCTGGGATTTCGGGTTGTTGTAACGTTCCTAATGGTTTTTGATTTTCAGCTTTTACCATGGCACAGGTTAGACATTTCCCCACATAAATAGCGATTAATTTCTTGATTCCAGGCCACCAGAAAAGTGCCATTAGATCCTGGTACATCTTATCACTTCCAGGGTGAATCGAATACCTAGACTTGTGTGCTTCATCGAGGATTACTTCTCGAATTCCTCCGTGCTTCGGCACCCAAGTTCTCCCTTCGTACTTGTATGTACCATCGTCCCCTTTCTCAAATCGCTTTTCCACTCCGGTTAACCCTTCTTCTTTTAACCTTTATTCCTTTAATGCCTCATTTTGAGCTTCTTTCAGTTTTGCGATAAGGTTGGTATACACACTCATCCTTAAGGCTCGTACATGAAGAGGCTTTTCTCTCTCCTTTCTGCTCAACGCATCCGCCACAATATTGGCCTTACCGGGATGGTAGTGGATTTCGCACTCGTAGTCGTTTAACAGCTCGACCCATCTTCTTTGACACATGTTGAGCATCTTTTGGTCAAGAATGTGTTGCAAGCTTCTATGGTCAGTGTAGATGATGCACTTCGTGCCATAGAGGTAGTGCCTCCACATTTTGAGAGCAAACACCACGGCACCCAATTCCAGATCGTGCGTCGTATAGTTCTTCTCATGATCGTTCAGCAGTCTAGATGCATAAGCAATCACCTTATTGCGTTGCATCAATACACATCCTAGTCCTTGATGCGAAGCGTCACAATAGACCACGAAGTCTTCTACTCCTTCTGGAAGAGCAAGGATAGGTGCACTGCATAACTTCTCTTTAAGCGTTTCAAATGCCTCGTTCTGCTCTCGTTCCCACACAAAGGTTGTGTTCTTCTTAGTTAGTGCGATCAAAGGTTGCACTATGCGCGAGAAGTCTTTTATAAATCGTCGGTAGTAACCAGCCAGCCCTAAGAATTGCCTTATCTCCGTGGGAGTTTCAGGAATCTTCCAATTCTTTATGGCCTCAATCTTGGAAGGGTCGACTTGAATCTCATTCTCATTCACCACATGCCCTAAGAATTGAATTCTACGCATCCAGAATTCGCATTTAGAGAACTTGGCATATAGTTGCTCATTCTTGAGTAGTTCAAGTATTAGCCTGAGATGCTTCTCGTGCTCGTCTTTACTACGGGAGTAGATCGGTATGTCGTCGATAAACACGATCACAAACTTGTCGAGGTAAGGGCGGCAAACGCGGTTCATGAGGTCCATGAATGCTGCTGGAGCATTAGTCAGTCCAAAGGGCATGACTAAATACTCATAGTATCCATACCTAGTTCGGAAGGCCGTTTTGGGTATGTCTTCTTCTCTTATCTTCTGAGGGTGGTAACCTGACCTCAAATCTATTTTGGAGAAATAACTTGCTCCTTGCAGTTGATCAAATAGGTCATCTATTCTCGGAAGAGGGTAACGGTTTTTATGTCAGCTTGTTCAATTCTCTGTAATCAATGCACATTCGCAGGGTTCCGTCCTTCTTTTTCACAAACAGTACCGGGGGCACCCCATGGAGAGACACTCGGACGTATAAATCCCTTGTCCAGTAGTTCTTGAATTTGTGCCATTAGCTCCTTCATCTCAGGTGGGGCGAGTCGGTACGGTGCCTTGGCTACTGGTTCAGCGCCAGGCAGTAAATCTATCTGGAACTCGACTTGTCGGTTCAGGGTAAGTCCCGGTAAGTCTTCCGGAAACACTTCTGGGTATTCAAAAACCACGGGAATATCTTCAATCTTCTTCTCCTTTTGGGTTTTCATCACATAAACTATGAAAGCTGGGCATCCCTTCATTTAGCTCTTGGTAGCTTTTAAGTGGGATACCATGGGGTATAGGGTGTTACTCCTTTCGCCTTGTACCACTAACACTTCCTTGTTGCTCAACGGTATCTTGAGTAGACTCTCATCACATACGATTTTGACTCTATGCTTAGCTAGCCAGTCCATACCAACAACCACATCGAATCCTCCTAACTTAATGGGCATCAGGTTTATCCTAAACGTATTTCCCTTCAGATTTAGCGAGCAATCTCTGATGACTTCGGTAGTTTCTAAAATGTTACCGTCAGCTAATTCTACGGTAAACGTATCGGTCAAGGCACACGCGTCTAAGTCAATCAAAGGCCTAAAAGTACTAGAGACAAAACTAGCAATCGCTCTAGTATCGAACAAAACAGTAGCAGGATGATTGTTTACAAGGAACGTACCGTTAACCACATCGGGTTCCCTACGAGCTCCAGCTGGGTCCATAACGAATGCTCTTCCCTTTGACTTGTTGTGCTTGGCATCCTTGTCTCTACCCAGCTTAGGACACTTGTTCCTCATGTGCCCTGGATCTCCGCATTCATAGCATTGTTTTCCTGGTGCGTAAGTGCAGTCTTTGATTAAATGGCCTGTTCTCTTGCATCTAAAACAGGGCATCGGGTTACATTCCCCTTAATGGTGTAGTTTGCACTTGTTGCAAAATGGGCTTGTCCCCGAGTACAGTCTCCGGGTCTTGCTTCCCTGATCATCGCGCCTTGCACCTTCAGAACTCTTTCTACCTGACCCGCTACTACTTCCAACCGCTCTCTTTACTTCCGACCACTTTCTTTTCTCACCAACAAACTTCCTCTTCTCATCAGCCCTTGCTTGCTCTGTCCATCCAGCCCTAATTAAGTCATCAGTCAAACTGCTGGTAAGGTCAACAACAACTTGTAGTGTTGAAGGATGGGAGGAACAGACCATTCCCCTAACTCTTGGGTGTAGCCCCCAGATGAATCGTGCTACACCTTTAGTTTCAGGTGTCACTAGATGGGGAACAAGTCGGGATAGGGCTAAGAAACGATTGATATATTCTGTGTAGTTGGGACCTGTCATTTCCAGACTTAGGAATTCTGTCTCCAGCTTCTCAAGTTGATTGATGGGGCAATACTTGCTGGTCATTAGCTCCCTGAATTCAATCCAACTCATTCGATTAGCCATGTTTCTTCCACAGGTTTGAGTAATTGACTTCCACCATTCAAGAGCTGATCCCTTGAGGGATTGTGATGCGAACCTCACCATATGGTCCATCTTGCACTCGCTAATGTCCAAGACAGCTTCCATTTTGTCAATCCATCTGTAAGTCTCTATAGCACCCTCGATGTCGTAGAAGTCCTTAGGCTTACATGCCATGAAGGTCTTATAGGAGCATCCGTTCTTCAACGCCTCGGCTTCCTCGTCGTGGCCCTCGTCGTTTGCTGGCCAATCATTACCATTAGCATTATCCCGATCAGCATTGATCTGAGCGATAATGGTCGGGATGGCATTAGCTAGTTGCTGAGCTACGAGGTTAGCAATTCTCTCATCACTTTCTTGATTAGCATTTTCCCTGTGGGGAGTTCCTGGTGGAGTAGGTTGGTTTCCAGTCTGTCTGGCTTCCTCACGGCGGCCCCTAGTGGCTCCTCACCGTCCAAATCGTGTTCCTCTACGAGTCGGCATCTTGATAGTATCACAAATAGATTCGTTTAGCATCTCAAAATTTGTTTCGAATAGCTTATGCATCATTACCCTATTACACCATGCCTCGGGAAGAGGAATCATGGCGTGCACATATGTATATACAACCCACTAAGAAAATCTTACAAGGTCCAATTCAAAGCATGACATAACAGTTAAACAACCTATTAGAAAGGGGCACAGGCCAATTACAAAGCACAACACAACATATTGCAATTCAATATAAATAGTCCAATAATCTAGCATCCAAACAAACAGTTCATAGATAAATAGAGATAGTAGTATCATCCAGCAAAGTTGAATCAGAGTCAAGCTCTTACAAATTGGAAGGTGCCATCACCCCCATGATAATAATAATAATAATAGTATCGAATAACAATTCAAATAGTTTCCTTCTACTGTCTAAAGACTGATAATCATGCTGCGTATCCCTGCTCTCACATCCACTTTTTCTTCAGCCATCCAAACCATCCTGAACTCTTCTTTCTCTGCTCCTGCTCCAAACGCTGCACTCCATGTGTAGCCATCATAGCCTGGAATTGAGCAGACTGGGAG